>JAQPPZ010002994.1:1200000-1800000 GCA_028583015.1 Wollemia nobilis
CATTTTGCATTACATTCTTCATCATCACATACAATTGTGCAAAAATCGGAGTTAAACAAACCTCGTATCCAGTAGGTTATTCTATAAACTTAGCGATTGCAGCGATAGTCATCCATGCAATTTGGTAAGATGAATAATCTATAATAAGGACACTTGACAATGATCATCATCCATTATCACATCACCTAAAATCATAATCACATTTTGAGTACAACTTTACCAAGAACAATTTGCTCAAAGGCGGTCATTGATGCCCTTTTTCGTGGGGCACGAAAACACGGGTAATAAAAATCACAAACACTCATTCATTTGACAATAGTCACCATACAGGACATATCGGTAGATTGATTGGTTCCATTATGGAATTGGTAAAGAAATTTCCACAATCACTACCCCACCCCTACATTGACTTAGTCATCATGCATCTTCATAAATTGCATACTCAATGATGCCATTGTGACATCTTATTCAACAACATCGAATCATCCCAAAGTTTGGGGCAACCACAATTTGATTATGATATCACATTTTACATCATTCATATCATCCACAATCACATGGTATTATACACCAACCCCTTTCCCACCGTTGGGGCATAAACAATATCACATTTTACATCATTCATATCGTCCACAATCACATGGTATTATACACCAACCCATTTCCCACCGTTGGGGCATAAACGGTATCACATTTTACATCATTCATATCATCCACAATCACATGGTATTATACACCAACCCCTTTCCCACCGTTGGGGCATAAACGGTATCACATTTTACATCATTCACATTGTCCACAATCATATGGTATTATACACCAACCCCTTTCCCACTGTTGGGGCATAAACGATATCACATTTTACATCATTCATATCATCCACAATCACATGGCATTATACACCAACCCCTTTTCACCGTTGGGGCATAAAACGGTATCATATTTTACATCATTCACATCATCCACAATCACATGGTATTACACACCAACCCCTTTCCCACCGTTGGGGCACAAACGATATCACATTTTACATCATTCATATCGTCCACAATCACATGGTATTATAAACCAACCTATTTCCCACCGTTGGGGCATAAATGGTATCATATTTTACATCATTCATATCATCCAAAATCACATGAAATTATACACCAACCCCTTTTCACCGTTGGGGTATAAAATGGTATCACATTTTACATCATTCATATCGTTCACAATCATATTGCATTTCACACCATTCATTCATCACTGGCACAAATTCACGACATCATCCATTATTTGCACAAAATGTTTTCAATTGGCTTGTGAGATACATTCGTAACTCATTCACCAATTGAGGGGGTAAGCTACACAAAATTCCAAAATATTCTTTATTCTTTTGTCTTCAACATCAGTGCTCAAATCCAATGATAGAGAGAAGTTGCTTCTATGCCCATAGCCCAAGTAGGTGTCTAAAATTTTTGCGCCATATTGTGTTTCACGTAACATGGTACAAAAATGGGCATCTGTAGACACCAAATTACAACCACTAATCCTCCATCCTAACCATTCCACCACCCACTTGTCCACCATACACCTTTCCCGTCAATTATTTGGCCCAATTCCACATTTCCTGCCATTTCCTAACCCAATTGAGATTATTTTAATATTATTTTATATTATTTTGTATTTAATATAATATTTTATATTATATTATAATATATTTATTATAAAATATATATTTATAAACTCAATTAACCACAGCCATCCGATCCAATCTAATCCCTATCGTCCATCTTCATTAATCCATGCCACATCTAAAAAGTAATCTTAGCCACACGATAAAAAGTGTAAGGCTAAAACCCTAAGAAAACCCTAGGTTGGATTATAAATAAGGGCATTTGAAAATTCTCAAACCCTGGAACCTTGAGATTAGAAATTACACCCTAGAGGAGTCACTGTTGAAGCCCTAGCAAAGCAAAGAGAGATAGAGTTTGAAGATCTAAAGCCCTAGCTAAGCCAACAAGACTTCTGCTATTCTAGCTATCCCTCATTCATCCTCCATTATCATTGCAGCCCCAATTCATCCACCACATTCATCACCACCCCCTCGATCTGCTTCTATAGATTTACCCTTACCCGTAGGTGCCCTCCCGAGCTTGCTAGGCTCACTGCAGAGCCTGTGAAGTGCTCACCAGAGCTTGCTGTATTCCATAGGTGCTCTCCAAAGCCTGCTGTATCCTGTAGGTGCACACTAGAGCCTATGAAGCTCACATCAGAGCCTACAAAGTGCATGCCTGATCCTGCTATAACCATAGAACGTGAATCAAAGCCTGCTGCATCATGCTATCTATTGTCAAACTATAATAACAAAGCGAATAAATATCACAAGCAAGGTATATTTTTATTTGGTTTTATTCTGTTACATGATTTGTAGATTTTTCATGCCATTTGATCTATTTTTAGTTAGGGTTTACTGATGTCTGAGGGTCTCACAATGTGGAGCCCTCATAGGTGTTATTAATCCCTTTCTCTATTTTTGTGCATGCAGATCTATAGATTCTACATATTGTTGAACGATTATTGAAGTTGGAGTGGTCCGACATCGGATACCTGAAGCCAACTCATCTTGTTGGAAGTGAGGACACACTAGTTGAAGACACTTCATTGTTGTGGCTAGGGTTTCAGAGAACCCTAGCGTATTGTAAATCATTGTATCAAATACTCTCATTGAGGACAGATTGTATCAAAAGGAGTTTATTGGCTCCCCCCGCTTATTGAATAAATATATCTATTTTGTGCAATATTGTGTTTATTTGGGTCATTTGATTTCCTTATTTTATTTAAGTGTTGTGTTCTTGTCTTCACAACATCAATTTCCAGTGGTGCCATGTCACAAGTGATAATGCACAAATTGACATTATGCCACGTGAAGATGCGTTGGTGTTGAACCTCTCATTTTTTTGATGAAGCTAACCAAGAGTGAGGTTATATATGTGACATGGTTTGGAATTCGAGTTACTTGATAGTATGATGTGCAATGTTCTCACTAATAGTATTATTGATTATGTTAAAGTGTTTACCATTTATCCAACAATGGGTGTGGAGCAAATGCTTCTTTTTCTTAGAAACATTGGAAATTGAGGTTTTGCTAGACTCTGAGTGTTGACGGTTATACATGTGACATATAGCTCATCCTAGGTCTTTGGTGTTGATGAATAATTTTTAACTTATGGTTATACCAAAAAATACTTATTGAGCTCTATAGTCAACGCGAGCATGAGTCTTATGATAGTTACATAATTTAGTTACTTATTGAGCTTTCAAAGTGCCCATTCTATCATTCATTGTTCTACTCAAAATCAACCCTTTAAAAGCCACTTTTAAGTGTGCATTCAATTTTTGGAAAATAAAATTCCTATTGCCTCTATCAAGTTTAGTAGAAATTCCATCAAGCTAATGTTATACTTGTTGGGAAACCCTTGATACATCATCAATTTCTTGGTTAATATTTAATCAAGGATTTCAATTTAGATTATATTTAATTTATAGATAAATATTCTTATCTATAATTAGAAGGTTTTTCTTTGTAGGATTGGTGGAGGAATTCATGGTGGCAAGGGCTAAATGAGTGTGAGGATCAAAACTATTGATGCCCTTTATGGCATTCTGATGTTTGTCTTGATTTTGTAGTTGATGTTTCTTTTGGATCATGCATTTTTCATTAGTTACAACTATATCAAGCACCTATTGATTCACTTCCAAGACAAGATTGAACATGCATGGTTAACAAGAATTGTTGACCAAAAGAAGTCTTAGACTACCAGAAAATATTATAGAGATATCCTATTTTGATCAACTCAATGAGACAATCAAAATGAGATAAGGTCTCTTGAAAGGGTCTAGAAACAACTGATAGTCATTTTTAGTGTAAGGATCATAAAATGGTTTTACCTAAATCATAATATTATGGAAAATATTTGCACCTAAAGAATGGTGGTAGAAAAACTAGATAGAAACTACTTAATTATTTGATTTTAATTTGGCCAAACTAGAGGTTTTGAAATTGATACATTAGTGGGTCTATTATCCCTTTCTACTACCATAGGGAGCAAAAATTATTGGTCTGATACCACTTGTAATAAAACAACTTCAAGAAAATGATAATTATATTACTCACCAAAATATTCTTAGTAAAAATAAATTTAAAATAAGTTTTAGAACAAAAAATCTACTAAATATCATAGATCTAGATAAAAAATCTTAAGAAACAATTCAAGCAATTTAGAGAGGATAAAATTTCTTAACCACTTGGAGGGGCAAAGACTCATATGTGCACCAAATATGATAGAAGTTAGAAGAGTGAGTTGATTATTAAATATCCACATATCACTTTCTATTTATAGTCTACCAAAAATAATGGCGTTAACCATAATACTCAAGGATCGACTGATCCTAACCTAAGGGCACGATCCAATAAAATAAATATAGCCAACATGGATACATAAAGGTTGTTATAAAATATAAGGTACCATCCATTACATGGATATGGACTAATAGAAACTTGAGAGAACAATTCAACAACATCACTAGTAGTCTAGAAAATAGCCATTATAAACACATTCTTATATCTTTCTCTTAGGGGATGCATATTTAAGATAACTATCCTAGTTTTTTTATATTCCTATCTAGCGGTCCTTTATAGGAAGTATTTTTGGTCTCACTCACAATCAATTGGATAAACCCTTTAATTTCAATTTGTGTTCTACATACATGCAAGTGCCTCATGAGAGTCATTAAAAGGCTATTGATTAGATTGTTCACTAGTAAAGGGTATAGTTCTTATGGAAATCCCTTGTACTATTGATACTCCCATTAGATGTGCTTTAGCCTACTTATCTTGATGAGTGGAAATCCACCTAGGTTCTTTGTTTTCTATTGACTCTATGATATTGTTTGGATGTCCAAAAGACATCATACTCTATCTTCATGTCTTCTATAAAAATATAATATTTTAATGTGGTCTCTATTAAAAAGATAGATTTTAATGTAAATGATCCTTGATAAGTTGGATATTTCTCAAAAAATGTTATACGACTATATTTTGTAATGATAAGTGTGCAATTTAGTTGATTCACAACATAGTGAAACATTAATAGACTGAGCACACTAAGGTTTGGACATACTAAATGAATTCTTCAACTTCATAGTCAAGGATTATTTACGCTCGTATATGTGTTTTCTTCAAATAAGCTTATAAGCACCTTCACCAAGGTCATATTTGAGGTTACCTTCATTAGGGTATAAGAGAAAATTAGCATAGGATAACTTATCTTAAGGTGGATATTTTGTAAGGTTCTCTATATGTAGCCTCCAATTAGATTAGAAAGAGATGTGGAGATGTATAATCATTCACTATAGGACATGACTACATTTACATTATGTTGTACTATTATTTAGCTTGTGAGCCCATATTTTCCTTATGAGATAATCCTTGTATTGTATTTTAATACAAGAACATGTCAACTTAACAATTATTGGGATCTATGATAATTTATTATGGTGGATACTTTTAGCTCCATTCACCTATTATTTTCTACATTAGTTGAATATTCATTTAATTATTTGTGAGATGGGTCCATCCATATCACATCATAATAATATAACCATGATATTTTAATAGACCATATATTGGACTACAAGTCATATTGGTACTACACCCATGGGTTTTCCCTAGTCAAACTTCAACCTCGTGAGAAAAACTTAGAGCTTTTAAATATATTTTACTCTAGCTATTTTTATAAACTTTGAATCTCGCCCAAGAAAAGCATCTTAAATTTATCACTATATTTTAGAAGCCTAATATTTAAACATTTTCAAGTTCCCTTTATGTTTCTATATCTACTTGTTTCTTCTCAAATCTAAAATCCTAACTATGGTTGCATTATGGGAGCTAAGTAATGGCCTATGTGCTATGTGCTATGTAAATTTTAGGGATATACTTTTTAATGAGATGAAAGGCACCACCAAACCTCTAATAAGTTTAAAACCTATAATGGTGACTTAAATAAGATGGATCAATCCCACTAAACACATATGAATTAGTTTATTAAGTTTACACTTGGATATCTTTGCAACAAACATGCAAACTTATGATTTTTACATAAACTCATCACTTTTAAAGAATTTTTTAATATTATATCAATATAAAAATGAGCCAAATAGTTTTTGGACCAATTTGTGTAGAATTTGAAGAGCTTTAACATGAGTGGTCATATGAAGTAATCCGAACAATATTGAGGGAGATATGACCTTCTAAAGTCAGCCATCTAAAACAAAAGCAATGATTATTTTTCAAGTCACAAAAAATAAGATTATAGATATCTATTAGTCATGGTTTAGATGATGGAAGGAGCAATGGAGAGATAGTGCATCAATGAGGCAAGAAATTCTATCTAGGTTTAAAAAATTTCAGCTACATTTCCTTCTCCCCTTCTTTATATTATAAATTTTGCATGCAAATTATTATAATGTTTTTTATCAAATATTATAATCACCTTAAGATATTATGATAAATTTCAATAGATTTTGAGTTATAGTTTCCTTCCCATGGACCAATTTATATCTAAATTATTAGAATAATCCCTAGTAGTAGAGGTTAGTGATGACCTCATTAAGCAACAATTCTTATTTCTCAAAGATATGAGTGTTTTTGGTAAATTTAATGGGTCTTGGCCAAGGGCTTCAACCTTGAGAAAATTAATTAAAAGGAGTTGAAAGTCTCTAGGAGTGATTCTATACTTTCTTCCCAAAGTTTACTTCCTAGCCATTTTTTGTTCCAGGTAGGAAATAGATAGAATTCTAAAAGAGGATCCTTGGTTTATGGGAACAATATGACTCTTCCTTAACCATTGGTATGAAGGATTTGGACCTGAAAATATAAATCTATCCCTAGTACCAGTCTAGGTGAGGATGTATGGGTTTCCCATTGAGTTTCTAGAAATGGTTACCTTCAAAGCAATAGGTAAAACTCTGGGATAATTATTTAATATTTCAAAATCTACAAAAGATGGATTCTTTGCTATTTATGCTCAGATATTGGTCATGATTGATATAAATAAACCTTTTTCAAAACCAATCTTTTTTAAGTATGAGGGTAAGTTGTGGAACTAAACCATAGATTATAAAAATATAAATTATATGTAGAATATTTCATGAGGTGGGACATATTGAGAGATCATGCCCTAAGAAGAGTCTAGAAGAAAAACATAGAAAACCACAAGAGAAACTTACAAATGGAGATAGATGAGGATGATTTTCAACTTCTAAAAAATAGGTCTAAGTATATACACGTAAATAAATAATGGATACTAATAAGGAAGGATATGGAAGAAATTTTGATTCTTTTGAGTCTTTAGCATATGAATAAAAAGAAGATCAAATATTAGAGGACACAGTACAATAGGTTTAGAATATTCTTGATGAAATTAAGAAATGTATCTCATTATATTTTGAAGACTCTTTTGAAGTACCACACAACATTCAAAAGAATAAATTTGTAGAGAAAATAAAATTTTGTGTTAATACCTCTACCATTAATAAGAAAATACTAGAAAATAAGTAGGACAAGTCAAAAGCTTCTATAGTAGATCCAAGAGAGGATAAATCTAATGAAAAGTAAATTTATGAAATAATATTGAGGAATAGAATACTAAGACCTATTCCTAATATAGACAAGACAATAAGAGAAAAACTCTCAAATCATCAATCAAGATCTAGGGAAACAAAAACAAACATAGATAAAGGAATACAAACTAGGTTGAACTTATCTTTACCAAATAGCAAAATGATATTGGTAATTCATAGGTAGGGCCAGTAGTCCCTAAGGATACACGATTACCATATCATGTAATATAAGAGGTTCTAATGCCCTCTACAAGTAGAGGTGTATTAGGGACCTCTGTTTAAGTTATAAGCCTAATATTCTTTGTATCTAAGAAGCTAAAATGACAAACGAAGAAGTTTACAAAACTAAGAAAGCAGTGTGGATTTTGAAGGAATGATAAGGGGAATTCTAAAATGTTGGAATCCTATTAGAACCTCTTGTGTAATTATTCATTAAACTAGGCATTAGATAGCCTATTTAGTCATATGCTACTTTGTAGATATCCATTTCATCCTTATAAATTTCTATGGACCTACAACTCAGTCAATTAGGTTAGAAGTATGGAGTTGGATTGAAGCCTTTATTGGAAGTAAAAACTAAGAAACTCAATTCATGATCATAGGATATTTTAATTCCATAACAAAATTGGATGAAAAGTAGGATAATTAGGAAATTAACCCAAATTATGAGATTTTTCTCAACTTTTATTTAAAATAATAATCTATGTGAGGTTGTGTTTGAAGAAGACAATTATACTTGGACCAACAACAAGAGAGGCTAGAAGCTAATAAAAAAAAAATTAGGCAGGTGCATTCTCTTAAATCATTGGCTAGATGAAATAACTTATGCTAAAATTAATACCTTGAAAAGGATTGGTTCATATCACTACCCAATCAAAATTAAAATGGTTGTATGTGAATTCAAAAATACCATATTTTAAATATGAGAAGATGTGGGAAGACCATCCTTAATTTATTGATATAATAGCACAAACGTGGAATTCATTAGGAAACGGTGGGTTGTATACACTTCAAAAGCAAATTAAATCAACGACATCTAGATTAAAAGAATGGAACAAGAACACTTTTGGAAATGTTTTTGAGAAAAAAGAACTAAAAGATAAACTTTCAAAATTTTAAAAAAGTTGTCATAATAATTCAAGATCAAAGGAAAGGAAGTTGCTTAGTGAATATCTTAATATTTTGAGTAGGGCAGAGAAATTTTGGAGATTAAAATAGAGACAAACATGGTTAAAAGAAGATAAAAATATAATTTTTTTATAGGATGGAAATAGTACAAATATCAACATCCATAATTAGAAGGGGTTTGGATTGAAGACTAGAGTAAAATCAGAAAGGAGGTAAGTTTTTTTTACCATAATATTATAGGATTCGAGTTTGAAGTTCTTAATGATAAACTGCGACGAGTACCTTCAATTATAATAGATGAAGACAATAGAAAATTGATAGAGCCTATTACTCTAGAAGTTTATTTAGCTATTTTCTCTTTTGATAAGAATAAATCCCCAAATTTGAATGGGTTCTTTGTCACATTCTATCAACAGAATTGGGATGTAGTGAAGGATTATTTATTGGTGGTAATGGAATAATCTAGGGTAGAACAATACATACCTTATAAAATCAATCCAATATATCTTATCTCGATTCCAAAAAATAAGGATGTCTAATTGTTTGATCCTTTTAGGCCCATAAACCTATGTAATATGGATATAAGATAATTGTGAGAGAAAATTGGTTAAGACCACTATTAGATAAAATTATTTTAGAAGAGGAAGAATGATTTGTAAAAGGGAGACAAATTCTAGACGAGATCATAGTAGTTCGTGAAGTAATGCATTTAGTAGCTTCAAGAAAAAAGAGAATATTGATCTTAAAACTTGATATGAGTAAAGCCTATGAATAGGTTAAATAGGAATTTTTTTTTTTAGTATTGGAAAAGTTTGGATTTGGGAAGAAATGGGTCAGATTGATTAAAGCTTGTGTCTCTACAGTTTTATATTTAGTGTTGGTCATTGGGTTAGTAACAAAATATTTTATAGCTAAGATAGGTCTTAGACAAGGAGATCCTCTATCACCATATCTGTTCATCATTATGGTAGAGGTATAGGGTGGAACTTGAAGAAGACAAACAAATATGGGCTAATAAGTGGATTTAAGGCTAGTAATAACATTGACAACATCACCCATCAATAATTTGTAGACGATACAATCCTTTTGGGAGTTGGAGGGCAAGGATAAATGAGTCTAGAGGTTGAAATAACTTATTAAAGGAATACGAAAGAGTGTCAGGGAAAAACATTAAGAGGACAAAATCTAAAATTTACTTCCTAAACACTCCAAGATAGAATCAAAATAGGGATTTGCAAGCTACTTCAAATGGAGGAGGCAAATTTACCAGAAACATATCGAGGGATGCCCTTATTTGAGGGGAGAATGAGGATAGAATTATGGAATCCAGTTATGAGTAAAGTTCTGAATAAACTATCGACATGGAAAGGTAGATGGTTATCATTAATAGGAAGAGTGCAACTAATTAAATCAGTATTATAGGTTATCATTAATAGAAATAGTACAATTAATTAAATCGGTCTTACAGGTCATTCCAACATATTATATGTCCTTGTATAATATACCAAAATCGATAGATAAAATTTTAATCTATATTATGCGATCATTTTTGTGGTCAGGATTACATGATAAAAGAACATTTTATTTGGTACAATGGAGCAAGGTGTGTGATGATAAAACTAGGGGAGGTCTTGATTTAAGAGTTCTTACAAATGCAAACTTAGCTCTTAGGGGAAAAGTAATTTGAAGTTTGTACAAAGAGAGTCAAAGAAATTAGGCAAGAATTCTTCTAAGTATGTACATTCAGCCCAATTACCCAAGCTTAATATTTACCCAAACGATTTCGGAAAAAAGGAAATATGGTTGATACTTGAAGAACACAAGCTTATACTGAGAGGGGGGTGAAAAGTATAAGACCTCTTTTTACTTTCTCTATTTAACTTCAACTTCGCAAAGCAATGAACCAATAGCAATATCAAAGCAATGCATAAAGCAACACACAATGAGACACCAATTTTAACGTGGTTCACCCAACATGGGCTACATCCACAAAACTTTTCTCTAAAAAGCTTTCTCAAAGTTCTTTGGGAATCCTTCCCAATTACAATGTTTATGAGCCTCAACCCAAAGGAGAAACCTTCCCCTACTCAAGTATTTATGAGCCTCCTGCCCAAAGGAGAATCCTTCCCCTCCTCACGAATTTATGAGCCTCCTACCCAAAGGAGAATCCTTCCCCTCCTCATGAATTTATGAGCCTCCTGCCAAAGGAGAATCCTTCCCCTCACTCTAGAAATGATACTTCAGAAGATCACTCTGCCTCTTATTCCACTAGCACGTGGAACTCCTTTCCACAGAAGACCTCCTATCCTCAATGCTCAGCCTCAAGAGACCTCTGTCCTCACCGATCACCTCCACAACAACTCATCAACCTGTACTAAACACAGTCACTGGTCCAAAACAAGTCTTCCTCACTCGTCAGATCTGTCCCAAGCTCAACTCATAAAGCTTGAACAAATCAATCTTTACTGCACACAAGCCTTCTCAAAGACTTGTCAAAACTGTCCTCAGGTTCTTCTCAAAGAACCACTTCAACTCTGTCCTCAAGTCCTCTGCTAGGACCTGTCCAAATCAGCTCACAAGTCCTCCCTAGAACTTGTCCAAATCAGCTCACAAGTCCTCACTAGAACCTTCCAAATCAGCTCACAAGTCCTCACTAGAACCTATCCAAATCAGCTCACAAGTCCTCACTAGAACCCTCTCCAAATCAGCTCACAAGTCCTCACTAGAACCTAGTCCAAATCAGCTCACAAGTTCATCAAGAAAAACTTGCTTAGCATGAACCCACAAAGAGAATTGTTAGAGACCCAATGTGATTCATCAACCTCATAGAAGCATAAAGAGAATTGTTAGAGACTCAATATGTTCTATACTTAACTCCCAATATCAATCTCAAATCTCATAGAAACATAAAGAGAATTGTTAGAGACTCAATATGTTCTATACTTAACTCCCAATCTCAATCTCAACTCAATCTCAATCTCAAAAGAATAAGATAGATGTAGTATGCTTTTCTCAAGAACATGAAACACAACCCAACAATTGCCAACCATGCAATATCTCATATAACAATGATACTCATGTTCTTTCCACAACCAATATCTTTTCTCAACCAATTAGGGCTTTAACAACAATGCTTATAGACAAGGTTTAACCAACATCATTCAACTCAACATTAACCTTGAAGCATTCAACCAATCACTACATGAAAAGGAAACTAGTAGACATCCTTTTCCCTCCAAAGATATTTGAACAAAATAGCCACCAACATAAATCACCAATGCAAAGAATAACTTGCTCAAATCAATCTCAATGGAGTAAGCCCAAATCATGTATCAAGTAAAGCATTAACTTGATCAAAACAACCTCTATGGAAGCAACTCAACCATCAATCTCAAAACAGCCAACTAAGGGTTTCACCAACTCAATGCAAGTAGCAAGACTTACTAACATAAACCCTAGTGCAAAAATGCTTCCTCTTCCTCAACCAGAATTATGCATTCACCCAAAAAACTCATCAATGATTTTAATGCATAAACAATCTTCAATATCCAGAAAATGGGATTTACACCAACAAGAATACCTAGTAGACAACCTTTTCACTCCAAACTCAATTTCAGAAAATACACCATCAACAATATACATGGAAGAAGTTGCCCATACCTTTGTTTGAGGAAGAAGAGAATAGTTCTTCAACCTCTTACCAACACCACCCTCAACTTTGCCACCAAGTTAGGGTTAGATCATAAAAGTAACCACAAAAATATTTATTCCATAAAACACCTTATGACTCCAATCCTTAGAAGTCAACTACCAAAAATATAAAGCATACAAACAATATATCCTTTTACACCTTATTTCTCCAAATTAATTAAACCATGCTCAAGGAATAATAGCTTCTAAGCAAATCTCACTCAACAATCAAGCCAAAAATCTCAACCACACACTATCAACCTTATATCTCCAAAGAAGCATTTAACCTTAAAAATAATTTTAAATAAATCTGCCCAACCACTTCTTCTTTAACAAAATGCAGATTTTATTTAAAAAACCTTACCAAAAAAATGCTTCCGAAAATCGTGGGTCAACAGTGCCTCCAAAAAATCGGAGCGCAAAAACTCTTCTCACACTCCACGGCGGGAGTCGAACGCTTGACCTCCCTTCAAGCGCCTTCGCAGAACAGTCATTGCCACTAGGCCAACGATGCTAGCTTGAAGGCTAGCAAGAGTCTCCTTCTCCTTAACCCTTTGGCGGCGGATAAACGTGGCAAAAAAATGATAGCCGTAGCTTTTACTTCCCAACCTTTGCGCAATTCGAATTTCTTTCACACCATTGCTTTGGACTATAGGTTATGGCTTATATAGCCAAACTTCCATGCTATGCACGACGTCGACGGGAGGATAATTCAAACTTTTCGAATTAATATTATTTTGGCGCCTTCGAAACAACTTTAGGGTTTATGAAACCCTTTTGATTATTTAAAAAATAATCAAAGGTCTTTTAGACCTTAGACCTTAGGTGGAGAACCCATTAAATTATTAAAATAATTTAATCACTAAATCAAATAAATAATTAATTAAAAAACCTTAAAAAGGTTTTATTAATTAAGTTATTTAATTAATAAGTGTCTCCAACCTTTGCATTAAGCCGAGAGTGGTTTTGAGAAAAACCCTTAATGCATCCACCTGGTTTTAATAAAAACCCTTAAACCTCGCCATGGTTTTGATAAAAACCTTTTCATCTCCCACATGGAATCTCTCCGAAATCTTCTAGAAAATATTCTTTGGAATCTTCAACCTTTGAAGCCAATAAATCCTCTTGACATTAATGCCAGTTCCTTTTGACATCAATGACAACTCATAGACAAGAAGCTAGGATCTCAAACCCAAAATTGCCAACAATCTCCCCTTTGTCATTGATGGCAAACCATGCTTCTCAACAACACTGAAACTCAAAACCGCTGTATAGAAATCAGCTCCCCCGACTTGAGGCTCTCCCCTTACTCATATCTCTCCCCCTTTGTCATCAATGGCAAAGGGTCACCTTTGGGGCTTGGGACTAAGAATGAGCCTCTTAGCTTAGTCCCTCCCCCACCTCCTGTTGAGGTGATTAATTCTGGGGTGGGAGTAAAACTCCCATTAGGCACTGATCTTCATCAGTGTCTATAGCTGCCTTACCATGTCTTCTCTTGTTCTCCTTGTCCATATTCCTGTTCCTGTTCATGTCACTGTTGTTGTTCTTGTTATCATTCCTGTTCTTATCCATGTCTTGATTCTTGTGCCTGTTCATACCCATGTTCCTGTTCCTGTACCTTGGAATTTCAGCTCTACACTTGTCTAGCTATGTGACCTTCATTGTTGCACTTATAACAACTAACAATGTTATTTCTTTGAGGCATACCCGATCTTTGACTCCATCTGTTCTGACCAACCCTGTTCCTGTTATTAGCCTTGCAATAAACAACCTTGTGCCCAAACTGTTTACAAGAGTAGCAATACCCTTGAAAGAAATTACCACCTCTGAATCTGTCATTTACCTTCCTCACTTGAGTCATGCAATGTGAAGCCATGTGACCAAACTTGTGACAAGCAAAACATCTGCCATTAAACTTTCCTTGATTTGACCTCTTAGGTCCTGTAAACTTTCTCCCCTTTTTTTGATTCCTGTTTTCTGATTCTATGCATCTATCACTCAAGGACTCTTTTTCTGAAGTACTTTCCTCATCAGAACTCTCTTCCTTTCGGAATCTCTTACTAGATTCCCCAGTAGAGTCGCCAACCTGTTCCATGTGTTTCTTACCAAAACCAAGACCTGTTTTATCTGTTGTCCTTCTTTGATCTTTGATGATTGACTTTACCTTTTTGGTGCTATCTTCAAACCTCTAAAGCTTCTCATTGTACTCTTTAGTTTCCTCTTTCAAGGAAGCCACTTTCTGTTCCAACTCTCTACACTCAAGAACCTTAGACTCTAACTTATCCTTAAGTTTCTGTGTCTTAGCTATAGAGAAGTCAAGACTTTCTATAAGCTCATCTCTCTCAATACAACATTCATCCAATTTATCATTGAGTCTAGCATTCTTCTTTCTTTCCTTTTTCAAAGCACTAAGAGCACTAACAAGTTCAGCTTCAAGATCTACTTCACCATCCTCTATAACTTCCTCTATTTGTTTGCCTTTTGAAACATCAATGACTTTTTCAGATTTCTTATCACTAGAGGTGCTACCCTTTTCTAAAGCCATACAAAGATCTTCCTTACAATTTTCCGAAGCATCCTCATACATAGTATAACTAGAAATCAATCCATCATTTGTGCAATCATCCTCAAGATGTCCAAAATTTCCACATCTAAAACATTTCATAAGGACAAATCTATGTTTCTTTTCTTCTTCTTTTTCCGTTAGGAACAACATCTCATTTCCAACATCACTTGAAGAACTTTCACTATCACTACTAGAACACTTACTTGCCTTGTCTAGGTAGAAACTTTTCTTGTGTTTGTGAGAGTACCTCTTTCCTTGATTGCTTTGCTCATATTTATTCTTCCTTTGATGCCTGTGCCTTTCAGAATCCTTGCTCTTATAATCCTGTTTATCTTCATCACTTTCATCCTTGGCAGTAGTACAATTAGTAGCATAATGACCAAACTTTCCACAATTGAAACACTTGACATATTTCATACCTTTGTGCTTTCTTGAGAACTTGCCCTTCTTGCTGTAATATGCCTCTTCATCACTAGAAGACTCATCACTATCTTGAAGCTCTTTACCCTTGGATTTCTTGGTAGCCTTGAAAGCTGCCTCCTTCTTAACATCAACCTTCACTTGAGTTCTCAACTCAAATGCTGCAAGTATACTATGAAGCTCATCCTTTTTCAACTTATCCAAATCCTTAGCTTCCTCAATAGCAGAAATATTTTCACTAAATCTATTTGGAAGAGACCTCAAAATCTTATCACAAATATCATTTTCAGCAAGCTCAAGACCTAGTTCCTTCATAGAGTTAACAATCTCATCCATACGAAGCATATAGTCACTAATATTTTCTTCATCATTCATCTTGAGTTGTTCAAACATACCTTTGAAGTGTCTCAACTTGGCCTTTCGGACATTTGCATCACCTGTATGAACCACCTTCAACTGTTTCCACATTTCACTAGTTGTCTTGCAATGAATCACCTTGGTAAGATTTGCCTTCTGTAAACCCTTCAAGATTGCATTCATTGCCTTTGAATTGCTATGATGTAGGAGCCTCTCTTCCTTAGTAGAAGGACCATGCTCAGGAATGGTATACTCATCCTCAATCACTTCCCAAACTTCATTTCCAAGAGCCATAAGATGAACCTTCATCCTAGCACTCCAAAGCCCAAAATCTGCCCCATCAAGAATAGGTGTTGCATTACCACTTGTAGATTCCATTGTGTTCTTTACAATCTTTTCCTTCAAGTTGTTAAACTTTTCGAAGGAACCCGCTCTGATACCAATTGAAGAACACAAGCTTATACTGAGAGGGGGGTGAACAGTATAAGACCTCTTTTTACTTTCTCTATTTAACTTCAACTTTGCAAAGCAATGAACCAATAGCAATATCAAAGCAATGCATAAAGCAACACACAATGAGACACCAATTTTAACGTGGTTCACCCAACATGGGCTACATCCACAAAACTTTTCTCTAAAAAGCTTTCTCAAAGTTCTTTGGGAATCCTTCCCAATTACAATGTTTATGAGCCTCAGCCCAAAGGAGAAACCTTCCCCTACTCAAGTATTTATGAGCCTCTACCCAAAGGAGAATCCTTCCCCTCCTCATGAATTTATGAGCCTCCTACCCAAAGGAGAATCCTTCCCCTCCTCACAAATTTATGAGCCTCCTACCCAAAGGAGAATCCTTCCCCTCAGCTCTGGAAATGATACTTCAGAAGATCACCTGCCTCTTATTCCGCTAGCACATGGAACTCCTTTCCACAGAAGACCTCCTATCCTCAATGCTCAGCCTCAAGAGACCTCTGTCCTCACTGATCACCTCCACAACAACTCATCAACCTGTACTAAACACAGTCAGTCGGTCCAACACAAGTCTTCCTCACTCTATCGATCTGTCCCAAGCTCAACTCATAAAGCTTGAACAAATCAATCTCTGCTGCACACAAGCCTTCTCAAAGACTTGTCAAAACTATCCTCAGGTTCTTCTCAAAGAACCACTTCAACTCTGTCCTCAAGTCCTCTGCTAGGACCTATCCAAATCAGCTCACAAGTCCTCCCTAGAACTTGTCCAAATCAGCTCACAAGTCCTCACTAGAACCTGTCCAAATCAGCTCACAAGTCCTCACTAGAACCTGTCCAAATCAGCTCACAAGTCCTCACTAGAACCTGTCCAAATCAGCTCACAAGTTCATCAAGAAAACTTGCTTAGCATGAACCCACAAAGAGAATTGTTAGAGACCCAATGTGATTCATCAACCTCATAGAAGCATAAAGAGAATTGTTAGAGACTCAATATGTTCTATACTTAACTCCCAATCTCAATCTCAAATCTCATAGAAACATAAAGAGAATTGTTAGAGACTCAATATGTTCTATACTTAACTCCCAATCTCAATCTCAACTCAATCTCAATCTCAAAAGAATAAGATAGATGTAGTATGCTTTTCTCAAGAACATGAAACACAACCCAACAATTGCCAACCATGCAATATCTCATATAACAATGATACTCATGTTCTTTCCACAACCAATATCTTTTCTCAACCAATTAGGGCTTTAACAACAATGCTTATAGACAAGGTTTAACCAACATCATTCAACTCAACATTAACCTTGAAGCATTCAACCAATCACTACATGAAAAGGAAACTAGTAGACATCCTTTTCCCTCCAAAGGTATTTGAACAAAACAACCACCAACATAAATCACCAATGCAAAGAATAACTTGCTCAAATCAATCTCAATGGAGTAAGCCCAAATCATGTATCAAGTAAAGCATTAACTTGATCAAAACAACCTCTATGGAAGCAACTCAACCATCAATCTCAAAACAGCCAACTAAGGGTTTCACCAACTCAATGCAAGTAGCAAGACTTACTAACATAAACCCTAGTGCAAAAATGCTTCCTCTTCCTCAACCAGAATTATGCATTCACCCAAAAAACTCATCAATGATTTTAATGCATAAACAATCTTCAATATCCAGAAAATGGGATTTACACCAACAAGAATACCTAGTAGACAACCTTTTCACTCCAAACTCAATTTCAGAAAATACACCATCAACAATATACATGGAAGAAGTTGCCCATACCTTTGTTTGAGGAAGAAGAGAATAGTTCTTCAACCTCTTACCAACACCACCCTCAACTTTGCCACCAAGTTAGGGTTAGATCATAAAAGTAACCACAAAAATATTTATTCCATAAAACACCTTATGACTCCAATCCTTAGAAGTCAACTACCAAAAAATATAAAGCATACAAACAATATATCCTTTTACACCTTATTTCTCCAAATTAATTAAACCATGCTCAAGGAATAATAGCTTCTAAGCAAATCTCACTCAACAATCAAGCCAAAAATCTCAACCACACACTATCAACCTTATATCTCCAAAGAAGCATTTAACCTTAAAAATAATTTTAAATAAATCTGCCCAACCACTTCTTCTTTAACAAAATGCAGATTTTATTTAAAAAACCTTACCAAAAAAATGCTTCCAAAAATCGCGGGTCAACAGTGCCTCCAAAAAAATCGGAGCGCAAAAACTCTTCTCACACTCCACGATGGGAGTCGAACGCTTGACCTCCCTTCAAGCGCCTTCGTAGAACAGTCGTTGCCACTAGGCCAACGATGCTAGCTTGAAGGCTAGCAAGAGTCTCCTTCTCCTTAACCCTTTGGCGGTGGATAAACGTGGCAAAAAAATGATAGCCGTAGCTTTTACTTCCCAACCTTTGCGCAATTCGAATTTCTTTCACACCTTTGCTTTGGACTATAGGTTATGGCTTATATAGCCAAACTTCCATGCTATGCACGACGTCGACGGGAGGATAATTCAAACTTTTTGAATTAATATTATTTTGGCGCCTTCGAAACAACTTTAGGGTTTATGAAACCCTTTTGATTATTTAAAAATAATCAAAGGTCTTTTAGACCTTAGACCTTAGGTGGAGAACCCATTAAATTATTAAAATAATTTAATCACTAAATCAAATAAATAATTAATTAAAAAACCTTAAAAAGGTTTTATTAATTAAGTTATTTAATTAATAAGTGTCTCAAGCCTTTGCATTAAGCTGAGAGTGGTTTTGAGAAAAACCCTTAATGCATCCACCTGGTTTTAATAAAAACCCTTAAACCTGCCATGGTTTTGATAAAAACCTTTTCATCTCCCACATGGAATCTCTCCGAAATCTTCTAGAAAATATTCTTTGGAATCTTCAACCTTTGAAGCCAATAAATCCTCTTGACATTAATGCCAGTTCCTTTTGACATCAATGACAACTCATAGACAAGAAGCTAGGATCTCAAACCCAAAATTGCCAACAGATACCAATAACCCAAGTTTAAAATTTACTACATTCTCACTATCAAATGTTTGCAAGAAAATAAAAAAAACAATTAAGCTAAGGTTGGGAACTGAAAATCTATTTGGATGGATACTTGGTGTGATAAAAACCCACTCAATCTAGATACAATTTTGAAACCATTGACAAGATTAATTCAAGGAAAATATGGTGATAGGGTTTCAAAAATTATGTACAAGGATCAAGAAGGAAGATACAAATGGAAAGAATATTATTTTACAAGTATACAAGACATTGATGTTAGGAGGTAGTTGAGCAAAAAGATAACGACAATGATTATTTCAAAGGGAAGTCAAGGATAAGTTGATTTAGGAGTTGAATAGTTTAGGAGAATACATAATAAGAAGCAAATATAATGTAAAGCACCAACAAAATAAGAATATCACAAGAATATGGAGAGATATTTGGGATAGCCCAAGTATTCCTAAAGTTAAAATATTTGTTCAACTATTAGGTCATAGAAGAATTTTATCCTAGGATAACCTTATAAAAAAGGGATTTTCATGGCCCCTCACAATGTATTCTATGTAAAAAGGAGGAGAGTATAGACCATCTCTTGGAAAATTGCTCAATATTCTAGAAACTATGGTAATGTATTCTTAATATGTTTCATAAATGCATGGTGGTGAATGGCAGAATTGAAGAATGGTTAAAGCAATGGCATAACACTTTTAAAAGTGAGGTTTTACAAACAATCTAAGATATATCAAAAGATACAATACTTTGGACTATATGGCTAGAAATGAATAAAATAATATTTAAAGGAAGAGAAAGTAGTTTAGAGGTACTGAAAAGAAATATTTGTTTAGCCATAAAGGAGTCTAAACCAATCCTATCAACTCACCCAATCCCTAATCTGGAAGGAGAGAGCCTTTATAGATGGAGTCAAGTCATCAAATGAAATTATGATGTTGAGTATAAAGAAAAACAAAAGGAAGGCAAAGAATATAAAGTGGAAACCACTCGAAATGGAGTTGGTTAAATTAAATTTTGATGGAGAATTTAAAGGAAATCCAAGACCAATAGGATGAGAAGGAATAATTAAAAATAATAGAGGAGAGAATACGTCTCTTTACACTTTCAATAGTAAATTTAAAACAAGCAATGAAATTGAAGCTTGGATGGCTTTGGAAGGGCTAAAAATTTGTAAACAATAAACCTTAAAAATGGGAGCCTAAGTATAACCCTTTATTCTTCAACAAAAATAAAAATATAAAAATAAACCTCTATCTAATTTTTTTATTATTATATTTTGATTATTTTTTCTTAATTATAAAACCTTACACATAACATTTTGCTTAAATTGCTTTTGTTAAATGTTATAATCCTTTAAAAAATAAAATATTATTTAGTGTTACGTTTTGTTTGCCATAAATCAATATTGTTATTAATATAAAAAATGTACATATGCTATATAATTTTTAAAAAATTAAAAATAAAATAAATTTAAGTTGACATACAAATAAAATATTATACTTGGCTTTGACCCTAAGTACAAAATACTTGTGGGGATAAAAAATTGGATTTCAATTCTATCTATTATTATTTTTGGTTAACATAGGTTACATCCACAAGCATATTTTACTATCAAGCAGGTTCGTATCTTGGGCTGCTCCCTATAGCCTCAGCGGCGTGGTCTTGTCCCTATAGTCTCTATGGCATCTCGTCCCTAGCCTCTACGGTGTCGTCTCGTCCCTATAGCCTCTACGGCGTCGTCTCACTTACGTTAACCTGGCGTGAGATAATGACATTCATATCCTCATCATTGATCTAGCACATCATTCAGATCAGGCTACTTTTTTTACTAACTGGCATCACCAAGGTTTGAACTTAAGTTTCTTTTTGGTAAGTATTCAACCAGACTAGCACTTACCAATCCACCTAGCCTTTGGACTATTCTATCTATTATATTTAATGTATGTGTAAAATGTTCAATAAATTAAAAACTTAAAAAATATAGCTAAAATATTTTAAAAAATTAACAACTTTTGAAATATATATATATATATTAACACCTAAATTTTAAGACTCAAATTCTAATGATCTAACGTTTTTCAAATCATCATTTTCAAGCTGTCTATACACTTTAGACCTACCTGTCTAGAAAATGAGCACCACCAAGAAAAGGATTGGTCTATTTCTTTTAAGAGCATCTGCTTCTTTTTTTTAAAAGAGAATCCAAATGATTGCAGTTCTTTTACATTAATCAAGTTTTGACATGTAAAATAAATAGTTCAGAGTAAATATGACGGATGGATTATTCTGCCTTTATGGATATGAAATAATATGAATAGATAGCCAAGTTTTGACATGTAAAATAAATAGTTCAGAGTAAATATGACGGATGGATTATTCTGCCTTTATGGATATGAAATAATATGAATGGATAGCCAATTGTATATGAAGAATATTCTTGGAGGCATGCCTTATATTACTATAATCAAATCACATGTTGAACTCTAAGAAACTCAACCAGAGATTCACAGGCATGACTGTAAAGCAGAAGAGAACCAAATAGAAAGTGGAATGTTGAGACAATATCATATCATAAAACTGTCGATCTTATCATGAAAAGGAAAGATAGAAGAATAAATAGAAATCTCAGGTAAAGCTGCGGAACTAAATCAATAATGATCAGTAAAAAAATGTGAAATGAAGCTATCGATCATCAAGTGTAACACTGCAACGTCTGGTACTTGGGCATCTTCTTGAAGGGGAGGTCTTAGTCGAGTGATAAGTAAAATGCTTTTTATGATAAAAAAAATCTGAGTCTTTTAACATTTAAAAGTATCTATAATAATCTCAAGTCCAATTTATTCTGTCCATTGTGGGCCTTCTCCTGCAGTGAAGTGCCTTTCAATCCTGCCATGATTCCACCAAATCTGATCTGATCTGATCTCTTTTATCAGTCAAGAAAGCAAAAATAGGAAGATTCTACTCATCTTGAATTCATTTGGAAAGACCAGAATTTTATATTCATGATCTTCTTCTCTTCTGGTGATTGGAACGGATTGCATGTGAATTGATTCCCCTTCCATTGTATGTGATCCACACCACACTCTTTTGGAGCTCCTCCCTTGAAATGGAATAGAAATAACACTATCCATCACATGTTGTGTCACAATAATTCTGAGGCTTACGTTGGGCACAATCACCTCAAGAAATTTTAACTTTTACCCCTTCCGAATGTGCTCTTTTAATATGTCACAGCATATTGCTGTTCTAATCATTTTATTGTGTATTTGCTGGGCCAAATTCGTTCCACTTTAGGCAAAGAAGATATTGTTCACCTCCATTATAAAGTTGGCAAGCTTTTCTGCAATTTTCTATTGTGAATGATTCTCCAGGTCACCCACATTCTAAAGACCAAAAGAAAAATTGTTTGTTTGTGACATGTGGATCAGAGGAGTGCTTATAGCAAGACTTTGATGAGGATCTAAAATGGACAGATATGCAGATAATTCTCTCTACGTCTTATCTGTTAGATTCCACATTGAAATGAATTTTCTCATGAACTTGCATCTAGCGAGCTTCCATCACCAGTGTCCTCCGTGATATCATTAATTTGTTTTGTAAATTCAAATGTGCAACTTATAAACTTCAAAATCAATACTCTGTAAAAGGAATATTCAGATTTCTAAGGTTTCAATAATGCTTATCTCTCCAATAACATATTTTTAAACTTTAACCTTAGATAATATATCCTTTTACACTTTATAACTCCTACTTAGCATTTGTAATAAATATTACCTTTGATATTTTAGGCGCTCTCACCTTAATGTTATGCTCGGTCTTCCTTTGAAATTAGATGCTCTTCCTCTGGTCAACTTCTTTCAAACTGGTCAAGACGCTTCTTCTTCGATGTAGTGGAGTCCTTACTGTGATTAATGAGACAACTCCTAAATGGGTGCTTAAAAAATTGTTTCTCCTTCCTTTGTAATGTTTAATCTTTTGTAAGATGAGTGACAAGTGCTACTAAAGTGCTTCCTCTATCCTTTTAACATAACCTGTAGCTTCTTTAAGACTTGTAGCGCTTCTCCTATTATATAACAAATGATAAACGTATTCTGTGGCTCTTGGATGACCTGTAGCACTGCTTCTTCATCCTGACAAGTGGCACCAATTGGGTTATAATGTTCCTTTGCCTTGCAAATGAACCTGTAATACCCTTTGATGCTTTGTCTTCCTAGCTGCGTTACGTTTTTCTCCTAGACACTTGGTTGTGCATGTAGAGAATACGTTATGCAAGCTTCCCTTCTTGGTGGTTACATGAACCTATTCTTTGGTCTTTTGCAATGTCTTTGCACTTACTTCTTGTTGTTTTATGTTTTGTATTTGTAGGTGGTGCTTCACTTTCTCCAATGATGGCTCCTTTGCAAGTCCTTGTTGTTTTATGTTTTTTTATTTGTAGGTGGCGCTTTACTTTTTTCAATGGTGGATCTATCTAATGTGGTGGATCCTATCTTATCTAGTGGCTACTTTTTTAGACAATGCTTGGATGCTTTCGATGGTTGTGCTTATAGACAATGCTTGGGTGCTTTCCCCCTTGTGCTTTGCTATCACTGTTGCACTTATCTCTAGTGCTCAATCTATGCAACTCGGTGGTGATTTGAGTGGTGGATTTACCACTAATTTGAGTGGTGGATTTACCACTATTTTTGGTGATTACTTTCACCAACGTATTCTACCAGTTCGGTGCTCTTCTTGGTGTTTCTTAACACCTTAAATCTACTTTTTTTATAGGACTATTCGACCTCACTATTACATAGAATAAATCTACCTTTTTCTATTATATAAAAACAGCATATGCTAGTTTCCTTATCACTCCTCTTTAACACTTTTTAAACTTTAATTCTAGTTGTTTAATTTGCAGATTCTATAATAATAATGGTGTGTAGATAAAATGACAATGGTGTCTCTTTTCTAAGCTTAGAGACACTTTACTAAAACTCTGTTTTTCTAGCTCTTAATGTCTCTAAAAATGATGCTCCTTAAAAATGTACAATAAGTACTTTCAAAACTTGTAAAATAGTACTTTGTATGGCATCAATATAACACACCTTTTATAAAATCATTTGTATCTCTCCTTCTTTATGGTTTGCTATCTTGAATTTGCAGCAATGCTCCTTTTTATTTTGCTGTTTGTAGACTCTTTATCTTGCAGCTATAATTGCTGTCCAAAATCAGCCCTCTTGCTTTCAAATGTGTGCTATCTATCTCTGAAGTTTGCAGCTGCAAATGTTGCCCTTTTGCTGTCCAAACATGTATTAAATATCCTCCTTAGATGCTGCTAAATCCTCTTGCACTTTTCTGTTCAAATATTTTTCAAACCTGTCATAAAAATCCTTCAAAATGTAGATTTATTTACTCTTTCAATGCTGCTCAGATTTACAGCTTAAAATTATTTCAATCGTTGCTTACAAAAATATGATTTGTTGATGTCCACGGATATTCAAATCTGTTGATCTATTTTACTATCAAGCATTTCATTAATTGGATATCCAAAAGTACTCTAAAAGCTTTCCAAAGCTTCTCCAAATTGCAGTTCTATGCTTTCTTTGATTTGTTGTCCTATGACCTTTCAACTTCTCTTGTGAAAATCAGCAAATTATCTTTTCCAAATAAGCCTGCAAAACCTTTGTGGTTGTTCTCAAATATCTCAAATCTATGGTCTCTTCAATCCTTCTTATTTCTTCAAGCTTCTTGTTGAATTCTGATTTTAATTCTGACGTTGTTTGTTGTCTTCTTCCTCAAGAATCTGAATTTCTTGAAATCTTCAAAACTTCCCAAAATTTTGCAAACTTCTTGCCAAATCCTTCTTTCCTTTTTGGGCTTGTTTTCGGATGGTGATAATTATCCCAAATTCCTTTTATCAGGAGATTCTCCCGCTTATAATCTTCTAACACAAACTTTTCTTCAAAACTCTTCCAATGCCCATTGCTTCAATTCTACAATGAGGCTTTCCCTAGCCTTTTTATTTTCTAGAAATCTTCTCGAGACATATTCTCTTGGGTATTCTAATTGTGCATTGAGGCTTTCTCTAGCAGCTATTCAAATCTTCTTAATAAATTCTTTAATGAAACCTTAACTTGATTTATTCAATATTTAAATTATGGAATTTTTGCAATGAGATCTCCTTTCGTGGATATCGAAAATATTCTACTTCTCAACTCTGCAATAGGACCTTTTTGTAGTCCTCTTTATCTTTAGTCTTCAGACTTCAATCTTCAATCTTCCAAATCTGAAAGTTCTTCAATGTGACCTCTTTTTTGGGTCTCTTCAATCTTCAATTTGTAGTCTATAATATTCAATGAGGACTTCCTTCTTGGTTCTCCTCAATATTCAATGGGGCCTTATTTCTTGGACCTTATTAATCTTCAATGAAGACTTCTTTCTTGGTTCTCCTTAATCTTCAATAAGGCCTTCTTTCTTGGACCTCATTTAATCTTCAATGTCTACTTTTCTACAACAAAGAGTTAATCTTAGCATGAGGAAAGCACATAGAATTTCAAGCAATAAAATGTGAAATTCTTATATATCCATTGTAGGAAGCTTCTAAAATTCTGAGAACTAATATTCTACAACAAAAACTTAGACAATAATAATCAAATATATTCAAAGTTCTAGAATTATAAAATCAATAATCTTTACTAGCTATCTAAAAAACTAGTGGAAGCAAATCTTTGTTAAATCCTAGTCTTCATGAGTTTTCCTTCAACCCTGTGGAAATATTCTAGCCAAATACTAATCTAGAATATTCTCTTTCTCTATCAATATTATCAACAGAATCTCCTTTAAGGGTATCTTAATCTCTTCGAAATAAAGGTCTATCTTCAACACCTATAAATATCCTTCTATTCCAACTTTTCTCTTGGAATAGGTAAATCCTTGACTATCATTGGTTTTCCTTCAACACTGTGAGAAATGATATCTTCTATGGTTTTGCTTTCTAGAGATAATTTCTTCAGTTTTACTTGTTTTTTCTTAATCATTAGAAATCTCCTTTGCAACCAAAAACTTGTGCAAGATAAAACCTTTTTGTAGCTTTGATACCACTACTAGTTTTTGAAGCTAAATGCATAGATAAAGTAATCACAAGATCTAAAATAAAGTTACAATATGAAATATATGATAATGAAAATCTATTAAGCATATAAAACTCATAAAAAACTTAATAAATAAATCATATAAGCTCAGGCACTTCATCAAGGTATTGTTCTCCTTCACAACATGCAGTGTTTGAACTTAATTATTGAAGGGGACTCCAAAAATATCATTCACAATATATCTGAGATGGACTTTGTTTCTTGGAATATTTCCAACATGATATCTAAAGCAAAACATTTAATGAATTATTTCATGAGTGTTACTTTTAATCATATCTTTTGTGAAGAAAACTGTGTTGCTGATCTACTTGTGAACATGGGGGTTTCTGAACCTAGTCTCACTATTTGGAGAGACCTTTTCTCTCTGTCCCTCATCGACATCAATGCTCTGGATATTCATTCTTAGTAAGAACCCTGCTCCTAGTCAAAATTTGTAGTGGGGTCACCTTTACTCCACATGGAGCTATGTTCAAGTTTTTCACCATCATGTGATAAGTCATACCCGTGTACATATCATGAGTGGAAGACCCACCATGAGTTTTACTTATATGGAAAACCCCAAGGAATATAATAAGGATTTGAATTTGTACTTCACTGATAATGTTACCTTTAACATGCCACATAATATTCATGCTTTGGAAAGGTATCATATTTGGAGTTGCGAAAGCTCTGACATGGGACACGTGTCAGTTCATGTTGTCAATATAACCAACCAAAATATTCTTGCTGATGATTTTTATGGAAACCCTTGGTAGATTCACCTTCACAAGAATTCTTCATCATCCAGTTTGGCACTTTTCCAATCCTTATCAGAACCACATGGATTCTCTTTTGACTTGGTACTTACAAGTGGCTTCCCCCGTGAAATCCAACCTTGTCTTCATATGGTTCATGTTCACCTTTGCCATTGGTGGTGATCCTCCCAACCATTTCGCTTCCATAGATATTATCAATCATGCCAGGAGCTTTGGAAATCACCACTTTGTTACCTTGAGAGACAACATGTTGGGTCCTCATGATCATTGGTGGAGTATTTTTTTGATGTTAACAATAGTTGCATCTGAATCAAGCACCACTCCCTCGAGAGCCTATTTTCCCTCAACTTGTGCTTCTCGATATATGGTCCTACCTTCCTATTGTATTTTCCATGCTTGTGTCAACCCATCCATACCAATTTCCTCCATCCTGAGTGCCATCATATACCATGCTTTTCTAGAGCAATTTTTGTGTCTTATGTTCTATTGCAATTGGAGATGTATTCTGTAAGGATCCTCTATCTTTTTATTCTCTATTTTTTAGTCCCTCATGTTGTTATCCTTCTTCCATATCCTATATGAGTTGGTGTATTTCTCCTCTACTTCCCTCATCCTGTACAGCTCTATCTTGATGGTTGAAGTCAAACCCTCAACACTTCACCTTACTGCTCTCGTTGAGGATATCTTTTGAGACCATGGCCTCCTCAATTTCTTGTACCTTTTAATGGCCATGATACTAACCTCTCCTTGGATTTTGTGTAGATGTGGGATGAAGGACATGTCGTCATCCATGGTTTGAGTTTCACAATTACCGCTAACCTCCTGGATGAGATTATGGGGATCCCAAATGAAGGGGAGATTATTAACAAATAGAAACACTCACTCCAGGGTGAGGTGTCGCTCTTTCAATATCGTTGTGAATCCTTGGGTAGAGAAAATGGTGGAATTCTAAGGGATACACTCCCAAAGTCATGGGAAGTTGTAATGGTGATGATCCTCTAGTACTTGATACTGTATAATACTGGAGTGGTCTTGAGGAGCTTCCACTTGGAGTTCCTCAACCACTTGTAGGGAAAAAAGACTATCAAAATCCTGAAGTACATTTTTTGATTTATCGAATGATTCATCCTAAATGTCAAGAGGGGGGTCTCATCCTTCCCCCTATATCAAGGGCTTCACTTTTTGATCTATAGATACTTTTTGGATTGCCAAAATCTTAGATTTGTGGGAGTGGTGGTCTCTACCATGGGATCTATGAACAATGCTAGTAGATATGGTGGGAACACTTTTGCATCTCCTAGAACCAATAAAACCCTCGACTTAGATGGAAAATTGGAAGGAAATTCAAGCACTCTTCGCTCCACCAGGGGTAAAGCTAGTAGTGGAAAATGTAAGGCTCTCATTATTGTTGACAATGATTATTCTGATGACTCTCTTTAATTTCAGGTCAACTAGAGACTACACCCAAAAAAAGTCACCCTCTTGAGGGTACTTTCGTTTAGCCTTCCCCCTGCTAGCCTCTAGAGTGTCCTGTTGGTCTAATCTCTCTAAAATAGACCACCTTTAGGACCTCCATGACATTATGAAGGCCCTGAGGAGAGTAGCCAATATGACATTCTCTCTACTCTCTCATGTGGAGACTCTCCTGGACGAATACAAGGTCTAGTTCAAGATTTTGGAGGAATTTAAGAGCCTCGTGGATGTAACCAAGGATGGCTACAAAATTGGACAACCCAAAATCTAGTTTTTCTTATGGCTCTCTAGTGTTTTTTTGTTCTTTTGGATGTATGTTTCTCTTTTTTGTCTCACGACTTACCCCTACGTGGGTTTATTTTTGGATTATGGGTGTTCTTTTCTCTATTTCTGTCTCTCGGCTTACCCTTGTGTGGGTATCTTTTTGGATGGGTTGTTTGGTTACTCCTTAATACCCCTACAAGGGCTTCCTAATTTTGTTGATGGTTTTTTTGTAACATTCCGTAATGGGATGTATTTTTTGCACTTTTGCTAAGGAGTAGTTTTTCATTTAGACTCTAATTTCTAAAAGGTTATGGTATCCTTTCAAAACCCCTTTACCAATAAACAAATTATCACTAATAAATGCTCATTAAAATATAATATTTACTGAATAAAGACCTTAAATAAATCATACTTCATCACTCTCCATTGTGACTGTATATGACCAATCACTCTATATATTTTCTCTATATCTTGATCTCTATCCATATACCTATTTATAGGATGGAATGCAACTCTTCATATGGAGGATTCTTGGCCTTCACTCTTATTATGACTCTTCATATTCCTATTCTATGGACACATGTACATAGGGATAACTATGCACATTTACATTGCCAAAATACTTTGCACACTTGTGCATTTATTACATTGCATAAAGTAAATACTTTCATCCTAAACTATGACATTATTTCTTAATCTATAGATGCACCCATGGTGGTACATTGGCATGAACCAAATGATGTAATATATTCCAAAAAATACCTTGTATTTTCTAATGTTTAGAAAATCTCAAACAATAGTTTTGACAAAAGTTTCAATTCTTCAAATCTCTAGGTAGAATTCCTTTTATCTCCTAAATTTCAATAATATGGTTTCTAAATTTCAAAAAACTAATTTGATGTTGAAGTCCTTATGGCTCCCAAATTAAAAATTTAGAAGTTTTGTAAAATCTATTTGCAAAATTATTATACCTAATTGGATGTAGGAAACCATATTTCTCCAAAATTCAAAACTATTTGCAAATATTAAACTTCTTTCACAAATATTAATAATTCAATTACAAAATTTTGCAAAAACTTCCCAAAACTTGAAATTGATCTTTCAACTTTATTCAATACCTTCCAAAAATAAATAATTTGCTTTCTAAGGTTTTATTTTCCACTTCAATGTCTTATCTCTCCAATTATCTCATTAATTAAAGTAAAAGACCAATTAATTGAATTAAACCTTAGGCAAAATATTTATTTAACCTTATAACTCCAGTCCTTATAAAAATAAATAATTAATATTTTATACTTTACCTCTTGCAATGGCATGTGAATAATTAAAAAAAAAATTACTCGTCTACTCATTCTTTGAGTGCTTTAGTGCTTCATTGATGCTTCAATTTCTACACTCCTTAGCTGGAGATGATTGTGCTTACTTTATATCCTAATTGATTCAATTTTAGGTAGAATTGTTTCACCTGAACAATGGAAATAATAATGCTAATACCTTCACTACCCTCTTGTGTACAGTTCTCTCAACAAAATCCATTGTTCAGATGGCTCTTTTATATGCAGGCCGAATGACCTACTTCTTACTTTCCTATTCACCATTATTTACTACAACTATTACTATGTTTCTTTTGGTGTCTTTAGAAAATATAGATCTACCTTACTCTTGTGCACTATTCGGTCTCCTTTTTCTTTAATAATATTGCACTTCGTTGGCTTACAAAAAACAACATTCACTTCTTCTCCTTATTACCCCTATTTCAAGAAATCTTTAACTCCACTCTCTAACTCTTATAACGCTTCTATTGTTGTTATATTATACAAGTTTTAAGGTGATAGAGATGCCTCCTTCCTCAACTTGGAGACACTAAAATTAGAGTTTCTTTTTACTGATTTAAACTCTAGAATATGGTGCCTATAAAATTGAATTAAATCCACTCTTTCATATAAATGAAATACACCTTTAAGCACCTATTTTCCAAACCTTTTTTATCTTATTTTGTAGCTTGCCTCCTTGCCTTTTTGCTACTCAAACTTTCTGTCCAATAGCTTCAAATTTACATCTTCTATACTTCTCAAAATGCTACCTTATTTCTAGCCAAAACCACTATTTGATCTTGTCATCGGATGGTGAGGATTGTCCCAATATCTTCACTTAGAATCTTCGTGGCTTCGATACCACTATTAGCTTTAATGGATTAACTCAAAATAAAATTATTTTAGGATCGAGAATAAATCAATCCTATCAACAATGAACATCAATATTTCACATAATATAACTCAAATATGTACAATACACAAAGATTACATTAATGATACAACTTGGTTACATTGCATGGAGCTTTACCTCCAATATATCTTTTTTCATGAATTTTTGATTCTCTAACTATTGCTCTCCTCTATCATCTAGGAGATGTATCCTTTCATATTCCTATAATAAATATAAAGCTCTCAACTTGCCACATATCATGTGACTCTTCATACTCTCTTGACACTTTGCACTCTTTCTCATATTATCACATACATTATATAAAATATAAATTATCTACCAAAATAATATTACAAGGGGGACCAAACAATGTAATATTTCCAACACCCCCCCATACCACAATAATGTAATTCTCCTCAAATATCTATCATCTACTTCCCATTCATGACACAAGAAAATATGAACAAGGAATGAAAGATCCAATTGTATCAAAAATATGACTAAAGGGTGAAGGTATTGGATATAATGGTTAGACTAGCAGTAATGAGCAAGAAACTAAATTTGTGATAGGAAATAGAAATATCAAATATATCATAGGGATTGATAGAATCAATAATAATTAAGGACAAAATAGGAAAATAATTTTTTTAATAGAAAATAAATGTAATCATTGTGGTAGATATGGACATAAGATAGAGAAATGTTGGAATATCCATTGTTGTGAAACTTGTGGAGGACATAATCATTCTCAAAAATATTGTTTATATAAAGAAAAGAAAAGTCAAAAATTGAAAATGGATTGTGGATGGATAAGTATGAATGAATGGAATAAGATGAAAGGAATGTTGTATGGTTTCTACAAACAAAAACCAAGTGTAATAAAAAATAAAAGTTTATTGAATGAAAAGAATTATATTAATATTATCATGAAGAAATATGAAATAAATGATTATGATCCAAGCATAGCTTGAAAGGTAACCTACAGTGAAAGTATTTGTAGTGATGATCCTCTAGTACAATAGCATTATGAGTATTATAGTGGATGATCCAGAGACAATGATTATCTAGAGGTGACCCAGAGGTAGAGTTCTAGAGGTAGTGACCTTGAGGTAGTGATCCAGTGGAAGTGACTCAGATCTAGGACCAATTAAATTCAAACCTTTACTGTCTAAATTATCTTTCCAAAACCTTGGTGTAGCTTTCAAAGTGCCCATTCTATCATTCATTGTCCTACTCAAAATCAACCCATTAAAATTCACTTTTAAGTGTGCATTTTCTTTAAAATAAAATTCCTATTACCTCTATCAAGTTTAGTAGACATTTCATTAATATAATGTTATACTTGTTGGGAAACCCTTGATACATCATCAATTTCTTGGTTGATAGTTAATCATGCCATTCAATTTAGATTTTATTTTTTAGATAAATATTATTATCCATAATTAGAAGGTTTTTCTTTGTAGGATTCATGAAGGAATTCATGGTGGCAAAGGCTAAATGAGTGTGAGGATCAAAAATATTGATGCCCTTTATGGCATTTTGATGTTTATCTTGATTTTGTAGATGGTGTTTCTTTTGGATCATGCATTTTCATTAGTTACAACTATCTCAAGCACCTATTGATTCAATTCCAATATAGGATTGAACATGCGTGGTCAACAAGAAGTTTTGACCAAAAGAAGTCTCAGAATACTAGAAAATATTATAGAGACATCCTATTTTGATCTACTCATTGAGAAAATCTGAATAACACAAGCTTATACGAAGATGGGGGGTGAACAATATAAGACCACTTTATACTTTTCTTTTCAAATCAATATTATGCAGTGTATAGATAGCAATATCAATAGCAATAATAAAAGCAATGCACAAAACACCATACACAATAGAGATACAGATTTAATGTGGTTCACCCAATGTGGGCTACCTCCATAGAGAAAATATTTCTTCTAAATATTTATCAAATAATATTTTGGGAATCCTTCCTAATTACAATGTTTATGGACCTCTATCCAAAGGAGATGTTGATACCCTAAATCTAGTTTATGTATCTCTATCCACATGAGAAATCCTTCTTCTCTGCTCTAGCTGGTGAACCTTTAGAAGACACTGCCTCCACTACACTGACTATGAATATCTCTCCACTTGAATACTCTTGTCCTCACTCAGAATACCTATCCTCAATGTCCTGGCTGATGGATCTCTATCCACTGGAGACTCTATCCTCTCTGATATTTCACCTTCAAAGCTATGTTCAATAGGTTCACTTAGAACCTTCTCAAATCTACTCAATAGGTCCACTCAATTTTGCTCAAATCTGCTTAATAGGTCCACTCAAAACCTACTCAAATCTACTAAACAGGTCCACTCATAACCTACTCAAATTTGCTCAACAAATCCACTCAAAACTTGCTCAAATTTTCTCAACAGGTCGACTCAAAACCTTCTCAAATTTGCTCAATAGGTCCACTCATAACCTACTCAAATTTGCTCAATAGGTCCACACAAAACTTGCTCAAATCTGCTCAACAGGTCCACACAGAACCTGATCAAATCTGCTCAACAGGTCCACATAGAACCTACCCAAATATGCTCAACAAGCTCACACAAAACTTGTCCAAATATACTCAATAAGTCCTCTCTAGGACTTGCTCAAATTTTCATTGCAAGCTTCCACAAAAGCTCACACAAAAATAGTCCACAAGCCTTCTCAAAGACTTACCTCAAATTAGCTTAACAAGTCCACACAGAACTTGCCCAATCTCATAGAATCATAAAGAGAATTGTTAGAGACTCAATATGTTCTATACTCAATGCTCAATAACTTTCTCAAATAAATCTCATAGAAGCATAAAGAGAATTGTTAGAGACTCAATATGTTCTATACTCAATACTCAATCACTTTCTCAACTCAATATCATAGAAGCATAAAGAGAATTGTTAGAGACTCAATATGTTCTATACTCAATGCTCAATCACTTTCTCAACTCAATATCATAGAATAATAAAGAGAATTGTTAGAGACTCAATATGTTCTATACTCAATACTCAATCACTTTCTCAACTCAATCTCATATAAGCATAAAGAGAATTGTTAGAGACTCAATATGTTCTATTCTTAAAGCTCAATCTCAACTCAAATCAAAATATAGAATAGTTTATTTTATGAAACTTGAACAACCACTACATGCATCCACTTGACTAGGCTCAATCAACTCTACTCAACCAATCACTTCAAGAAACAACCTCACAAATCCTAGTCCAAGCATGTATCTCCCAAATCAAAATGTTTCCAACAATGCTCAACACAAATCTCACATAATGATACTCATGTTCTTTTCTAACTCAAGTTCAAGTTCTTTGAATAACCCATTGGCTTCAACAACAATACTAATAAAATAAGGTTTTAATCACAACTCTCAATACATAAATTCTTTAAGCATAAACTCAAAGTACTTAACTCAACCAATGGTCTAAATAATAATGCTTATCAAACAAGGTTTAATCACAACTCTCAAAACAAAAAACCTTGAAGCATAAACTCAAAGCACTTCACTCAACCAATGGTCTAAACAATAATGCTTATCAAACAAGGTTTAATCACAACTCTCAATCTAGAAAACCTTGGAGCATTAACTCAACCAAGTTTGAAAAGGAAACCCTAATCAAATCCTTTTCACTCCAAACTTAATTTTCAATCAAGCCAATCACCTAACTCAATAAAGAAGAATTTTGCCCATACATTTTCTTCAAGAGTAGTTGCCCTTACAAATATACCACACTCACAATTACTTCTTTGAAAAACTCAATAAGGGTTAGAGGATAATTTTTATATCACAAAAATAATATCACAATTATACCTTATCACTCCAACTTAAACAATAAGAAATATCCTCACAATAATCACAAAACCATTTATTCAAAATAACATACAACCCACAAAGTCTTAACCTTTCAATATTCCATAATAGAAAAATTTAAGACTTGAAAATAAAAACAAAATTCTCCCTATAACTCCTAATGGTATTTCTCAACTACCAACCTTTATCACAATGCAAAGACTTCAACCACCAAATACCTTATACCTCCAACTTAGGCATTAATAAAATAAAACATAAAAATGTACCTTTGCCTTTGGAGAGTTTCAAACTCTCAACACAGCCCACACAAACATCTTTGCCCACGATGCAAACCACCACATGAGCTACAAGCTCATTGGGAAGGAAGAAGCACCACGTGCTTCAACACCCCTTCCTTGCCTTGCAAAACGTATGCGCATAATGATTGGCGCCTTCAACACGTTCACCAAAAGCTTCTACGGGATTCGAATACTATCCACCATGCACACCAAAACGTAATCTTGCAGACCACTTGCCACTAGGCCAATGTGCCTTTTTGGCTTCCAAATAATCAATGTGCTTGATTTTATTTCATTTTGCCATCAAGTCAAACATGAATTTTGCAATTCTATTTCATGAGCTCTGCATTTAATTCATATGCTTTCTCTTTCCAGTTCGAGCAAGGTTAATTTGGAAATCAACTTTGGGCATGGTATTTATATGCATTTCCATTAAATAAAAAATGTTGGCGCTTCCCTTTGGCTTCTATGACATCGACATAGATAAAATTTGCCTTGTTTAAAACTTTAAATCCAACCTTTGGATTTATTAAAATATTCTTTGGTCTTAAACATTTAAACCCAACCTTTGAGTTTATTAAGATATTTTTAGACTTTATAAACCCACTTTTGCAATATAAAATATTGTAATGAAAATTACAAATATTTTATTTTGGGTTTTCACCATGGCACTTCTAACCATTATAATATTTCACCTTTGATAAAGTACCTTTTAATATTTATTTATAAAATTTAAATTCATCCTGAATTTAAATAATTTATAAAATAAATATTATAACTCATTTTTAACTTTTGTCTTTTGCACTGTTTCACTCGAACTTCTGCCTTCTTGCTGAATATAAAATGACCATTTTTGTCACCTTTATTTCCTGATGAAATATTTGGTATTAATGATGACTCCATCTGGTGGCATCAATGGTGACATCAATGACAAATTTGACTTAGGGACTCAAAATGTCCAACAATCTCCCCCTTTGTCATTTATGGCAACCCATATCCTTTTACCGAAACCTGAAATTTCTTTTTCTCTGATCCCCCTAGGACATTGCTCCCCCTGGCTCAATGCTCTCTCAAATATCAAATCTCTCCCCATATCAAATCTCTCCCCAATATACACAAATCTCTCCCCCTTTGACATCAATGGCAAAGGGTCACCTTTGGGGCTCGAGGCTAAGAATGAGCCTCTTAGCTTAGCCCCTCCCCCACCTCCACATGAGGTGGTTAATTTTGGGGTGGGAGTATTTATACTCCCCGAAAGCATTATTCTTTACCGTTATCTTTTTCTCTTCTTTTCTAAGTTTTTTGAATCCTCTGACCGTTTCTTTCCAAGTCATCACCCCTGTTCCTGTCATAATTCCTGTTCTTGTTCTTGTTCCAGTTCTCATCCATGTTTCTATTCCTGTTCTTGTTCCAGTTATCATCCATGTTATTGTTCATGTTCTTGTTCCTATTTCTTTTCATATTACTGTTCCTGTTCATGCCTGTTTCTGGAATATTTTCTCTATACCATATTGTTGTGTGACCATCATTATTGCACTTATAACACTTAATGTTATTATTCCTTGGAGGTGTAACTGTATTAGGATTTCTCCTAGTGAAGCCATATCCTCTTCTATCATGAATATTGCAATTCATTACCTTGTGACCAAACTCATTATATGAATAGAAATACCCTTAGAAAAGTTGTTCTTTTCCATATTCTTGTTTTTCATGTGTCATGCATTGTAAAGCCATGTGCCCAAACTTGTGGCATGAAAAAAATATTCCATTGAAGCTTCCTTGTCTTGACCTCATTGGTCTCCTATTATTATTTTTGTTCCATATGTATCTTCTCTGTGCATTGTTCCTATCTTTGTTGAAATCTTTGTTTTCCAACTCATCCTCTAATGTCTCACTCCCAATTAAACTATCTTCTTCTGATGTATCTTCTTCTGAATTTTCTTCTTCTTTAAGACTGGAAGTAGACTCTTCTTTCCTTTTCTTTTGATCCATTGTGTTCTTAGACCACTTTTCCTTCAAGCTATCAAACTCTTCTAAAGGAATCCGTTCTGATACCAATTTAAGAACACAAGCTTATACTAAGAGGGGGGTGAACAATATAAGACCACTTTTTACTTTTCTTTTCAAATCAATATTATGTAGTGTATAGATAACAATATAAATAGTAGTAATAAAAGAAATGCACAAAACACCATACACAATAGAGACACAGATTTAACGTGGTTCACCCAATGTGGGCTACCTCCATAGAGAAAATATTTCTTCTAAATATTTCTCAAATAATCTTTTGGGAATACTTACCAATTATAATATTTATGGACCTCTATCCAAAGGAGATGTTGATCCCCTAAATCTAGTTTGTGGATCTCTATCCACAGGAGAACTCCTTCTCCTCTTCTATGGCTGGTGAACCTCTAGAAGATAATGCCTTCACTACATTGACTATGGATCTTTCTCCACTTTAAGACTATTTTCCTCACTCAGAAGACCTATCCTCAATGTCCTATATGATGGATATCTATCCACTGGAGACTCTGTCCTCTCTAATCTATCACATCCAAAGCTCTACTCAATAGGTTCACTCATAACCTTCTCAAATCTGCTCAATAGGTCCACTCAGAACCTGCTCAAATCTGCTCAATAGGTCCACTTAGAACCTACTCAAATATGCTCAATAGGTCCACTCAGAACCTGCTCAAATCTGATCAACAGGTCCACTCAGAACCTACTCAAAATTTATCAACAAGTCCACTCAGAACCTGCTCAAATTTGCTCAACAGGTCCACACAAAACCTGCTCAAATCTGCTCAACAGGTCCACACAGAACCTGATCAAATTTGCTCAACAAGCTCACATAAAACTTATCCAAATCTTCTCAACAAGCTTACACAGAACTTGTCCAAATCTGCTCAATAAGTCCTCTCTAGGACTTTCTCAAATATGCATTGCAAGCTTCCACAAAAGCTCACACAAAAACAGTCCACAAGCCTTCTCAAAGACTTACCTCAAATCAGCTTAACAAGTCCACACAGAACTTGTCCAATCTCATAGAATTATAAAGAGAATTGTTAGAGACTCAATATGTTCTATACTTAATGCTCAATCACTTTCTCAACTCAATCTCATAGAAGCATAAAGAGAATTGTTAGAGACTCAATATGTTCTATACTCAATATTCAATCACTTTCTCAAATCAATCTCATAGAAGCATAAAGAGAATTGTTAGACTAAATATGTTCTATACTCAATGCTCAATCACTTTCTCAACTCAATATCATAGAAGCATAAAGAGAATTGTTAGAGACTCAATATGTTCTATACTCAATACTCAATTAATTTATCAACTCAATCTCATAGAAGCATAAAGATAATTGTTAGAGACTCAATATGTTCTATTCTCAAAGCTCAATCTCAACTCAAATCAGAATATAAATTAGTTTATTTTATGGAACTCGAACAACCACTACATGCATCCAATTGACTAGGCTCAATCAACTCTACTCAGCCAATAACTTCAAGAAAAAACCCTTTCTCACAAACCCTAGTTCAAACATGTATCTCTCAACTCAAAATGTTTCCAACAATGCTCAACACAAATCTCACATAATGATACTCATGTTATTTTCTAACTCAAGTTCAAGTTATTTGAATAACCCATTGGCTTCAACAACAATACTAATAAAATAAGGTTTTAATCACAACTCTCAATACATAAATTCTTTAAGCATAAAATCAAAGTACTTAAATCAACCAATGGTCTAAATAATAATGCTTATCAAACAAGGTTTAATCACAACTCTCAATACAGAAAACCTTGAAGCATAAAATCAAAGCACTTCACTCAACCAATGGTCTAAACAATAATGCTTATCAAACAAGGTTTAATCACAACTCTCAGTCCAGAAAAATTTGAAGCATTAAATCAACCACTTTTGAAAAGGAAACCCTAATCAAATCCTTTTCACTCCAAACTTAATTTTCAATCAAGCCAATCACCTAACTCAACAAAGAAGAATTTTACCCATACATTTTCTTGAAGAGTAGTTGCCCTTACAAATCTGCCACACTCACAATTAATTCTTTGACAAACTCAATAAGGGTTAAAAGATAATTTTTATATCACAAAAATAATATCACAATTACACCTTATCACTCCAACTTAAACAATAAGCAATATCCTCACAATAATCACAAAACCATTTATTCAAAATAACATACAACCCACAAAGTCTTAACCTTTCAATATTCCACAATAGCAAAATTTAAGACTTGAAAATAAAAAATAGAATTTTCCTTATAAATCCTAATGGTATTTCTCAACTACCAACATTTATCACAATGCAAAGACTTCAACCACCAAATACCTTATACCACCAACTTAGGCATTAATAAAATAAAACATAAAAATGTACCTTTGTCTTTGGAGAGTTTCAAACTCTCAACGCAGCCCGCACAAATGTCTTTTCCCATAGCACAAACCACCACACGAGCTACAAGCTCGTTGGGAAGGAATAATTACCACGTGCTTCAACACGTTCACCAAAAACTTCTGCAGGATTCAAACACTATCCACCATGCACACCAAAATGTAAGATTGCAACCCACTTGCCACTAGGCCAAGGTGCCTTGTTGGCTTCCAACTAATCAATGTGCTTGCTTTTATTTCCTTTCACCATCAAGTCAAACATGAATTTCGCAATTCTATCTCACGATATTTGCATTTAATTCGTATGCTTTCTCTTTCTAGTTTGAGCAAGGATAATTTGGAAATCAACTTTGGGTATCATATTTATATGCATTTCCACTAAATAAAAAATGTCGGTGCTTCCCTTTGGCTTCTATGACATCGACGGAGATAAACTTTGCCTTGTTTAAAACTTTAAATCCAATCTTTGGATTTATTAAAATATTCTTTGGTCTTAAACCTTTAAACCCAACCTTTGGGTTTATTAAGATATTTTTAGACTTTATAAACCCACTTTTGCAATATAAAATATTGTAATGAAAATTACAAATATTTTATTTTGGGTTTTCACCATGGCACTTCTAACCATTATAATATTTCACCTTTGATAAAGTACCTTTTAATATTTATTTATAAAATTTAAATTCATCATGAATTTAAATAACTTATAAAATAAATATTATAACTCCTTTTTAACTTCTATTTTTTGCACTGTTTCACTCGAACTTCTGCCTTCTTGCTAAATATAAAATGACCATCTTTGTCACCTTTATTTCCTGCTGAAATATTTGGTATTAATGATGACTCCATCTGGTGGCATCAATGGTGACATCAATGACAACTTTGACTTAGGGACTCAAAATATCCAACAAAATCAAAATGAGATAATGTCTCTTAAAAGGGTCTAGAAATTGCTGATAGTCATTTTTTAGTGTAAGGATCATAAATAGTTTTACCTAAACCATAATATTATGGAAAATATTTGCACCTAAAGAATGGTGGTAGAAAAATTATATAGAAACTACTCAATTAGTTGATTTTAATTTGGCCAAATTAGATTTTGTGAAATTGATATATTAGTGGGTCTATTATCCCTTTCTACTACCGTAGGGAGCCAAAATTGTTGGTTTGATACCACTTGTAATGAAACAACTTCAAGAAAATGACAATTATATTACTCACCAAAATATTCTTAGTAAAAATAAATTTAAAATAAGTTTTAGAACAAAAAATCTACTAAATATTATAGATCTAGATCAAAAAACTTAAGAAATAGTTCAAGCAATTTAGAGAGGATAAATTCTATTAACCACTTAGAGGGGAAAAGACTCATATGTGCACGAAATATGATAGGAGTTAGAATAATGAGTTGATGATTAAATATCCACACACCACTTCCTATTTATAGTCTACCAAAAATAATGGCGTTAACCATAATACTCAAGGATCGATTGATCCTAACCTAAGGTCATGATCCAATCAAATAAATATAGCCAACATGGCTACATAAAGGTTGTTATAAAATATAAGGTACCATCCATAACATGGATATGGACTAATAGAAACTAGAGAGCACAATTCAACATCATCACTAGTAGTCTAGAAAACAGCCATTATAAACACACAGTTATATATTTCTCTTAGGGGATGCATATTTAGGCTAACTATCCTAGTTCTTGTATATTCCTATCTAGTCATCCTTTATAGGAAGCATTTTTGGTCTCACTCACACTCAATTGGATAGACCCTTTGATTTCAATTTGTATTCTACATTCATGCAATTGTATCATGAGAGTCATTAAAAGGCTATTTATTAGATTATTCACTAATAAAGGGTATAGTTGTTATGGAAATTCCTTGGACTATTGACACTCCCGTTATTTTTTATGGTTTTTTAGATGTGCTTTAGGCTACTGATATTGATGAGTGGAAATCCACCTAGGTGCTTTATTTTTTGGATGTCCAAAAGACATCATACTCTATCTTCATGTCTTCTATAAAAATATAATATTTGAATGTGGTCCCTATTAAAAATATTATTGTAATGTAAATGATCCTTGAAAAGTTGGGTATTTCTTAGAAAGGTTATACGACTCTATTTTGTAATGATAAGTGTACTATTTAGTTGATTCACAACATAGTGAAACATTAATAGACTAAGCACACTAAGGCTTGGACATATTATATGAATTTGTCAAATTCATACACAAGGATTGTTTGCGCTCGTATACTCAAGGATTGTTTGCACTCGTATATGTATTTTATTAAAATTAGCTTATAAGCATATTCATAAAGGTCATATTTGAGGTTACCTTCATTAGGGTATAAGATAAAATTAGCATAAGATAAATTCCATTAAGGTGGATATTTTGTAAGGTTATCTCTATGTAACCTCCATTTAGATTAGAAAGAGATGTGGAGATGTATAATTATTCACTATAGGACATGACTAAATTTACATTATGTTGTACTATTATTTAGCTTTTGAGTCCATATTTACCTTATGAGATAATCCTTGTATTGTATTTTAATACAAGAACATGTCAACTTAACAATTATTGGGATCTATGATAATATATCGTGGTGGATACTTTAAGCTCCATTCACCTATTAATTTCTACATCAGTTGGATATCCATTTAATTATTTGTGAGATGGGTCCATCCATATCACATTATAATCACATAACCATGATACTTTAACAGACCATATACTGGACTACAAGTCATATTGGCACTACACCCATGGGTTTTCACTAGTCAAATTTCAACCTTGTGAGAAAAACTTAGAGCTTTTAACTATATTTTACTCTAACTATTTTTATAAAATTTGAATCTTGCCCAAGAAAAGCATCTTAAATTTATTGATATATCTTAGAAGCCTAAAATTTAAACATTTTCAAGTTCCCTTTGGGTTTCTATATCTACTTGTTTCTTCTCAAAGCTAAAATCCTAACTATGGTTGCATTATGGGAGCTAAGTAACGACCTATGTGCTAAGTACATTTTAGGGATATAATTTTTGATGAGATAAAATACACCACCAAACCTCTAAGAAGTTTAACAACTATAATGGTGACTTAAACAAGATGGATCAATCCCACTAAACACATATGAATTAGTTTATTAAGCTTACACTTGAATATCTTTGCAACAAACATGTAAACTTATAATTTTTACATAAACTCATCACTTTTAAATAATATTTTAATATTATATATCAATATAAAAATGAACCAAATAGTTTTTGGACCAATTTATATTTGAAGATCTTTAACATGAGTGGTCATATGAAGGAATCCGAACAATATTGAGGGAGATATGACCTTCTAAAGTCAGCCATCTAAAACAAAAGCAATGATTATGTTTCAAGTCACAAAAAAAATATTATAGATATCTATTAGTCAAGGTTCATATGATGGAAGGAGCAATGGAGAGATACTACATCAATGAGGAAAGAAATTATATCTAAGCTTAAAAAATTTCAGCTAAGTTTCCTTCTCCCCTTCTTTATCTTAGAAATTTTGTATGCAAATTATTATAATGTTTTTTATCAAACATTATAATCACCTTAAGATATTCTGATAAAATTCAATATATTTTGAGTTATATTTTCCTTCCCATGGACCGGTTTATAACTAAATTATTAGAATCATCCCTAGTAGTAGAGGTTAGTGAGGCCCTCATTAAGCAACATTTCTTATTTCTCAAAGATATGACTGTTTTTGGTAAATTTAGTGGGTCTTGGCTAGGGCTTCAACATTGAGAAAATAAATTAATAGAAGTTGGAAGTATATAGGATTGATTCTATATTTTTGATGTAGGAGCATCCAGTGGCAGCAGAGCAATCTTGCATCAACAAAAAAAAAAAAAATTTTCTAAGTGTTTTGCCTTTGTGTTTGTCGGTCGCCAGTTGGGCGGGAAAGTAGAATTTAAAATTTTGCATGGGCGGGAAAGTTAAATTTAATTTTTTTTTTGCATGGGCGGGAAACTTAAAAATCATGTAAAAGGGGGGAAAATAGGATTTAAAAAGGGATTTTGGATCTGAAAAAAGGGCTTCGTTTGGGCTCCAAGATTGTACGATCTGGCATTGTAATTTCTGCCCCTTTGGTTGGCATTATTAAAATAATTCTTTTCTATTGTGATTTGGCTCCTTGGATGGTTTTGTTCGTGTTTGTTCATCCTCATCAAGTGGTATCAGAGTGGGAGTTCCTGAGTGTGTAAGCAGATCATCGAACGTGAGGCAGTTTACACCAGGATCTATGGTTCGGGTTTGGAGAAGTCGGAGCAAGATGCCCCCATGAAGGAACCGAGGTGTTGCCAGTAATGTCGTAGTGCTAGCAGAGGATTTTTGAGCTTTGCAGAGGCAAGTCCAGGCATTACAAGAAGAGTTGCATAGAGGGTTTGACCCAAGAAGAGAGGAAAAGAGTGAAGATGAAGCCGAAGAAGAGGAAGACCAGTTTGAGGAAGAAGAAGAGGCAGTAGATCCTGCCCAAGCGAGGTTGTACAGAGCCATATCCTAGATTGGGAAGAGGTCGAAGATGGAGGTTTCCACATACTCGAGAAATCTTAACCCGGAGGAGTTGATTGACTGGATCAATGACCTGGAAGAATATTTTGAATATGAAGAGGTGGAAGATCCTGATCGGGTCAAGTTTGCTAAGACCAAACTGAAGGGTCATGCTAGAATCTGGTGGAAAGGAGTACAACTTGACAGAAATAGAAGGGGAAAAGAGAGGATCACCAGATGGGAATGAATGGTGGAAAAGTTGAAGAGGTAGTTTATTCTGGTAGATTATGAGTTGGATCTATTGAAGAAGATGCAAAGTTTGAGATAGTCAGGAAAGTCTGTCAAAGAATACACTGAGGAGTTCTACAAGATCTTGATCCGAACCGACCATTCTGAGGCTAACAAGGAGAAGGTAGCCCATTACATCCATGGGTTGAGAACCAGTATTCAAGAAGAGCTGAGTCTGGTTAGGATGAGCACCATTGAGGATGCTTACCAGTTTGCTCTAAAAGTTGAAGAGAAGTTGAACATAAGGTTTGAGGGTAAGCAGAAAGGAAGAGGTCATGGAGAAATAACTGGTGGAAGAATAGATGGAGGACGAGGTGAGAAGAAAGAAGAAGCTAGCAGTAGTCAGGACCAGAAGGGAGATAATGCTTACAGATCCCATGGTCAGAACAACAACTACCCAAGAGGAAGAGGTAGATATGGTCGAGGAAATGGAGGAAGAGGGTTTTGTGGAACCTGCTTCAACTATGGAGAAGAAGGACATCGAGCATATGAGTGTCCACAACACCAAGAGAAGCCAAATAGGAGGCCAGTGGGTAATGCTAGAGCTGCTATTATAGATGAAGGAGCTGAATCAGAGCACTCTGAGGAGGCAGAGAGAGGAGAAGTTATGGTCACAAGGAGAACCTTGTTGAATGAGGAGAAGGAACCAGACCAGAGGAAGAGCCTATTCTGCACAAGGTGCAAATGTTCAGGTAAGGTCTGTAATGTTATTATAGATAATGGTAGTATTGATAACTTGGTCTCTAAAGAAATGGTTACTAAGTTACAACTAGAGAGGAGGAGACACCCGCATCCATACCGGATTGCGTGGTTGTAGAAGGACCATAGGGCATTGGTCAATGAACAGTGCTTAGTCAAGTTTAATATTGGGAGATACAAGGATGAGGTCCTATGTGATATCCTACCTATGGATGCTTGCCATATGTTGTTAGGAAGACCATGGCAGTTTGATCACCATGTAGTCCATGATGGACATGCCAACACTTACTCCCTAACAAAGGAAGGAGTGCACCATAAACTAAAGCCACTGAAGGAGATGGATGAAAAGGTATGTAACAGTGCCAAAATTTGTTTGGTTGATGGTAGGAAATTTCTAGATGATTTGAAGCATGAGCATGTGTGCTATGCATTAATTCCTAGAGTTAGGGAAGAACCAAGCAAATATGTCCCTGTAGAAGTCTCAGGTCTATTGGAAGACTTCTCAGATATTATATCTGATAATGTGCTAGAGGGTTTGCCACCCATGAGAAATATTAGCCATCATATTGATTTGATACCAGGAGCTAGTTTTCCAAACAAGGCTGCCCATAGGATGACTCCTATGGAGAATGAGGAACTGAACAGGCAAGTTCAAGAGCTACTGGAGAAGGGACTGATTAGGGAAAGCCTAAGTCCATGTGCAGTGCCTGTAGTACTAACACCAAAGAAGGATGGAGAGTGGAGAATGTGCACAGATTCTAGAGCTATTAACAAGATCACCATCAAGTATAGGTTTCCATTGCCAAGGATGGATGACATAATGGACTGTTTGAGTGGGTCCAAGTATTTTACAAAGATTGATCTGAAGAGTGGGTATCATCAGATCCGCATCAGAGAAGGAGATGAGTGGAAGACAACTTTCAAGACCAAAGAGGGTTTATATGAGTGGTTGGTCATGCCATTTGGGCTAACCAATGCACCCAACACATTCATGAGGCTTATGAATGAAGTATTGAAGGAGTTTATGGGAAATTTTGTCATTGTCTATTTGGATGACATTCTAATTTTTAGCAAGACCTTGGAGGAACATCTGAGGCACATCAGAAGAGTTCTGGAGAAGCTGAGGGAGGAACATCTACTGATAAATTTGAAGAAGTGCAGTTTTGTGAAGAAGGAGTTGGTGTACTTGGGATTTGTCATCTCAACTGAAGGTCTGAAGATGGATCCAGAGAAGGTAAGGGCTATCATTGACTGGCCTACCCCAAGGAGCGTAACTGAGGTAAGATCATTTCATGGTCTAGCAAGTTTTTATAGAAATTTTATTAGAAATTTTAGTAGTATTTGTGCACCCCTAACTGAAACAATGAGAGGGGATAAGAAAGACTTTAAGTGGACCTTAGGAGCTGATAGGAGCTTTGAGTTGTTGAAGAAGAAGGTCACTGAGCAACCTATGTTGGCACTTCCAAATTTTAATAAGGTGTTTCAGGTAGATTGTGATGCTAGTGGTAGTGCCATAGGAGTTGTATTGAGTCAGGAAGGTAAGCATGTTGCCTACTTTAGTGAAAATCTTAATGATGCTAGGAAGAAATATTTTATCTATGATCAGGAGTTTTATGCTATAGTTCAGGCTCTAAAGAAGTGGAGACACTATTTTTTTCCAAAGGAGTTTGTTTTGTATACTGATCATCAGGCTTTACAATATATTAATAGTCAAGGGAAATTGAATCAGAGGCACTTAAAATGGGTTGAGTTTTTATAGAGCTATACCTTTGTGTTGAAGCATAGGAGTGGGAAGTCAAACAGAGTTGTAGATGCCTTAAGTAGAAGGTAGAGTTTGCTGACAACAATGAGAGTGGAAGTTGTGGGGTTTGAAGAACTTAAGAGTTTGTACCCTGAAGATCTAGATTTTGTTGAAGCTTGGAGAGCTTGTACAGCACCAGTTACTCTGGATAGGACTAAGTGGTTGGATTTTATGATCCAATATGGAATGTTGTTTAAGGGGAACCAGTTGTGCATTCCTAGGAGTTCAATGAGGGAGAATCTGGTCAAAGAGAAGCATAGTGGAGGATTGGCTGGACATTTTGGTAGAGACAAGACCATTGCCTTGGTGAGTGAGAACTACTATTGGCCATAGTTACTGCAAGATGTGAAGAAGTTTGTACAAAGTTGTAGAATATGCCAGATGGCCAAGGGTGTGAGGTAGAACACCGGGTTATATCAGCCATTGCCTATACCAGAGAGACCCTGGGAGGACATCAACATGGACTTTGTTCTTGGTCTGCCAAGGACACAAAGGGGAAATGACTCCATATTTGTGGTAGTTGACAGGTTTTCAAAGATGGCACATTTTATTCCCTGCCAGAAAACCAGTGATGCAGTTCATGTTGTTGGACTATTTTTCAAGGAAGTGGTATGACTTCATGGTCTACCAAAGAGTATAGTCTCTGATAGAGACACAAAGTTCATTGGGTATTTTTGGAAGACCTTGTGGAAGAAATTGAAGATAGATTTGAAGTTCAGTTCTGCATACCATCCATAGACTGATGGATAGACAGAAGTGGTGAACAGGAGTTTGGGTAACCTACTGAGATGCCTGGTAGGAGATAAGCCCAAGGGATGGGATATGATTTTACCATAGGCAGAATTTACCTATAACAATTCTATCAACAGGAGTACTGGTAAATCACCATTCCAGATTGTATATGGGAGTAGTCCAAGAAATGCTTCTGAGTTGAGGAAGTTGGACAGGGGAGAAAAGAATAGTGCTGAAGCTGAGAACTTTGCAGAGCATCTGAAGGATTTGCATGAAGAAGTAAAACAACACATCAATAAGATGAACACTCAGTACAAGACAAAGGCTGATCAGAAAAGGAGGTTTAAGGAGTTCCAAGTTGGTGATGAAGTCATGGTGCACCTGAGAAAGGAGAGGTTTCCTACTAAAACATATAACAAGCTAAAAATGAAGAAGTTTGGACCATGCAGGATCATACAGAAAAGAGATTCAGGAAATGCATATGAGGTGGAGTTGTCGAGTGGATTGAACATATCACCTGTGTTCAATATTTTTGATTTGGTAGAGTATCATGAAGGTGACAGTTCTAAGGAACCAGTTGCAGAGTTGTGGAGTGTTCCGACATCGGCTCCAATGATAGAAGAGATAGAGGAAATCTTGGATACCCACATTGGCATAATTAAAAGAAATAGGCAGTATGAAGAATATCTAGTGAAATGGAAGGGAAGGCCTGTAGAAGATTCGACTTGGCTATCCAAGTCCGAGGTTGACCGCCTTGGTTTTCCTCCAATAGCAAAGAAGTGAGGTCACTTCTCAAACTTACCCTGGGTGTCTGATGCAGGAGCATCCAGTGGCAGCAGAGCAATCTTGCATCAACAAAAAAAAACAAAAAATTTCTAAGTGTTTTGCCTTTGTGTTTGTCGACCACCAGTTGGGCGGGAAAGTAGAATTTAAAATTTTGCATGGGCGGGAAAGTTAAATTTAATTTTTTTTTGCATGGGCGGGAAACTTAAAAATCATGTAAAAGGGGGGAAAATAGGATTTAAAAAGGGATTTTGGATCTAAAAAGAGGGCTTCGTTTGGGCTCCAAGATTGTACGATCTGGCATTGTAATTTCTGCCCCTTTGGCTGGCATTATTAAAATAATTCTTTTCTATTGTGATTTGGCTCCTTGGATGGTTTTGTTCGTGTTTGTTCATCCTCATCAACTTTCTTCCCAAAGTTTATTTCCTAGCCATTTTTTTTTCTAGGTAGGAAATAGATAGAATTCTAAAATGGGGTCCTTGGTTTATAGGAATAGTAGGACTCTTCCTTACCCATTGGTATGAAGGCTTTGCACTTGAAAACGTAAATCTATCCCTAGTACCAGTCTGGGTGAGGTTGTATGTGTTTCCCATTGATTTGCTAGAAATGGATACATTCAAGGCAATAGGCAACACTCTGGGAGAATTCTTTAATATTTCAAAAGATACAAAAGATGGATTCTTGGCTATTTATGCTCAGATACTGATCATGATTGATATAAATAAACCTTTACCAAAACCAATAATTTTTAAGTATGAGGGTAATTTGTGGACCCAAACCATAGATTATAAAAATATATATTAGATGTAGAATATTTTATGAGGCGGGGCATATTGAGAGATCATTCCCTAAGAAGAGTCTAGCAGAAACACATAGAAAACCACAAGAGAAACTTACAAATGGAGATAGATGAGGATAATTTTCAACTTCTAAAAAATAGATCTAAATAGATCCAAGTAAATAAATAATGGATACCAGTAAGGAAGGATATTGAAATAAATTCCAATTCTTTTGATTCTTTAGCATATGAATAAAAAGAAGATTAGATATTAGAGGACACAATACAATAGTTTAGAACATTCTTAATGAATCTAAGGAATGTATATCATTAAATTTTGAAGATTCTTTTGAAGTACCATGCACCATTCAAAAGAATAAATTGATAGATAAAATAACATTTTGTGTTAATACCTCTACCATTAATAAGAAAATACCAAAAAATAAGTAGGACAAGTCAAAAGCTTCTATAGTAGAGCCAAGAGGATAAATCTAATGAAAAAGAAATTTGTGAAAGAATATTGAGGAATAGAATAATAAGACCTATTCCTAATATAGGCAAGGCAATAAGATGAAAACTCTCAAATTATCAATGAATATATAGGGAAACAACAACAAACATAGAGAAAGGAACACAAACTAGGTTGAACTTATCTTTACCAAATAGCAAAATGATATTGGTATTTCATAGGTGGGTCAAGTAGTCCCTAAGGATACATGATTACCATATCATGTAATATAAGGGGTGCTAATGCACCCTCAAATTAGAGGTGTATTAGGGACCTCTGTTTAAGTAATATGCCTAATATTCTTTGTATCTAAGAATCTAAAATGGCAAACGAAGAAGTTTCCAAAACTATGAAAGTAGTATGGGAAATATGTAAAAGGGATGTTGTGGATTCTGAAGGAGTGGTAGGTGAAATTCTAAAATGTTGGAATCTTATTAGAACCTCTTGTGTAACCATTAATGAATATAGGCATTGGATAGCCTCTTTAATCATATGCTACTTTTTAGATATCCATTTCATCCTTATCAATTTTTATGTACCTACAACTCAGTTAGTTAGATTAGAAGTATGGAGTGGGATTGAAGCCTTTATGAGAAGTAAAAAGTAAGAAACTCAATTGATGATCATAGGATAATTTAATTCCATAACCAAATTGGATGAAAAAACTAGGATAATTAGGAGATTAACCTAAAGTATGAGAGATTTCTCAACTTTTATTCAAAACAATAATCTATGTGAGGTTGAGTTTGAATAAGACAATTATACTTGGACCAACAACAAGAGAGGCTAGAAGCTAATAGAAAAAAATTAGATAGATGCATTCTCTTAAATCATTGGCTAGATGAAAAAAATTATGCTAAAATTAATACCTTGACAAGGATTGGTTCATATCACTAGCCAATAAAAATTAAAATGGTTGTATGTGAATTCGAAAAATATCATATTTTAAATATGAGAAGATGTGGGAAGACCATCCTTCATTTATTGATATAATAGCACAAACTAGGAATTCATTAGGAAATGATGGGTTGTATACACTTCAAAATAAAATTAAATCAATGACATCTATATTAAAATAATGGAACAAGAACACTTTTGAAAACTTTTTTGAGAAAAAAGAACTAAAAGATAAAATTTCAAAATTTTAAAGAAGTTATCATAATAATTCAAGATCAAATGAAAGGAAGTTGCTTAGTGAATATCTTAATATTTTGAGTAGGCCAGAGAAATTTTGGAGATTAAAATAGAGACAGACATGGTTAAAAGAAGATAAAAATATAGTTTTTTTATAGGATGGAAATAGTACAAAGATCAACATCCATAATTAGTAGAAGGGGTTTGGATTGAAGACTAGAGCGAAATCAGAAAGGAGGTAAATTTTTTTTACCATAATATTATAGGATTCGAGTTTGAAGTTCTTAATTATAAACTACTACAAGTACCTTCAATTATAATATATGAAGACAATATAAAATTGATAGAGCCTATTACTCTAGAAGTTTATTTAGCTATTTTCTCTTTTGATAAGGATAAATCCCCAAATTTGAATAGGATCTCTATCACATTCTATCAACATAATTGGGATATAGTTAAGGATTATTTATTGGTGGTAGTGGAATAGTCTAGGGTAGAACAATACATACATTATAAAATAAATCCAACATATCTTATCCTGATTCCAAAAAAGAAGGATGCCTAATTGTTTGATTCTTTTAGAACCATAATCCTATGTAATATGACATATAATATTATGTTCAAATTTATGGAAAATTGGTTAAGACCACTATTAGACAAAATTATTTTAGAGGAGCAAGAAGGATTTGTGAAAGGGAGACATATTCTAGACAATATCATAGTAACTCATGAAGTTATTCATTCAACAACTTCAAGAAAAGAGAGAACAATGATCTTAAAACTTGATATGAGTAAAGCCTATGGGAGGGTTAAATGGAATTTTATTTTTGTAATATTAGAAAATTTTGGATTTAAGAAGAAATGGGTCAAATTGATTAAATCTTATCTCTACAGTTTCATATTTAGTGTTGGTCATTGGGTTAGTAACAAAATATTTTAAAGCCAAGATAGGTCTTAGACAAGGAGATCCTGTAGGGTTATGCATAAGGGGTAGGACCCGAAAGGTACTTGTAAAAAAATGGTGAATCTGTTGCGAAAACCCGATGAATCCTAGCCAACTGCATGTATGATGGCATGGCGAATGACCTTAATTTTTCAAAAAATTGGCAAAAAATGGTGAATTTCAAAGTTCTGACCAGACCAGGTGAAAAAGGAGTTTTGATGACATCGACCAGGTTACAAAATCATGATTCGATCTTGGATCGAATGCATAATATGATTCAAACTAGGTATAGATGCATAATATGATCTGGTATTCGATCAGATGCATAATATGATCTGGTTACCGATCGGATATATAATATGATCAGATCATCGATCAGATGCATAAGATGATACAGTCACTGACCAAATGCATAATATGATCTGGTCACCGAGTGGATGCATAATATGATCTAATCTCGAACTAGATGCAAAATTTGGTCAGGTATTGGACTGGATTATATTATGCATCTGATTTCAGATCGGGTGCACAATATGATCTGATCACCGATTGGATGCAAAATAGGATCTGATCCAACATAATATACATAATGTTATTCGATCTGAGACCGTATGCATACTATGGTTTGACATTATATCGGATGCAGGGCCTAATGCATAATATGCTTCAGTTTTAGATTGGGTGCACAATATGATTCAATAACCAATTGGATGTAAAATAACATCTGATTCAACACCAAAAGCATAATGTGATCTGATTCGTGATCGAATGCATAATATGGTCCAAAGTTGTACCAGATGTAAAATTTGATCCAGTATTGGGCCTAATGCAAATTTTGGTCTGGCATCGAACCAGATGCAAATTTGGTTGCCACGTGTCACACGTTCGTTCAACAACACTGCATGTCCAATACAATGTTGCCACATGTCAACCCTATTTCTTCAATCTATAAAAGGGCATCAACAATCATTTTTTCCATTTCGTTTCTATGACTACACCAACCAAAGCTAACCTTTCCAATCAACCTTTCGATTCCCAATCCTTTTTCTTTGGCTTCCAACTTCTTGTGATGGCCACCCCTACACCAAAATTCAAGAATATTTCTTGCTCTATGATTTTAGATTTAATGACAACCCTAGGTATGGACTTTACATGGCTCAATAACGTAGGTTTGACAACCTTGGTTTCAATGCCATAATTCAGAATAGATAAAGTCCTCCTTCAACATATCATAGCTGGTTATGACCATGACAGGGCTACAGTGAGAATCAAAGTATGAAATAGAAATATTCTTTTCACCATCACCCCTGCAGATATCAATAGATTGATAGGTCTTCCTTTCATTGATTTTCCTGAAGTGTCGATGAGGTTGCAGCTATCTTCAGATGACAAAGCATACCTCAAAACCAAATATGGTTTATCATCAGAATATTTGGCAGGTATAATTCTTGTTAATTATATTCTATTAATGTTCAAAGTTTCAAATTTGTAAATTGTCATCTAATTTTGTTTTTGCATCTTCCACCACCAAGTCAAAAAGAGGGTTATCAATCAACGATGTTAACCATCAAACTCTAAAGGCCATTATCGAGTTCTTCCAGGCCAGACTAATTCTTATGGGAAGACCAAAAATTCCATTTTGGGCACTAGCTTATATTGTTCAATCTGAGCACAATCAAAGGTTTGATTGGTGCACGTATATTTCGGATCGGATCAAGGCCGAGTTACACACCGTACAAATGGCAACTAGCAAGACACAACCCATTGTGGGCACTATTAATTTCCTTTTAGCACTCTATTATGAGTTTTTTCATAATTTGCAAACTACTCATGTACCAACTGTAGTGCATGCAACACTATAGGCTATTGCAATGTCAATAGAGGAATTGAAGGTAATAACTACATCTTTGACCTTGACATACTATTTTATATTTTATCACATTTCTTTTTTTTAAATTTTCTTTTCATCTATATGCAGGGTAAGGTAGCCATTACAAAGAGTAAATAAGATGCTACCAATAGGGGTCACAGGTTGGAACAAACTGGTGATTCTGAAGACATAGGATCAAAGCGACACCGTTGTAGAGGCCGCATAAACATTCCAAGTAAGCCGCTACTCTTGGGGTTTCTCATACACCTAGGTATGCACAAAATGTGCAAGTTGAATCTAGTGTGGCCAAACCCTCCCCCATTGGAACCCAAATTCAACATATTTCATCATATTCAGGTAAATCTATGTATAGTTAATTTAAATTAAGAACTTGTTCTATTTTATTTTCTAAAAAATTGTAACAAAATGTTTTTGTCTATTTTCAGTTGATTCTCAAAATCAATGACAAGTACAAACACCGCAAGTGAGAGGCCATATGCTGCCACCACCTCCATCACAACCATCATTTGCATCACACCCACCACTTGCACCACAGCCACCACTTCCACCACATCAGCGACAGGCACAGCCTTCACTAATGTGAGGGCAAGTCCGTGTTGGAAAACAATTGTTTTCACAGAGATCACAGGGGACCGCACAAAGTTCTGGGCATGGGTTCTCACACTCACAGAGATCACACATGCCAGCACCAAGTTTTGGGTATGGTTGGTCATCATTTACATTTACCACAAATTCACAGGCACCAGAAGTTTCAACTGAGGGATTGGATAATATTCATCTTGATGATGATTTTATTTTGCAGGGCAACATTGTAGGCTTCAAGGCAATAGATGTGCTTTATGAACCATAGGGTCAAGAAGAACAAGGAGAAGCCCCTACCCCTACAACTGAGCAGACATCATTACCATCAACTCAAGGAGACAACCCTCATCCTCAGGGTCCTCAAACTGAGGATGATATTGTAAATTTTAATGAAAATATTTTAATATCTGAAAATATTGAAGCAACTATTAAGCAGGTTGTGCTTAAATATTTGTAGGAAATGAAGGAATGGGAATATCGGGCAAAGGTCCTTATAAGGGAAATTAATACCCGATATAAAAATTATGCAAAAAGAGATTCTCTATATTCTTTGGTTAAATATGAACCAGAAAAGCTTGATGGCCTGCTAAAACAGGCCACATCAAGAACAATAAAGTCTGATTTTATTTATGATGATGATGTTTTAAATGTTATTGTTGGTAGATTGGAGAACATTAATGCTGAAGCCCAAGCATTTTATGACCATTGGGCTTCCAATAAGGATAAAGTTGTAGTTGTTGAGGCTGCAAGGGAAATGGCCGAGGTAAAAAAGTTTTTTATGTTTCAATTTTCTATTGCAGTTAAATTTTTATATTTCTTGAAAATATGTAATAATTTCAATATAACCCCTTTGAATTATGTTTTCAATTTGTTTTTGTATCCAAATTTTGAACACTTAAAAACATAGGTTAAGAGCATGGACGTCAATATTAATAGGGTGAAGACATTTTTGAATAATGCAATGGAAATGAAAAAGAAAATGCAAGCAAAAATATTAGAAAATAATCGTTTAAAAAATACATCAGGGATAGGCTCAAAGAAGATCCGGATAAGGTGCTTGAGAAAACAAAAGAAATGCTTCCAACAATACTTGAAGATCCAAACAAAGAAGAAGCAACATTGGTGGCGAGTATTGTGAAAGTACGTGAAAACCTAGTCAGAGCTGGAGCACTACCAGAAGAGAGTGTCACAGAAGTAGATAAAGGAAAAGAAACGACAACTCCAACCGATAGTGAAGCATCAAAGCACCAATCAAATGTTTGACAATGTAATATGCTATCAAGTTGACTGTAGTCAACAATTTTGTACGATGTAATATATTTCTATTCGAACTAATGAAAATGATATTTTCTCATATTGTGTTTTCCATCATTCATAGTTTATTTGCATTTATAAATTTGTGTTGCTATTTTAGTTTATTTCTAGCTAATATTGTTCACTATGTTCATCTCAAACAACAAAAGCATTATAGATAACATTATAGATCAACAATAATATACCAATAATAAGATTTAAAACATGAAACATAAAGATTTATCAATGAAGAGAGTTGAGACACTAAGACATAAACATACAATTTTAAAAACCGCAATAAGATATAAGACATGTAATTTTTAAAACAATAATGTGATATAAATCAATAATTCTTTGAAATCTTATAAATCTGGAACAATATTGTGAAATTTGCTATCAAATCAATTCGTGTTTATCAATGTCAATGAAATCATGGAATAATTATCATTAAGGTAGATGAAACATATCAGCTTGTCCAGAATCATTATGAAGCATAGCAAAAATTTGTGTCTCCACCATCTGATCACTGAAAGCATCATCATCGTCGTTATCGATCATATTCATTGTACCTCTTCTATCTACCAGGGAACTCTAGTGTGCCAAAGCTCTATCATACGAAAATTTATCCAACTGATACGAAGACACATAAATTCTTAAACAATTTTCTAAATTTTTGTTGAGTCTGTTGTGGAGCTTAGATTTAACAAAAGAAAGTGCACTAAAAACTCTTTCATCTTCGACTGACCCCAAAATCATTGTTTCACATAATTCATATAAACGAAAGTATTCACTTATTGTATCTTGTAAGACAGTACTTGGATACAATTTTTGCCACAAACGTGCAGTGGAACCAATCTCATGGACACCTATCATAAGTGATGTTTGCACAACCATTATTCTTCCAAAATGCGATGAATGTTGTTTCAAAAGATCACTATTGAGTATACCTCTAATTTCAACACCATTGACTTCCACACTCTTACTGAAATGGTTAATGAGGTTACCCATATATTTAATAAACAACTCATTTGCAGAATTGTATTCAAGTACAAGGACCCCAAAACATGGGGTTAACCACACCCATGGCCTCGAGCAACTCATCTCTCTGAAACCGTTCTCTTATCTCACCTATCAAATATTTTGCTATTTTTGACAAATTACACTTAGTTTTCTATACAATAACATGAAATCTATTGTGTGTTACAGGAACTTCTTCAAAATATTCCACAACTATACTTGATTGCCTTTCAAAACAATAAAGTGGTACCATATTTCCATGAACATTAATACAAAGATGATCATTGATGTCAAACTTCAAAAAGCTTTTTGGATTGTTCACGTTTATCAATGTATTCCAACTATCAAACAAAGGTTCTATAAAATCTACTTTAGACACATATAATGTATCAATAAGCACGCATATTTGTTTTCTCATCCTCATGAAATCAACGATATAGATGGATCTCTCTTGTGCAAGTTTAATTAATCTGTTCATTTCTTGTAACATTGGAAGAATACCACATAAGGTCAAAAGTGTTTCCAAGTCAATCAAATGGAACAACATATCTTTTGCCTTATCAACTATCCTACGATTTGCATGCATAAACCCCATCAATGATTGATATTCTACAAAAACTCTCTGAGCAGGTTGATATAGTGAAATCCATCTTGTATCCACATATTTTAACAATTTTTTTCCTTTCGTAACTCCTAGTGCAAACTGTTGAAACTCTGCAAACCTTTTTGGGCTGAATGAGAAATAAGAATGAATTTCACGAATAAGGTCTTCCACTCTAGCAACATTTGCAAATGTGCTCATGATTTTATATGCAATATTCACTCTATGAGCCATACAATGAATGGGAATCATATATGGGGCAACTGTGGTTTGGAGTCGAACACAAAGACCAGACTTGTGCCCTTGCATAATAGCAACACCATCAGCTCCAATGCAAATTAACTTTGTTGCTATGTCTATATCATTCATTCCCGTAATATTCTTTAAACTATTGACAACAACATTATAAATATTTTATGCATTTGAACTTTCCAACATCTTATGTATTCCCAACAAAATAGGCCTCCTAATATGATTTTGAAATGTGTACACATGCATGCAAATCCAAGATGTGTTGTCCACAACCGTTACTTCATCAATAGAAAGTGAAATGAATCTGGCAAGTTTTACTTGCTCCCTTAGGTCATCTTTCTCAACTAAAGATAGATATTTTACCATTTCCCAACCACTTCGATCTGACCAATGGGAATTAGGAAGGTTTTGCACATTAAATAGGTGTAATAGCTGCTTATAATCAATAAAATCGAACATTGGTCTACCTTTCTTGAGAATACTAAAAACAATGACAAACTGCATACTTTTTGAAGCTAAGATGGTCTTCTAAATTTTATGAAATTGGGCTGCAATTGTTCCACCTTTCTCAACAAGAGATTGTTGTTGCTTTAAGTGATTGTCATATTCTATAGCATATCTTAAATGCATACATTCTGATGCATCCTTCCACTTAACTTCTTTACTAACTTCACCATTACTTTTTATAACTTTTACATAAGCTTTGCCAGCATGTTTTTCAATTGTATCAATCTTATTTTGCAGCCTATGATCCTTACCAAGTCTCCAACTGCAAATTTTGCATCTACATTCTTTTTCATCGATTTGGTTATCCTCAATCAGGATAGGCTCAAGCCAGGGAAATATTTCTGCCCATTCATTCTTAAATCCCCTTCCAATTATCCAGTTAGATGCTTTTCTTTTTTTAGACTTTTTGCTTGAAGATTCATATGAAGCTTGTAATGATTTTGATTTATCACTTTCATTTTCAATTGTAATGACATTTCGAGGGTTGTCTTCAAGTGTTTTTTGGATGTCATTGTCAAGGGGATTTTCATTAGAAGGCATCTCTTGTTGGGGAATATCTTCAAGTGGAGGCATATCAGGATCGACAGGGTATTCTGCATAGTAGCATACCATAATATTTTTTATCATTCTTGGATTAAACAAAATATACAGAAAAAATATTCATATCATCAATCAAGCACATACTGGGAAGTCAAAAATCATTTGTACCTTGAATTTGCATGGATGTCATTGGCTCATTGCATTTCAAAGTTTGGCTAAAATATTTGAGGATACTCTTTTCAACAGAAGATTTGGCCCCCTTCTTTCCATCACTAGGTGACATTTTACTTGTAAGAAAAATGTTTTTCAATTTAGTAGAGTAATAAAATGTTGAAGAGGATGTACTTTTGGTAGGCCTTAAGATAATATTGTAAATAGAATAAAAAAATGGTTGGGTGGTAGATTATACATACTTGTTTCCTACCATGCTTTATTGTGATTTTATCAGTTTATGCCACTGGTTCATTTTCTGGTGAAAGCACTTTAACTAACAAGAGCACAAAGGTAATTAACATTCAAATTGAAATCAATTTAAGAAAAATATTCTTTATGCAAAAAATAATTGGAGATATGTATGTCAAAAAATATAATATTATAGCACAAAATGGGCTAGAAAAAGAGAATCAAAATCTTCGGAGAAATAGAGCATCAATATGTCTTTAGAGAACCAAAGCATTTACACATGTATAATCTTAGCAAGGAAAAAAATATCTGAATAGAAACTAAGAATCAAAGAGTTTTAAAACATGCAGAACAGGGCAAAATAGAGAAAACATGGGAACAGAGAAATGACCATCCGGATGTAGAAGAGGGCTCGGATACTGGTGTGGTGCAGAACAGGATTGAAAAATCATTAAAGATACATGTCAAAAAATATAATATTATGGTACAAAATGGACTAGAAATAGAGAATCACAATGTCTTTGGTTCACCTATTCATAAAGAATCAAAGAGTTTTAACAGAAAGAGAGAAAACATGGGATAACATGCAGAACATGGAAAAATAGAGAAAAATATGTAAAGCAGATCAGTGATAGAGAAACTGGTGTAGAGTGACATCCGAATGTAGAACAAGTTTCAAAAATTGACCTGGTGTGAAAAGAGACCCAGTGATCTAATGCGAAACATAATCTAGTTGTAGAATAGGTACCGAATGGCTACAGAAGTGGTTTTGACCGATTGTAGAGCAGGATCCACTTGCAAATGGTCTCGATCGTTTGTAGAAGTGGTTCTAAATGGTTGCAGAGTAGGTTCCACTTGCAAAGTGATTTCGATCGGTTGCAGAAGTGGTTCCCATTGGTTGTAGAGTAGGGTCCGCTTGCAAAATGGTTTTGGTCAATTGTAGAAGTGGTTCCTACCGGTTGCAGAGCAAGATCTACTTGAAAAATGGTTTTGTTTAGTTATAGAAGTGGTTTCTACCAGTTATAGAACACATTTTTGTTGTAAAATGGTTTTGGTCAGTTGCACGACAGGTACCGATTACAAAAATGGTTCTTCCTAATTATAAAACTATTGTTGGATGGTTACAGAATTGGTGTTGGTCGGTTGCAGAATAGGTTTTATTCTGGTACAGAAATGGATCAGGTCCTACCTTGATCTATAAAGGTTCTAGTCTGGTGCTAAAATGGTTTCGATCTTGTGCAGAACTGGGTCGGTATATCCATTGGGTGTAGAACAAGGTCCAAAAATGAAAATGTATCCCTGGGGTGTTAATTATATATAGAGGTATACTTGGTGAGTTGGGTAGGATAATTTAGAAATTTTAAAATTTTAGGGAAAAAAGGGTACTCTATTTAGGTGGGATTGCTTGCAAAATTTTCAAAATAATTGTGATACTCTTATCAAAGGACAACAAACTAACACCTAAAATTTATCCCAAAAATATTCGGCTAAATGGCTGACATCCGGGTCATCCAAATTTCATAAATTTGAATTTTCAAAAATTCTACTTTTCATCCCAATGGCGAATTTTCGTTGCTATGTATAACCCTACTTCTGAATATGCCTAACTAGGATGCATAAAAAAAACTAACCTAGGGATGCAAAATTGCAAACTTTTTCTAAACTAAGTGTAAAGAAAGCAAGCACTAATATAATAATGCTCTTTCACTACCTAAGATGCAATGAAAGACGAAAGAAAATGACTTCTGTGAAAGTAAATCCTATGCTAAGGAAAGGAAAAGAGAAGTATTGAAAACAAATGACTTGTTTAAAGTAAATCCTATGCTAATGAAAACAAATGAAAAAAACATGAAAGTAAGTCTATCCTAAAGCAAGAAAATTACAAAATATGAAGAGAAATATATGCTGGCAAAAGCAAATAACAATGCAAGAAATCAAATCTACTTAACAAAAACTATAACAATCCAAGTCTAATTCACTTGATTGTACAATCTAGTCTAGCTCACTGGTTCCATAGGATAAATTATTTTGTTGGTTTTACTGACTAGACACAATCTAAGGTGAAATTTTTTAGTCAATTCATGATCACCTAATGTTGGATTAGTACGAGGTATAATCAAACACTTTTGGGTTTTTAGTCACTGCAAATGACTCCCAAGTGGATGAGATTGGCAAAATCCCATAGAAGGTGTCATTTAGTGGATCTATCTTCCCATCCTCTTGTTATAGTATGACAACACATATCCATGGTTGGGGTTATCCTCTAGGGACCATAACACCTAGAGGGTGGATGATACTTTCTCCTTCCCTTAACATGAGGAACCTAGGCTTATTTTAGCCAAAATTTAACATGCAAGGGTATAGTGTATATGCCTAGTGCCTAGTTGATTGTCCACTTTCACTAGAGTCAACTAGGGTCATGTCATTTCCCTACCTATAGACCTAGTTTCACTTTATAAGTTATGATTAATGATGAGTTACCCCATTCCAACCATCGTGGATTAGTCTAGATCCTTGGTCATGCTAGATTTCTCCTAATCATAAGTTGTACAAGGACCCATCATCGTACAACTCGCACAATGACCTAGAGGAGGTATTTCATTATGCCCCTCATCACCTTCTTGTCCTGATCTATCTTGCCAAAAAATGATCATTCTCGAATTGTAGTGGTTTCCTACCTAAAACAATCGGTATTGGGTGTCTAAAGTTATTCATCCTCCTTGATGAACAATTTTAAGGTTTAAGTGAATTTCAACTAAACACTAGACTTTTTCTCAATTGAACGTATTTACTTAATTATCCCTTAATAAATATGAAACAACGATCTACATGTCTTAAGCATTTAATGAATTTATATCTACTAGCTAAAATTTTAACTAATCTCATTCTTGCTTGAAAAGGAGTTCATATATATAAGAATCAAATTAATGAATTTTTACATAGTCTCATTCATTCATGTTCGTAAGGGATTTAACATAAAGATAATATTTATATTACTTCCTTCGTGTTTCTAAAAGAATCGTTATAAGTGCTTGGCTACTATATAAAAGGAATTAAAAGCAAAGTGTATTTAAATAAATAAAACTTAATAAAATCCTAATTCTATCATGCCCTAAAAGGAATTGCTTGAAAGTTACATTCATATTTGAACTCTATTTATTTTTAATTTTTCTAAGTTTCTTTCTTTCATGATTACAAAGATTAATCTAAAGAATGTTTATGTGAATCCAAGTGTATATATTTATCGTTCTAGAAATATTTTTATTAATAAAACAAGCTATAATTCTAAAATATTTAAATAAAACAAACTATGCGGCTAAACCAAATTAAATGAACTTTTCATGCAATTAAAACTTTTATCCTAAATCACTTGAAGAAGCATGATTCTAAAAGAAAGGTAAGGATAAAAATAAGTAAAAACTCATAACATTACAAATCGAAAGTGAAATATTTTTAAAGACTATGATATTTAAAATAACAATTAACAAATGTGGTTCTTTTCTAAAATACATATCCAGGTTTTAATTTTTCTCATTAATAAATAACTCAGCTTTGGAAATAGAAGAGACGTATTTCTCTTCATGAGGAGAAATAAAAATGAACTTATAAAAGTGAATTACTATACTAAACTACTTTTTTTTTTAATATAGTATAAACATTAAATAAAATCTAAACTTTATCAATCTCTTTTCTGAATAAAGGGGTTATTAATGTATTAAGAGAATATATAAAACACTAAAATATTTTGAATCTAAATACCCAAAGGATGCTAATAACAACAATATAAGAATGAGTTTTTTTGTGGTTGAATAATATATTCTCAGTAATAGATCAAGGTCAACTATTACCTTATATTCTCAAGTAATTTAAGTAATCTAATATTCAAACATACAAATCTGCACCATAAATCTTTCTCTTCATTTTATGAGACTCAAAGAAATTCAGGAAATAAATTATTATTTGGGATTAATTAAAGAGACACGGTTAAGAGGAGCAATGAGAATATTATTGAGTAAAATCATTGGACAATTTCATGCTTGCGTCTAGCATTCCTAATAATGAGAGTTAATAAAGTAACCTCCGTTAATATCTTTCTCATGCAGGAATATGAACAAATTTATAAGCAAATATATCAAATGATTTTTAAAGAGTTTGTATAATATTATGCCATACAAAAGTTATATCAAGTGGAATATTATTATATGATGTGGTTTAAGACCCAACGTAGAGTCATGTTACAAAGAAGATAGAGGGTTCTTCTGGTATGGTTTACAATTTTTTTTGAGTCAATTAATATACGCGCTCACTCTTATCCTTCTATAAAGGATATTTGTATCAAGCCTTCAATCGGGTTCTTCTCCACCATATCCAATGCCTCAACAAAATTCCTAAATTGATAGTGCAATATTAGAATGGCCCTTTTAGCATGGATGTGTGCTATATATGTCAAGACCCACCCTTTGCAGACTTTTCATTTGATGTATTTTTGTGTGGTTATATGTTTTGATGATGGAATGATTGATTATTTCATGTAATAGATTATGAATAGTATATGCTTATGAAGATTGTGATACATTTTATCAATGGAATGATTAATTATTTCATGACCAATATTTACAAAACACAGTTTTAATGAGAAGAAAATGGTTTTGCTAATAAATTGACATGGTTGCAGGAATAGGTTCATCGTAGTTGGAAGAAGGATACATACCATGGATTTGCATTAATGGAATATATTAGATTGAGTAACTTGTTTGTAGCATGATAGTATATCCCATGCTAGAATTTTACTTTCTATGAAGGTTTATTGCAAACAATAAATATGTTTGATTTTATAGCTCTATTTTAATAGAAAAACATATAAAAGGATTTATTGTGGTTTGCAATATGAGAAGGTAATGAAGAAGAAATATTACCTTGCTTGGCATGTACTAAATAAATAAAAGAAGATCAATGTGTTTGGTTTGTTATATACGTTCAAGCTTTATGTTTTATAGAATATTAAGTATGGGTTTATATTAAAGGAGAATATTATAGTTTCTTCTTATCGATGTGCTTCGATAATGGAGAAGGTCATGCGTTGAGGAGTAAAAAATTAGACACTTAACCTTGACAATGTCCCGCAGTATGGGAATGAGGGAAATAAACTACTATTCTCCTCAATATGGAAAATAAATCGATAGGAGTGGGAAGAAGGAAGGCAAAAAAGGAGAAATATTTTGGACTAAAAGGGTTTTCTTTAGAACTAAACTATAGGTGATCATGTAAATTTAACATACTTAATTTTTTTATTAAGATTTGAAATAAATGGCTTGTATTATTAAGTGAATGTGGAATGTTGCCTTAAGGACGTACTTCTTTTTACAAGAACTCATTTCGAATAGGTTTGTGCTGTGATTAAAGATTTTTAGTTTGGTAGATTACCAAACTTTGTAAATGGACTTGCAGATATAGTTTTACGAAGGTTACACCAAGTGTTAGCTTTTTTGTTAAGCATGTCTCACTTGAAACCTTGGAGGCCACTGTAAAACTCTAGTTGATCGAAGTTGTAGATTAAAAATACAATGCCAAACAGAAATAAAACCACAATAATGGAATACAGGAAAGTTGCACAAAACAAACAATTTTTATTAATTAGTGGAGTTTAAAAACTCCTTTTGAGTACAACAGGGCCTGTAACCCTTTTTATGATACACAAATTACAGTTTGTGCTAGGGTTCTCTGAAACCCTAGCTGGCATAAAGTGGTGGCATTTTCCGAAGACGTATCCTTAATCCCAACAGAGTGAGTGGGCTTTGTTGTATCCTGTAGCTCGGACCACTCCAGCTTAAACAACTTCTATCAACACACCAGATCTGCCATTAAAATCTTGCACACATTTACACTATCAAGGAGTTAGAAATTAATAAGAGGGCTCCACTGTGTGAGCCCTCAGAAACAATTTAAAACCCTAGAAAAATAGAATGCGGGAGTTCAAAAATAGATTAATAAACGAAAAGAAGTTACTTGCTTTAAACTGATTTATACCTGTTCTCTGTTAACGCGGCTAGACCAGGCGGCACCTGGAAATAATGTGGCTGTCAAATCGGTTATGGAAGGCACCCTGGTGCACTCGCTGAACGCCCGCGTGCCTCTGGATCGGGGTTGCAGACGTCGGTCTGCGTCTGTGACTGCGGGTAAACGCCCGCGGGCACTTGCGATAAGAATGGGGGATTCTGCAGAATGCTGCAGAAGGGATGGCGACGAAGTTGGCGACGGATGCGGTGATGGATGCGGCGATGGATGCGGCGAAAAGAATGCGGCGATGGATAGCTGAAGAGATAGATGAAATAGAAGAGATAGGTCCAAAAGATAGCAAAGATAGCAAAGATAGGAGAAGAAGATAGGGTTTGAGCCATCAAGGTGGCTCTATTTATAATCTACTCTTAGGGCACACTTTAGGGTTTTAACGACACTTTGAACGTGTGGCTAAGATTAAAGTGGATCCAAGGGTAGAGAATAAATCTAGGTTGTGAAACGGATTAAGATGGATGGACGGATGAGATTAAATGAAGGATGGACGGCTCAGATTAAATCACTTAAAGTATCTTTATATATATATTAAAATATTAAAATATATATATATATATAAATATTAATTTAAATAAATTTGGGAATGAAAAATGGCGGGAAAGGTGAAATTGGGCCAAATAATGGTGGGAAAGTGTGGATTTGGGCCAAATAATGGCGGGAAGATGTGGATTTGGGCCAAATAATGGTGGGAAGGATGGATAACTGATGCGTGGCTGACAGGAAGGTATAGATGACTTACAAGTGGCTGGATTTTGGTGTCTACAGAAGTATTTCCATACTTAGGTGTGTTGTAACTATCTTGAGTAGAGCTTTAGCTTATACTCTTAGGGGTGGAATATATTTTTCTGAGTTTCAACTCAAACTTGAGTAGCATCATAGTACCGAGTGCATGTCTTTGTTTGGATATGATGGAAACTACATTGAAGGCTTGAGCTATTTTCAATTCACTAATACTCTTTACTATCGAGCTTTTTGGGATTTAATAATTGTTAGCAAAATGCAATTGTAAAATAATATATGAGAACCATTAGATTTAATATTGATATGCAATGGATTTAAATAACAATAGGTTTAGGCTATGAATAGCCTAATAGGTTTTCCCTTCCTAAAGGTAGATAACAACGTAATAGGTAGCCTTCCCCTAAAGGTAGCTAACAATTTAGGGAATAACGCTAACTACTAACAATATATTATTCACTTAACAATGTGAATAATATATCACATATTAACAATAAATTATTGTTAAGACATTTACAATAGTAAAACAAATCAACTAATGTAATAACCTAATGGTAAAATTAAATATTACTTTTTACTCTAACATCCTCCCTTTATTAAATTATTTTGAAATACAAAGTGTACTTCTGAACAACTCAAATTTGACACATCGCCTTTGTGAAGATGTCTACAACATGTTCATCAATGGGAATGAATTGGAGCTTGATGTTGTATTTAGAAACTTCATCGCAAATGAAATGACATTGTGTGTCAATATGTTTGGTGCACTCATGGTGAAATGGATTCTTCACTAAGTTCAAAATACCCTGGTTGTCGCAGTACAAGTGAATTGGAAGTTTCTTGGGTAAAACCATACATTCACACACTACATCTCATGCTGCATGATATTCTATATCTGTTGAATATATAGCAAACACCTATTGCTTCTTGTTGTGCCATGAGACATGTCTAGATCCTAGATGAAAAACATATCCAGATGTTGAATTTCGATCATCTACTGATCCAACATAGTCAAAGTTCATGAAACCCTGTAAGAAGAATTTTTCATTCTTTCTATACTCTAAACCATACTCCATACTACCACAGATATAGTGGAGAACACGCTTTACTGCTTTCTAGTGAGTAACTTTTGGTTATTGAATGAACCAAGAAAGATAATTCACAGAAAAAGTGATATTTGGTCTAGTGTTTGTTAGGTATATAAGATCACTAATCATATGACAATAAAGAGTGCCATCTACCTAAGGTGAATCATCGTATTGTGACAATTGAAGCCCTTGTTCCATCCATGTTTCTTTTGGATTATAATCAGTCATACAATACTTTTCGATTAGTGTCTTGGCATACTTATTTTGATTCACCCTTAGGTAATTCTTTTTCTATTCAATTTCCATACCAAGACAACAATGGAGGAGTCCCAAATATATCATATAAAATGGCTCTCTCAAGTCATTCTTCATGGCATCTATCAATGTCTCTGAGTTGTCAATTATGATCAAATCATCCACATAGAGTACAAGTATCACTATCTCAGAACCAATGTTATTAACATAGATATTTGCATTTGAAGGACTTCTCTTAAATCCATGCTATGGAAGGTGATTGTCTATCTTTATATACCATGCTCTAGGGGCTTGTTTAACCCATACAAGGATTTAACCAGTTTGTAAACTTGTTGCTCATGGCCTTCCTTAAAAAATCCTTGTGGTTGAGTCATGTATACTTCCTCGTTCAAATCACCATTTAGGAAGGTGCTTTTGACATCCATTTGATGAATTTTCCATCTGTACTGTGCTATCATAGCACAAACAACACAAATGGTGGTCATCCTTGTAGTGGGTGCAAAGGTCTCTTCGTAATTGATGCCTTTATTTTGAGCATAGCCCTTTGCCACAATGCGGGTCTTATGCTTGTCAATGGTTCCATCTACCTTGTATTTCATTTTTTAAACCCATTTACATCCAATGGATTTCTTACCTAAAGGTAAATTAACCAACTTCCATGTATAGTTCTTGATGAGAGATTTATATTCAGCATCCATAGCTACCCTCCACTGTGACTCATTAAGTGCTTCTTTGACCATGGTGGGTTCATGTTCATCATATGAAGACATATAAACCCTCTCATCATAAATATCCATGTATTCTCCACTATAAATCTTTATGTCTACAGAAAGCTCTTTGAAATGTTGGCAAATATCATCAACTGTTGGTGATGCTTCTGCTCTCTTCTATCGAGACATGTTGCAAGTTTGAGGATGATTCAGAGTAATATCAGGAGGTGAGGTTAACTTTGAATCTCTCATCGTACTTGTATACCATTTTGGCACCTTTTTTTGAGGTGGAGTTTTTTTTTGTGGCTCCTCATATTCCAGGTATACAGAGGATGTGATGTCAGGTGTGAAAGCCTCATTGAACACCACATCTCTACTTACATGTATTTTATGTGTTATAGGGTCATACAATCGACACCCTTTAGAAAATTCATCATAGCCAAGGAAAATGCACTGTAAGGTTTTCTCATCTAGTTTCTTTATCTTTTCTTTAGGTATATGCATAAATGCTTTACATCCAAAAAATACTAGATGAGAGATGTAGGGCTTCCTTCCGCTCCATGCTTCTTATGGAGTTATATATTTAAGGGCCTTTGTGGGTGCCCTATTCAAAATATATATTGCTATTATGATAGCTTCTTCCTAATAGCGTTGCTCAAGATTTGCACCCTTAAGCATACTACGAACCATTTCCATGATGAAACAATTTTTTCTTTTAGTAACTTCATTTTACTGTGGATAATAGGCTATGGTTAGTTGTATTTTTATCCCATGTGTTTTTAGAAATAAAGAGAATTCATTTGAGATATATTCCCCCCTCGATATGAGTGGAGGGTCTTTATGGAACATCCAGACTCTTTCTCAACTAGTTGCTTGAACTTCTAAAAGTAGGAAAATACTTTGAATTTCAGTTGAAGAAAGAAGACCCACATCTTCTATGAGTGATCATCCACAAACAACTGATAATACCTTTTGCCTCCAAAAATTGGTGGCATGGGATCACACAAATCAGTGTGCACTAACTCCAATAATATCTTAGCTCTATAAGAGCTAGCTTCAAATGATGCTCGGTATTGCTTCCTTACTAAGCAATCTGAGCAGATTGACAATGTAGATGAAAGGGTCAAAAGTCCTTTTACCATTTGAGATTTACTTAGCTCAAGTAAATACCCTTTACTAGGATGCCCAAATATCTTATGCCAAATAGAAGTGGCCTCCTTCATGTTGACCACCATGGCAACATGAGGCATTGAAACAACATCTAGTATGAACAAGCCATGCTTGTATGAACTGGTTGTTATGTGTTTACCTTGCTTGGTGATATAGCAACATTTTAGTCAATTTTCCACTTTGAATTTGACAACCATATTTTTATCCAAGATTTGTGGAACTAACAACAAGTTATTTGTCAATCCTGGAACATAAAAGACATTGTGAATATGACACTTTACATCTAGAAGGGAAATAGTGACACTGCTTTCTCCCTGGACACGATAGGTCTTATTATCAATAATTGTTACTAGTTTGCCTTCTTTGGCCACAAATATCTCAAACCACTGTTTGTCGCCAGTCATGCATTTTTTGGCACCTAAATAAATGTACCAAACAAAATCCTTTTGTGTAGAAGTTGTATGGGTCATGAGCACTTTTCATGCTCTTTCTAAATTAGAATAATAATTTTCAATAGCAACATGTCCTTGTTGTTGTATATTGTTCTTCTGTGGCTTGTTTTTGCCCTTCTTGACTTGTTTGTTTTTAAACCAACACTGGTTGGTGTCATGGTTGTCCATTATGTGTGCAATACTTTCCTTGATATTGAGGTTGCTTACCCTTATCTCTTGATGATAATCCTGAAGATGATCCTCCCTTTTGAAAGTTACCTTTCTTCTTTCCACCCTGTTTGTTTGTGTAAAGTGCATTGTTTCACTTCATCACTTTGGAGTTGATTTGCTTCTTCTGTTTGAAGAAAATTGACTAACTCCACAAAGGTGACTATTATTTGAGATACATTAAGGGATGTTATTAACATCTTATAGGATTCTAGAAGAGCCCTCAATATTACTAAATTCAGAATAGTATCTTCTACTTTGGCTCCTAAAACATTTATCTTTGACTTCAATTTTGCCACTCTGCAAAGGAATAACTCTACTGATTCTCTTGACTTCATATGGAGTGTATGAAGTTGTGTTTGAAGGTGTAGAATAGTCTATTGATTCTTACCTTCAAAAATGGTATAAAGGGCATCCCATGCATCTTTACCATTTTTAGCTTCACTTATGTGAGGTTGGATCTCATCAGTAGTAGCAATGAGAATCAACATGAGAAGACGATTGTTATTTTTACCCTATGCTTTTTTATCTGCTCTTGTTTATGTGGGTCTTGTATCAGTGCCATCCACTAAATTCCACATTTCCTCTACAATAAGTATTGCTTTCATCTTGGTTTTCCATGTTGAAAAATTAGAACCTTTAAGCAATTGTGTATCATTTAGGTATTTGTTGATAGTTGTCATGATGAAGGTTCTAGAATGGTTCCAATATGGTTTCTCTTTCTCTCTTCTTGAAATTTAATGACACCTTCTTGAAAACCCTTGAGAAAGGATTAATAAATTTTGAGGATATTTAAGCCAAACAAGAATAAATGAGAGATAATTCACTCTTTATTTGTATTTAATGGCACCTACCTAAAAATCCTCCCGAAGAAGGATAGTTAGTTTGAGGGAATTAAGCCAAAAAAAAAAGAGTGAATTAGGGATTTTTATTTAGGAGAGAATATAAAAAAAAATTGGCTTTAAACCTATGCAATGAGTTACACAAATTATTGTGAAATTTTGGGGTTTTGAGTGCTCTTGATTTTGATGACTTATAATTGCAGAAAACAAGAAAGTAAATGCAATAATCAATCAAAGAGTGCCCACAAAATTTTTATCACATAGGTGTCGGATGCAACCGAAAATGTACCTAATTTAGGAATGCCAATTTTTAATAAAGGTGTCAAGTAATATCGAAAATGCATCTAATTATAAGTTTTTGCAATAAAATATGGATTTGTGTTTTGCAAAAAAAATAAATTTGAAGTTCAAATTCTCCCCCTTTTGTGTTACAATTTTTGCAAAAATATAATTTATCAAAGATCAATTATCCCCCCTTTGTTTTGCAAAAATAACAAAGTAGCTCACCTTTCAAGACAAGTCAACACACGAAAAGCTTTTGAAAGGCTTTCGAGAACCAGTCGACACACAACTTGGTTTTAGTGGACCCTTAAGGCTTCAATACTCAAAAATTGGATATGCATCAGGATTAAAAGGTTCTCTAATCCTCATGGGACCATAGCTTCGATCCAAACCCTTCCAAGGATCTGTATAAGTATTGAAACAAGGTAAACTCTTTCTGTGTCTTCTAAGCATCCACCCAAAATTGGATCTTGTGGTTTGATGGCGGAGTTCGTTTCTCTTTCGAATAACTCTTAGATGACGAAGAGCTTTTTGTATCCAAGGCCTCTTCTTCATGAGACAAAACTTATACTCTCAAAAAATGATTAGAAAAAAAATGATTAGAAAAAATTGGAGTAAAGTGTTAGAAATCTCAATTTGTTTGCAAAAGAAATTGTGCTTTGATTTTTGTCTTTTATCCCCCCTTGATTTGGAGAAAACAAAAAAACAACAATTTTTATATTTTGCAAAACAAAAATAGGCCTTAAAATATTCAATTTTTAATGCAAAATTTGAATAATTCTAATCATGATATTTAATTAATAATAAAATTAATTTTGTTGAAAAATCAATTTAATATAAAAAAATTTGATTTTTAGACAAAATATAAATTAAATTATTAAAATAAAATGATTAAAAAATATTAAAACATCACAAAAAAATCAAAAAATCTTATACCTTTTGTTTTTCAATGTTTTCTTAGGCAAAATATTATGTTTTACTCCCATCTAGAGTCGATCTCGTGACTCTGCAGGTCTAGCCTTAAGACTGGCGCTCCTGCCAGTCGAGCTAGCCCGCCCGATGGGAAGCAAATGGAACTAAGTTCCCTTTGTTCCTTAGAGATTTTTGCTAAGGAAAAAAAAAATTAGGAATTTAGTCCCACATTGCCCCTGCGGGAAATGTTTGGTAGCTTAAAAGGGTGAGGTCACCCTTAAGCTATTGATTGCCTACAGGTAGTCGGTGTCTCGTCGAGTCCTTTTATTGCGACCACATGTCGTTGCATGTCTGTATGAGTGGCACGTGGCCTGTCCACCATGTTTCACCCATGTGTCGAGTCCATTCTAGGTGGTGCATGGCCTGTCCACCATGTGTCGTCCATGTGTCGAGTCCAGTCCAATGGCATGTCTGCCATGTGTCAGTCTAGTCCAGTGGCTTGTACATCATGTATAAGGTTTTGGTTTATCCAAGTGTTTTCCCACATGTTTGGTACCATTCTCAATATGCATTCCAGGTGTCTGGTGCCATCCTCGAGATGCATACTAGGCATCTAATGCCATCCTCAGGATACATGTCAGGTGTTCACCAGCATATTGAGTCAGGTCCTGTGTTAGGATCACGTCAGTTCATTAGGATTACATCAGTCCATCAGGGTCATGGTTTTAGTATCGTAAGTATGTTAAGGCTTGTCCCCTGTGTCAATCTACCTAGGTCTTGTGTTTGGTGTCACGTCAGTCAGGGAATATCCTCTTGAGGATAGTTCTAGTTCCCTAAGCTGCCAGTAGCCTGATAGGCTATCAGTCCATCTGCGGGCTGGTCTATGGGTTTTTTGGTCTGGTGATTTAGGGAAAAAAATGAAAACCTTAAAGAATTTAGAAATAATTCAAATTAAATAACCTAATGAATAATTCAAACCCAAGGTATTTCGTGCTTTCGCCTTGAAATACATGCCTATCTAGGGGGATCTCATGCCTTGGGAATTGAGCCCCTTGGTCTAGCTAGAATTAGAAGACCTCCTCCAACCTTACCCAGTGATGCGCCTTGCCCAATGATGCTCCATAGCTCTGATGCTAATGTTAGCAAAATGTAATTGCAAAATAATATGCGAAAACTATTAGATTTAATATTGATATGTAATGGGTTTAAATAACAATAGGTTTAGGCTATGAATAGTCTAATAGGTTGTCCCCCCTAAAGGTAGCTAACAATGTAATAGGTAGCCTTCCCCTAAAGGTAGCTAAAATCTTAGGGAATAACGCTAACTGCTAACAATATATTATTCACTTAACAATGTGAATAATATATCACGTCTTAACAATAGGTTATTGTTAAGATATTTACAATAGTAAAACAAAGTAACTAATGTAATAACCTAATGGTAAAATTAAGTACTACTTTTTACCATAACAATAATAGCAAACAAGATTAGTGCTTACAAAAATGGTTTTAAGTGTAGTGAAGTATTGGTTACTTTTACTTATGAATGATAGATTAGTTTTTTAGCTTAGAAGTGATTACCGGCTAGTGTAAAGAATATCTTATGGGAATTATGGATAGAAGAGTGCAAGTTCACATTAGTGTGGATACTTGAAGCTCACTTGAGAGGATATCAAGAGACTCTTTTATTGGTTAAGCGACTAGAGAAATATTCTTACATGTCAAACACTCTTTGGAATATCCAAGCCATGCTAGGAGTCAATGGAGTCAGTCCTCATTAATGAGAATAGAGCAGACTTAATTCCTTTTTTTGCATAATGGAAAAACCATTTTTTTTGAATAATAGTTTCATGACATAGAACATCGATAACAGAGATTTGTTTTTTCTTCTAACTAGTGTCATTCCTATATTTACTTGTGCATAAATTAAGTTGACACTATAGAAAAGTAATGACACTTGGAGTGCAGTTAAACATTTGGATATATGATCAAAAGAAACAAGGAAATAGAGAATTGGGTCAATATTTTTGATATTCATTTACCTTGAAGAAAAGGATTGAAATACAATCTTTATTGATGTATGTTTTATGTTTTAATGTAAAATTTTAGTTATTTGTTGAAATAGATGTGTTTCTCAATTTTATAAGAGAATATGTGGGTTGGAAATAACAATTGTTTGACTTTGTTTTGAATTTGTAAGATGGAGTTATTTGATTGTAAAGATTGTATGGGATCCTTATGAACAAGATATTTAAAAGAGAGCATGCTTTAATTAATACACCTAAAGATGAACATAGCAAAAATTGTAACATAAGGTTTGTGTTCTCTAAGGTGATGTAATATTTGTTATAAAAAATAGAACCAATCAAAAGGAAAGAAGGTTATCGGGAGATGGTTTGATCATGCCAAAGAAATTGAAGGGTGAGTTCTTCATTGGGATATATACGACAACTATGTTTGAAAGATAAAAATATATTAGAGCTATTAAATAGATTGAAGAATAAATTTAAATGATATTTGGAAAGGGCTCACTGTGTAGCTTATGTTCATGGCTGAAAAAAAGTTTGTGGTGAGTAAAACAGGATTTATAGTTTTTACTATAAGTTGCAGTTGAAGGCAATTTGTATTATCCTATCAATGTAAGAATTAAGACCAAAGGATAATTAAGGAAAAGGATTTAAGGTTGTATTTCCCTTTGGGGTTTCTCCTAGGATAAATTTTGGGGTTATGTAGAAATGTTGTGCAAAAGTTAATGGATTATGTTATGGTCTTGATTACTTTGAAAAGAAAAAATAGATAATTATGAGTTAACATTAGATTTTTTATACTTAAGTTTTGATGAGAGATTCTTGAAAATATCTATAAGCCTTGTATGATTTTATCTTACTTTCACATAAGGAATAATGACACTTATATTTTGTTAAAAAGGAATCATGCTGGAAATGTTTGTGAAATCTTATTTACCTTCAATGAGTGGGTACTTCATTATGATTTCCTTTGACTTGGGTGTAATTTTATTATTAACTTAATGGCTAGAGTAACACAAACTTGGTAGCTCATAATATGCAATGGAAAGGTATTGAACCAGAATTACTAGTATTATGCTAATACAATCATAAAAGATCTTGATGGGGGAAAGCAACTAGTTAACTCAATCGGTTAATAAAATAATTAGAAAAACTTTTAGTGTTGTAAAATTATTCTTTTGAGAAAGAGTAATTAAAGGGTTTAATGGATGATAAGGATACCTAAGATAATGATTCCACGAAGTAAGATAGAAATGAGGTACAACAATGGAATGATTAGCTCATCAAGGAGATGAGAGGGATAGTCAATTCTAATACATACCTAGCACCTATATAGATGGACTTATGAGGTGTGAGAAGGAAAGTGTGCTCCTTTTGATATAATGAAAGAGGGAAAGCTAGCTCATGAAATATAATGAGAAGGATGGCTTGTAAATCTAGTATCAACACTTAGTGTACTTACATAGCTAGAATTATGTAAAATATAGGGATGGATGAGCCTCAAAAAAGAGATATACATGGAATATTACTTAAGGAAGATTATCCTTTGTAAGTATGTTAGTTCCTTGATAAAAAACTAGGGTAAAAAAAAATCTTACTATTAGAATTGAAATATTGGTCGTGATATTTAGCATCAGAGTGCTTGGTTCATAGGAATATAGGCTTCTCTGCATAGGCTTAGATAAAAATGTGTTATAGGACACACACAATGTGAGGACCACTTACTTGAATAGTGAATCTATTAAAATTTAACCTAATTGTATGGCTAATTTAATTGGATACTTAGTTAGTAGTAGGAGAGTCAAATTGAGAAGTAAATAGATCTAATACTCACTATATCTCTTGTGTGTGGCCAAGGACAATACCATTGAGGAGGAGGAGAGGGGGTGCTGCCTCATCAATGAGGTGGATAAGGTAAACTAATGTTGAGGCCAGAACCCCAAAAGTAGAAAAATATAATACTAATAATGAAAGGGAGGATCTCCTTACAACTATTGCCTTACTACGTGAAAAAATGGAAACACAAAGGTAACTACTAGAAGCAATAGTGAATCATGATACTCAAGTTGGGAAATCTAGGGTGGAATAGGTTAATGAACCCCTTTTAGAGGTACAATAGACCAAAATTCAACTTGAGGTAGAATTGGGTAGGGATATGAAGCATCTAAAATCCTCCAAGTTCAATGGAGAGGAAGGTGGTGATGCAGTTGAAGCTTGGTTGAAAGAGATAGAGACTTTCTACAATATGAAGAATTATTCCACTAAGAACCAAATATCATATGCCACTCTGCACTTACAGAGTTTTGGCTTGGATTGATAGGAAATGTTTATTGGAGAGCAAGTAATTGAGATCACAATTAATCTAAAATGGGAGGAATTTGTGGTAAGCCTTTAAATAAATATTCCTCATAGAATATTTGTACAACCAAAAATTTGAGTTCACCAATATCAAACAGGAAAATAATATGGTGGAAGCATACTACCAAAAATTTGTCAAGCTATTGAAATATGTACCTGCATATAATGATAAGATAAAGGTACACAAATTCATACTAAGAGCAAACCCCAGAGTAGGGCATGAAGTGAACATGCGAGAATATAGAACTCTTTAGAAGGCCTATGACCTAGCCAAGAAAGTAGAAACTTACCTTAAGCCCTACTTCAACTATGAAGGGTTACCAGAATAGGGTAGAGAGGCACTAAGGAAAAGAAATAGTGCATGCTTCATGAAATGGGAAGGAGAGCAACTAAGTAAAAGCTCCAATAGTTGTGACAAAAGAGATAACAAGAAGCGAGAAAATTTTAGGAGGTTCCAAGGGAAGAATCATGATTGCAAAAATTGCCACAATGGTAATAAAAAACCATTACCTGAAGGTCAGGCTAACCCTCCATTAGTAGTGAAGGCAAAAGAATGGTAGAAGTAGAAAACTCATCCAGGGCCCAAGACTAGATGATTTGATTGTGGTGGACCACATTATGCTAACAATTTTCCACTCAGATAAGGACCAAGTTTGAAAGAAAAGAAATTGGCTTACAGAGAACCTACATGCAAGAAATCTGCTCACAAGATCTATGCAGTGATAGGAAGTCAGAAGCTAGAAGGACAATCCACACCACTACTTATAAGGAGTAATATTTTTGGTAGAAATGTTAAAATTTTTGTTGATAGTGGAGCTACGGATAGCTTTGTTTCCTCTAATTTGATTAAAGATAGACTAAAAATGCAAGGAATCTTGGCACATGGGTGGAAGGTTGAGTATGATTCAGGACAAACCTACTCTATAAATCAGTGTTATCCTATGACCAAAATAACCTTACCCAGTAGTACAACCATTGGTTTTTTATATGTAGCACCACTACATGCTTTTGATATAGTCCTAGGAATGGATTGGTTACATGCACATAAGGCTATGGTCAAATTTTAGGAAATATGGATTGAGTACACGAAAGATGGCAAGAAAACACATAGAGTGTATAGCCTGCAAGGAGCCTTTCAAACCAAATCCTCTTAGCAATGCAACTTAAGAAAGTTATAAAAAGGAGAGGAACCGTTCATGTAATAAAGTTGAATGAGTTGGAAAATGAAAAGAAGGGAGAGGTGTTTGGAAAACACCCATTACTATAGGAATTTAAGGATGTTTTTTGAAAATATTTACCTAGATTACCTCCAAAATGTGAATTTGACTTCACAATTGAGATTCAACCCGAGGCAAAGCCTATTCATAGGGATCCTTATAGAATGAACCCCATTGAGATGCAAGAGTTGAAAGTACAATTGCAAGGGTTGTTGGAGAAAGGTTTGATTAGACCAAGTGTATCACCTTGGGGTGCACCTATTTTTTTCATAAAGAAAAAGGATGGTTCCTTGAGGTTATGCATATATTATAAAATACTTAACAAAATAACAATTAAAAATAGAAATCCTCTACCAAGAATCAAGGATATTTTATATCAGTTAATAGATGCCACTATATTTACAAAGATTTATCTAAAATTAGGATGCCATCAATTGAGGATCCATGAGGAGGATACCCATAAGACAACTTTTAAAACTTGATATGAAAATTATGAGTTCACTATATTACCTTTTGGTTTAGTAAATGCTCCAATAGCATTCATGAATTTGATGAATAGAATTTTTAGGAAACACCTAGATCGATTTGTTCTTGTATTCTTGAATGATATTTTCATTGATTCTTAAAATAAGGCAAATCATGATAGACACCTTCAGATTGTGCTAGAACCAATAAGGGAAAATCAATTGTATATAAATCTATCTAAATGCGATATCTACGAGTCAAAAGTGCAATACTTGGGATATATCATATCAGTTGAAGGGATGATTGTGGACCCCAAGAAGATAGAGGCCATATGGGATTGGTTAGTATCTACGAGTGTGACCGAAGTGCAAAGATTCATAGGTCTGACTGGATACTATAGGTGCTATGTAAAAGACTACTCTAGGATAGTAGCTGCAATAACCAACCTTAAAAGGAAGGGAAATGAGTTCAAATGAACAGAAAAATGTGATGCAACTTTTAAATTAAGCAAAAACTCACTACGGCTCCCATATGGAAGAGTCCAAATCATCAGGGTAGTTTTTTGTGTGTACAGATGCATCATTGGAAGATTTAGGAGGAGTGATCTCTTAGAATGAAGCAATGGTGGTCTATGGATCAAGGAAAATCAAAATGCATGAGGTCAACTATGCTACCCATGACTTGGAATTGGCAGCAGTAGTGTACGCTCTCAAGATCTAGCGACATTACTTGGTAGGAGGACACTTTGAGTTGAGAATAGACCACCAAAGTTTAAAATACATTTTTACTCAACCCTTGCTAAAATTTAGGCAGAGAATATGGATGGAGTTTCTCATCGGGTATGATTTTGAAATTGAGTACATCAGGAGGAAAGAAAACAAGGTTGTCGATGCTCTCAGTAGGCGAAGACATATTATTGTTCTAACTTGTATCCATGTGTATTTTATGGAATAAATCAAGATAATGCAACATCAATATGTATATTGCAATCAAATTTGGACAACGATGGAAAAGAAACTTGATGAAATTAAAAAATTTAGCATCAAGGATAATTTCTTATGCTTCAAGGAAAGGGTGGTGATTTTGGAAATTAGTGATCTGAGAAAAATGATCATGAATGAAGCTCATAAAACTCCATAATTAGCTCACCCAAGAGGGATAAAAATGAGAGAGAATATGAAGAAAACCTTCTTTTGGCCAGGAATGAAAGGAGTCATCACAAAATTTATCGCTTGATGTCTCGAATGCCAAAAATTTAAGGCTGAGAACAGACATCACATAGGATTATTATATCATCATGATGTACCTGCATAGAAATGGCAGGTGATTTCAAAAGATTTCATTGTAGGTTTTCCAAAGACCAGGTTTCAGCATGACGTAATTCTAGTTGTGATTGATAGACTGACCAAGGTTGCATATTTTATACCCAAGAATACAGAGGATGATGTCGTTATAGTGGCTAAAAGATTTGCCAAAGAGATTTTTTAAGCTTTATGGTTTTTTAGAAGTGATTATTTCAAATAGAGACTCAAATTTTACTTCTGATTTTTGGAAAACTTTGCATCATGCCATTGGTACTAGGCTAAATATCAGTTCTGCTTATCACCCAAAAATTGAGGGGTAAACTAAAAGGGTGAACCAGGTTTTAGAGGATATGCTTCGCATGTATTGCATGGATCAGAAGACCCTATGGGAAGACTATCTTCATTTGGTAGAATTTTCTTACAATAATGGTCATCATATGACCTTAGGCATGACACCTTTCGAAGCTCTATATGTTGGAAATATTGAGTATATTGAGTTGTCATTGATGTCAAAACTATGCATGGTATTAAAGGCAGAAATATTCTTCTAAGGTTGGATAATTATTCAAGGTAAGGTATATCTCAAAGCAAGGAAATTTTTTGAAAATAAAAGAATTATAATGATTTAAATATTATAAAGAAGGACAGAGAGGTTTAAGAGTTACTTGGAACAAAGTGGTTTGGGCCAAAGGTTTAAAAGAGAAGGCAAGACAAAGGTTTAAAGTTTAAATATTAAAAAGAAGGCCAAGGGTTTAATAAAAGTCACTTGGGACAAAGGCTTGAAGACCAAAGGTTCAAAAATATAATATTATAATATTTATTAAATATTATAATATAAAGTTATATGCATTGGCACCAACGTCTAGAAAGCAATTTTAATATTCAAAAACCATATTGAAATATCAAGCACCGACATCATGAGAAAAGAGGTGAAAGGTATATAAATCAAACATCAAATCATTTATATGATAAATGTTTCATGCAAGCAAAATTTATCTCTTCATGCTATATCTATGAATCTAAAAAGTGAAGAGAATAAAATCTGTGTGGAAAGTAAACTAAGAACAAGGGCTAAGTGTTGCGCATCTAGTTTCAATTAGGTGGCTAGCCCAATTGGTCATTGAGCTAGTGCTAAGGCACTAGGGGTAGGAAAGTCATAGGGTCAAATTTGGGCAGGTCTATTTTGCTTGGCAATGAGGAAATCATTTTGTTTGACAAGGAAGACTTCAATGTATTTGCACTGTGTGGTTGTTACTACCCATGGGGGTAGCCCAATTGGTTTCCAAGCCTTGGATTGGATGCTGCATTGGCAGAGGTTAAGGTTTCAATTCTCCTTGCGTTCGTTGGCTTGTTTGGTTGAGGTATGAGCCAAAAATTTTGTTGATTAATGTTTATGTGAGAAAATTAATTTGTTGGCGGGGGGGGAGAAGGGGAAAGGCTCATGTGGTTATAATAGAAGAAAATTTTTGTTTATATTTTGATTTAGAAAGGGAGTCATAAGGTGTCTTCGCGATTATTGTTGTTTGTATTTTTGCACATTAAGTTAGATAGGAGTTATAAGGTGCATTGGGGAGTTATTTAATATTTGTCATTGTTGTGTGTTGAAAAGTAGGTAATAAGGTGTATTGTGGATTATTTGATATTTGTAATCTGTTGTGTATTAGAAAAGAGGAGTAATAAAGTGTGACATGGTTTATTTTTAATTGTAATTTTGCCTTATAGAAAAAAGGAGTTTTAAAGGTTTGCTACTGAAAGCTTTATTTTGGGAGATTAAAAAGGATAAATAAGGTATTATTTTCTAGATTTATTGTGCATATCTTTTGGAAAGAGTTTTAATGTGGATGATTTTCTATCTGTGCTAGAAAGTGAAAATTACTAACCAAAATTTTGAATGGAACAAAAGGAAGAATTATTTTGTCAAGATAGGTTTGAGAAGCTCATCATCATCAAGGTAGATTTTAGAGGTATGGTGATTTAATCTCTTTCTACAAGGTGGTTTTGTTTGAAGAAAATATTTTGATGTCATATGATTGGAGGTATAAGGATTGATTTGATGTGCATTAGTGTTGAATGAAATTGGAAATATATGTGCAAGGGTTTGAGAACAAAGTTGTGCATTAGTGTTGAATGAAATTGGGAATATACGAGCAAGGGTTTGAGAATAAGATCTATGCATTAGTTTTGAATGAAATTGGGAATAAATTTGCAAGGGCTATAGACCAGATTTGTGAAGCAAATTGGTGCATTGGTTTTGATTGATTTTGGGAGTACATAAGAAGGTCAACTATCAAGTGCTAGACTAGAGTATCCTTTTGAATGCAATGAATGTGAGACATGTGAAAGTGACAGACTTAATGAATGTGAGAAGAACATATTGAGTATTTGTAATGCATATCATTCTCTATATGTTCATGAAGAAAAAGAATTTTGGGTAGAATATGTCTGAATTACTTTAGTCAAAGAAAGCACTTTTGGGAAAGATATATGCAATTGTTTGTATGCAAGAATTGGGAATATTTGAGCAAGTTTCTATGAGCAAGATTGAGGCAGATTTGAGCAGGTTATTGAGGAATATATGAGTAGGTTTGTGAGCTAAGTTTTGAGAAGGTTTGAGGTAGATTTGAGTAGGATATGTGAGTATATTTGAGCAGATTTTGTGAGCAATATTGGTGAGCATATTTGAGCAAGCCTTGTGTGTAGGCTTAGAGCATATTTGAGAATATTTGAGATTAGGACTTGGAGCAGACTAGAGCAAAGGGGATTGGTGTCTCCTATGGATAGAGGTCCATGAACCAGAGCAAAGGGGATTGGTGTCTCCTATGGATAGAGGTCCATGAACTTGAGCATAGGGGATTGGTGTCTCCTTTGGGTTGGTGCCCATAAACATTGTAATAGGGAATTGGTTCCCAAGAGATTTGTTGAGAAAATTTATAAGAAATATTTTCTCCGTGGATGTAGCCCACATTGGGTGAACCACGTTAAATATATGTCTCTTATGTGTGTGATGATATGTGCATTATTTCATTATTGCAATTGATAATATTGGATAATATTACTTTGGAAAGAAAAGTAAAAAGTTTTATCTTATATTGTTCACCCCCCTCTCAGTATAAGCTTGTGTTCTTCAATTGGTATCAAAGTAGGTTCCTTCATGAAAGCCTAACAACTTGAAGGAAGATCTTACAAGAACACACATGGCCACTGAAGTGATAGAAGATGCTCCTATGGTTGAAATCAACAAGAAATATTCAGAAAAGGAAGAGGAAGCCACAATTGATATGGAAAAGGAACTTATTATTGCTCTTGGAGAATTGAAAAGGGTTAGAAAGAAGAATTCAGGATTGAAGGCTCAAGTTCAAGAGGATGAGGAAACAAAGACAAAGCTTCTACAAGATCTCATAGACTTAAAAGTGAAGGTTGAAGAGACAAAAATAATTGAAGAAGTTATGGTTGAGAAATTAAAGATAAAAGAATTAGAATGTGAAAAATTGGAACATGAAGTTGTCTCTCTAAGAAAGGAAGTAGAAAATTCTAAGGATAAGTTGCAGAAAAATATAAGGTTAGAGAAATAGAAAGAGGAGTCAAGCTCAAAAGGAACAAAGACATCAAAGAAAGTTAGTAAAAATGAGCCCATGACCTATGTTGATGTATTGAAGGAGGAAGAAGATAGAGAATCATCATGGACAGAAGTCAATCATAGGAACAGAAATGAAAGAACCATGCGACCATATCATTCAAGGCAATCAAACAGGTTTAAAAATTTCTTCCATGGTTATTGTTTTTCATGTAACAAATATGGTCATAAAGTTGTACATTGCATGGTCTATGTGAAAAATAATGTTGGCATCATCAATAGAAATTACAATTCTTTTGCACCTCTCATGAATAACAATGTCATGTGTTACAAATGTAATAATTTTGGGCACAAATCTAGATGGTGTAAAACAATATTTCTTGAACTTCCTAAATCAAGCAAGAAAGAGGAAGGTCAAACAATTCAGAAGGAGATGTCCTCAAAAGTTTGGAAAAAGAAAAAGGAACAAGAAAAGGAAAAGTCCATGTTGGTACAAACAACTCTTCATGTGCAAAATGAAGGAAATCAATGGTACATTGATAGTGGTTGTTCAAGCCATATGACAGGTGACAAAAGCAAATTTCTTTCTCTCAAGAAAATAAATGGAGGAACAGTGAAATTTGGTGATAATGCTTCTACCAAAATTGTTGGAAAAGGGACTTTGAGTTTGGATAATGGAAAATCTAGGATAGAAAATGTGTTATATGTTGAAGGATTGAAGCACAATCTACTAAGCATAAGTCAACTATGTGATCAAGGGCACATACTCACATTTCACCCAAATGGATGTGAGATCAGGAAATCCAAGACAGGAAAGCTTATTGCAGATGCCAGTAGAACTACAAACAATCTCTACATGTTAAGTGAAATTAAGGGAGGAAAATGCTTTTTATCACAAGAGGATGAGAGTTGGTTATGGCATAGAAGAATGGGTCACCTGAACTTTGACAACATAGTGAAAATAAGCAACAAACAGGCAGTCAAATATTTACCCAAAATAGCAAAACCCCCAAGCACGATTTGTGCACAATGCCAACATGGTAAGCAAATAAGATCAAGTTTCAAATCAAAGGAGTTTTCTTCATCCAAACCCTTGGAGCTAGTTCACACCGATCTATGTGGGCCTACAAGGACAAAGAGTTTACAAGGTGAGAGTTACTTCATGTTATTTATTGATGATTTCTCTAGAATGACTTGGGTAACATTCTTAAAAGAAAAATCAGAAGCATTTGAAAAGTTCAAGGTATTCAAGGCACTAGTAGAAAATGAAATAGACAAAAAAATCAAGTGTCTAAGATCAGATAGAGGAGGAGAATTCACTTCAGGTGAATTTGTAGAATTCTATGAACAACATGGAATCAAAAGATAATACTCAGCAACAAGAACTCCACAACAAAATGGAGTAGTTGAAAGGAAAAATATAACTATTCAGGGTATGGCCAGGGCTATGTTAAATGAGTCTAATATTTCTGATGCATTTTGGAAAGAGGTAATTCATACAATTATTTACATTATCAATAGAGCTCAAATAAGAGTAAATCACCACAAAACCCCATATGAGCTTTGGAAGGGAAGACCAACTACTGTGAAGTACTTCAAAAATTTTGGAAGCAAATGCTACATTAGACGAGAAGAGAAAAATCTGGGCAAGTTTGATTCCAGGTGTGAAGAGGGTATCTTCCTTGGTTATTCCACTAAGAGCAAAGCCTATAGATGCTACAATAAAAGATCACATAAAATTGTGGAAAGTACAAATGTAAGAGTTGATGAAGAAATAGATCTAAGAGAACCAACTCAAGAAATTGTGTATCAAGAAGGAGAAAGTTGCAAAGAAGAAGAAGGTGAAGAAACTGAAGAAGATGAGACACAAAGGGCACCACCAAAGACACCATCCAGGTATGTGCAAAAGAATCATCCGAGAGAACTGATTATTGGGAATCCAGATGAGAGACAAACAAGGAGGAAGATAATAGGAACAGGTGAACATGCAAATTTTTCTTTGCTATCCAAAGTTGATCCCAAGGATTTCAATGAAGCAAGTGAAGACAAATACTGGATTAAAGCAATGGAAGAAGAGTTAGACCAAATAGAAAAGAGTGAAACTTGGGAACTTGTCCCACATCCAAAAGACAAGAATGTAATTGGCACCAAATGGGTCTACAGAAATAAGTTGAATGAAGATGGTCAAGTTGTCAGAAACAAAGCAAGACTTGTGTGCAAAGGCTACGCACAAGTTGAGGGGATTGACTTTGAAGAAACATTTGCTCCCATTGCACGTCTTGAAGCCATAAGAATGTTCCTGGCTTTCTCAAGCTTCAAAAACTTCAAGGTGTATCAAATGGATGTAAAATCAGCTTTTCTCAATGGTTACTTAGAGGAAGAGGTCTACATAGAGCAACCAGATGGTTTCAACCTGATAGATAAGCCGGACTATGTATGCAAATTAAAGAAAGCTCTCTATGGACTAAAGCAAGCCCCTAGGGCTTGGTACTCAAGATTGGATAAGTATCTCCAAGAATAGGGTTTCAGAAAAGGTATAGTTGATAGCAATCTATACATAAAAAATGAAGGAAATAACTTGTTGATTGTAGTGGTCTATGTGGATGATATCATTTTTGGAGGCAGTAATGACAAGATGTGTCAAAAATTTGCAAAGTGTATGCAAAATGAATTTGAGATGTCTATGCTTGGTGAGTTATCTTTCTTTCTTGGGTTGCAAATTTCACAATCAGATAAAGGTATATTTCTCTCTCAGACCAAGTATGTGAAAGAAATGTTGAAAAAATTCAGGATGGAGGATTGCAATCCTATGAGTACCCCCATGGTTACAGGATGTAAGTTAAGTAAATATGATGAGTCTCCTGAAGCAAATCAGACATTGTATAGATCCATGATTGGAAGTTTACTATATGTCACAACTACTAGACCAGATATAATGCAGGTAGTCGGATTGGTGGCAAGATTTCAAGCTGCACCAAAAGAAACACATGTACAAGAAGTAAAGAGAATATTTAAGTATTTGAAAGGAACTATGAGTTTTGGATTGTGGTACCCCAAATGTAATAATTTCACACTCACTACATATACAGATGCGGATTGGGAAGGCAATATTGATGATAGAAAAAGCACAAGTGGAGGAGCATTCTTTCTTGGAGATTGTTTAGTCTCTTGGCTAAGCAAGAAACAAGCATCAGTATCCTTATCCACTGTAGAAGCAGAGTACATTGCAGCAGTTGCTTGTTGTACATAGGTTTTATGGATGAAGTAGACTTTAAGTGATTTCAAAATAGAACATGATCATCCTATCCCCATACTGTGTGATAATACAAGTGCCATTAATATCTCAAAGAATCTAGTGATGCATTCAAGGACTAAGCACATTTCAATCAAATATCATTTTTTGAGAGAGCAAGTGACTGATCAACAAGTCAAATTGGAATACATTGCTACAAAGGAACAAATTGCTGACATTTTTACCAAGCCACTTCCAAAGGAAACTTTTGAGTATCTCAGAGGAAAGTTGGGAGTAACTTCACTCCCATCCCAAAATTAATCACCTCAAGAAAAGGAGGTGGTGAGGGGGGGGGGCTAAGTGTCTTATTTTTAGCCCCAAGGAGCCCTTTGCCATTGATGTCAAAGGGGGAGAGAATTCAGTGAAGGGGAGCAACTTGTCAGGGGGAGCAATTTGGGAATCCAGTTGTAGTAAAAGAATTTTTTTGTAGGGTTGCCATCAATGACAAAGGGGGAGATTGTTGGAAATATTGAGTATATTGAGTTGTCATTTTTTTTTGATAAGTAAGCTTTTTATATCAAACGGGTTTTTCAGGTTGACCCAAAACCTTGTACAAAATCAGCATGTAGCTGAGCACAGAGAAAAGATACTGACTAAGGATCCTTAATCCTTTGTGACAACAGTCCTGAAACGTCAGGCAACAAAAACATCGAGAGAGATTTCGCTTCTCCCATCAAACATGCATGGGAGAAGCGAAATTAGGTCCATGAACAAAAAGACACCGTCATCGGGCCTTCAGAAACGCCCGCCACAAAAAGGAAAGGGTCTAAAACTTGCTTAATCCTCCTCGTCTTCGTCCTCAATCTGGTCGTCGTCCTTGTCATTTTTTGGGTCCTCGACCTCTATGTTGACTTGAGCAGGGGCATTGCTCTGGTAGCCTTCGTTGAAGAAAACCTTGGATAGGGCATCGAGGACCTCCTGCATCTGTTGGGCCATGGACGCCAGGGTGGTCAGAACAAAATGTTTGAGGACCAAAACGTTGGGTTCAGGACCCTCAGCCTGAGGGTCTAAGATAACGGTTGTGGAACTTCCCTGCCCAAGCTTGTTCCTTAGTCTTGCAGAGGATCGTTTGGATCCCTCTGCTTCCTCAATATTTAGTTTTCTCCTCGCTCCTCCACCAGTGATTGACACCTCCAGCTCACGCTTCTTAGCAGAGGACCCGGAGTGGGGCTTGGGTATCTTGGGCCTGGAGCTGGGGGTCTCAACAGGGGGAAAAGTAGGGGGTTCAGGTTGGGGAGAGGTGGCGAGGGCAAATTTGTAAATCACCTTGAACAGGCTCTGGTGCATAGGCATTGTTGTGCCTTTCTTGCTACGACAAGAATTGATGGTGTAGTTCATGGAATTCAGGAGAAATTACGGGATGCTAATGGGGTTGATGTCATGGAAGAAGTTGATGAAGGCATAGTGGAAGCTTAGAAGAACCTTGTCGGGGTCCTCTGCTGTAATGAATTCCATGACGTTTTTCATTACAGAGTTCCACGGGGCAGGGAGGTCCATCCTTGTCAAGTCGTTCTTCGCCTCCTTAGAGATCTTGAGGTTATCCTTAAACTCATGCAATTCGACTTCCCAGTTATGTTTTTGCCTATGGATGGAGCGGCCCCTCATCGTCTACCCAGTTAGGGTTGCCAGAAGGTTAATATCAACTAAAATCTCATGCCCATGGATAACCACTCTGCCCTCATCCCAAGATTCCATAAACTTGGCAGTAATGCTATCGTCCGAACCAGCAAACATGTCGAAGAATTGCATGAACTTCCTCTCAGTAAGGATGGCTTGCGCAGCCGACTCCATGACCACCATACTTGGCTCAATGTACGTCATCGTAATCTCACCTCTAGGATCCTCTGAAACTTGTCTGGCAGCTTGAAGGTAATGCTTGCTCTCGAAAGCAGAAAGGAGGGAAGAGTGGTGATGGCGAGAGAGGACTTTCCATCTTAAACGAAAAGGCTCATTAAGGCGAGTGCCAGCTTTGATGGCAAGCCAACGCATACCTACCACCTGGGTGCCATGCTGCGTGGCTGATCTGGCATAGGAATTGGGAGCCTTAACGTTCTCCTTCTGGGAAAGATACGAGCTGTTCTTGGTGGTCATCATGGCCGTTCGAGGGATCACGTGTCTCGCTATGGTGGGTGGGCCTTCCCACGCCCCAACTCCGCATGAGACGCAATTAACGGATTTACCACGAGATGCAGCCCGCCAGAGAATGTCAATCCTTGGGGAACTGTCCAGCGGAGGCCCGAGGAGCCACCGCCACTTCTTTCTAGTCACGTGGTTATCCGGGGAGGATGCCTTGGAAATATTGATATGTTGATACGAGCAATCCTGACGCCGTATGGCCGAATTTCTTGAAACCGCTGCTTTTGAGAGCTGATTTGGATTAGCGTTCCACATCAGACTTCACGTCGTCGCTCTCCCTGGAAGATACCATCCACGTCCATCGGGAGGTCATGCGTCCACGTGGTCAAACCAGCCGCATCAACACCTATGTTTGCTAGTTTGTCTACCGCCTTGTTGGCCTCTCTGAAGACGTGTTGAGCCACGCTGTCACCTCTGTTGGTTAAGAGGTTCCTTGCTTCCTTAATGCAAGCCTCAAACTTCCATGGAGGATCCTTATCATTGTTGAGGAGATTGATGATAACTTGGGAATCTCCTTCCATAATTAACCGGCCTTGGACGTCCTTAGCTAGGAGAAGACCACGCCAAATGGCTCTAGCTTCAACATCATTGTTGGTTGTGGTGCCCAGGGCCTCAACGAAAGCCAGGACAAGGTCACCCTGATGATTCCTGACGGTCCCGCCCGCCCCTGCTCTGCCAGGATTGCCCTTGGTGGCACCATCAAAGTTTAACTTTAGGCATTCGACCGGGGGGGGATCCAACCAACCTCACGCCTTGGATTAGTCTTCCTGAGGCCGTCTTGGTAGGGCAGACTCAGGGACTGGGCCAGGAGCTTTTCGCCCGGGGGAGTCGAGTAGGGCTCATCAGTGCAAGATAGGGCATTCTCCTTAGCAAAGGCAATGATTTTATTAGTGATGGATCCTGGGTCCCTAGTTGCCTCATTGAAAATCCTTAGGTTCCTTTCAAGCCAAACTTGCCACAGGAAATGGTGGAAAATGATCTTCCAAAAGAATTTTAATCTGGCACTGACAAATGGTTTGGGCCATTGCAGGAGGAACTCACTGAGGGACTCGGGTCTGACCCAAGTTATGTTGAAAGCTTGGAAGAGGCCATTAAGGATTGTGGTGGCAAAGGGGCATTCGATGAAGAGGTGTTGGATGGATTCCCAGTCAGCCCTGCACAAATAACATCTGTTGGGGACGGTTAATCCTTTTTTCATCATATTGTCAATAGTAAGAATTTTCCCTTGAACCACAAGCCATGCAAAAAAGGATATTTTGGGGATGAGTCTCTTAACCCAGACTAACTGAGTTTGGAAGCGAGGAGCCTCAGGATGGATTAACAATCTGTACGCTGATTTGACTGTGAATTTGCCACTGTCTGTCGTGGTCCATCTCATCTGGTCTTCTGTCGGTCTTGTGGGGACAAACTGATGTAGTAAAATGCTATTGAGTTTCTGGGTCATTGTCTCCCACCCTTGAAAGGCAATGGGCTTCCAGTTGGATCTGCTCCTATTCTGCCATAAGAAATCAGCAACCTTGGGCCCAAAGCCTTCAGTGGTGAGGGTTTTCAGCGGAGCCAAAATAGGATCACCGATTAGGGCTTCTGTTCCTGCCCATCTATCCTCCCAAAAGTCGATCCTTCGCCCATTTCCAAGGATCCATCTTATGCCTTTCCTGATCACTTCCCTACAGGTTAGGATCACTTTCCAGAAGGAGGATCCCCAGGTTGGAATGGCGTTGTTGAGCAACTCAGTGCCTTGGAGATACTTACGTTTGATGATTGTTGTCCACTCATTTCTTTCATTGGACATTAATCGCCAGGCTTGTTTTGCTATAAGCGCTAGGTTGAGGTGGGAAACTTTCCTTAACCCTAGCCCTCCGACATCTTTAGGCCTGCAAACTTTGTCCCATCCCACCAGGTGGATTCTCTGCTTATCTTCAGAGCCGGACCAGAGAAATTTTTTTTGGTACCTTTCGATTCTCTGATAGACTTTGACCGGTGCTTTGAAAACTAATAAGAAATAGACCGAGATACTTTGAAGGGAAGCCATGGTTAACGTTGCCTTACCTGCCTGGGACAACAAGTGACTCTTCCACCCTGAGAGCTTCTTTTGGATTCTTTCGAGGACAATGTTCCACATGGGCGCCGTCGGAACCCCAGTGAATAGGGGAAGGCCCAAGTAAGAAGTAGGTAGAGTGGAGGTGGAGCACCCTAAAATTCTGGCGATTTTGATTTGTCTCGGAAGGGGAGTGTTAAGGAAATACACTTTGCTCTTGTTGAAATTGACTTTCTGCCCTGCCGCATCTTCGTAGAGCTTAAGGATATACCTGATGTTTTTTGCCTCTGCCACCGACGCCATAGTCAGAATTAGGGTGTCATCCACGAATTGCTGGTGGGTAATGGCCTCCGTGAGGGATGTAGCTTTGATACCTGAGATAAGCCCTGATGCAACGATGGCTTTGATTGTTCTTCCTAGGGCTTCGACGATAATGATGAACAACAAGGGGCTGATAGGATCCCCTTGCCTAAGCCCTCTTCGGCTTTGGAAGAAACCTACTAGCTCCCCATTGACCAACACAGAAAACCAGGGGGTGCGGATGCAGCAACTAATGAGCCTGACCCATTCAGGATGGAACCCAAATTTTAGCAGTATGGCGCTCACAAAATCCCAATTAACTCTATCAAAAGCCTTGTTCATGTCGAGCTTTAAAGCAAAGGCAACCTTCTTGGTCTGAGAGGCAGAGTGAAGAGCTTCATGGACTGTGATGATGCCATCCAAGATCGACCTGCCTTGGACGGAGCTGCCTTGGCAAGGGTCAATGATCTGAGGGAGCACACTTTTCATGCGATTCACAATGGCTTTGGTGAGGATCTTATATAAAATATTGTAGAGGCTGATTGGTCTGAAATCTGTTATGGACTTAGGAGCCGGTCCTTTCGGGATCAGGGCTAAGAAGGTAGAGTTGTAGCTTCATGAAATGTGCTTGGAAGCTTGGAATTCCTGGATAGTGGAGCACACCTCATCTCCTAGGATGTCCCAAAAGGTTTGGAAGAACCTTGGTGAGAAACCATCGGGGCCCGGGGCCTTGTCAAGATTCATGGAAAAAAGTGCCTCCCTGATTTCCTGATCAAAAAAAGGAGTGATAAGCTTTGAATTGGCGGCCTTTTCTATCCTTTGGGGAATGAATTGGAGTAGAGAGTCCCGAGAAGCTTCATGACACATAGGTTCCTCACCCAGGATGGAGCTAAAAAAGGTCACAACTTCATTCTTAATGTCATTGTTGTCTTGGGTGCTGGACCCATCCGCTCTTGTTAACTGTTTGATTCGGTTGTTGCTTCTGTTTCTGAGAGTGGAGACATGGAAGAACTTGGAATTGGAGTCACCCTCTTTGAGCCATAGGGCCCTAGACTTCTATCTCCAGAAGGTCTCTTCACAGGCCAGGATGTTGTGGTATTCTGATAGGAGCATTCTCTCCTCAATCTTGGTGTCATCATCTAGCACTCCATGTTGGATCCGGTTGTCGATAGCTTTTAGTTTTTCAGTTACAACCTTTTTGTTTTCAAAGATATTTCCAAACACTTCTTTGTTCCATATTTTGAGGTTATTCTTGACCCGAGTAAGCTTTTGTGAAAGTTTGTAGGAATGACTACCTTGGCAAGGCTACTGCCACCATTGGTTGATCCTATTTTTTAGGTCTGGGTGTTTGGTCCACATTGCTTCGAAATGAAAGGGGCGCTTGCAGCTGGAAGTGGAGGTCTGAGGAGTTTCCAGGAGAATGGGGTTATGGTCAGACCCGACCTTAGGAAAGGCATGCAAGGAGGACGCACCAAAGACCTGGATAGCTTCCTATGAGAGAAGGACCCTGTCTAGCCACTCCTGGATGAGGTTTCTTCCCAAGCGCCTATTGCTCCATGTATACTTGGCATCCTTAAGCTTGACGTCCATCAGCTGGTTTGTGTGCACAAACTCGCTGAAGTCCTCCATGCTCCTAGTCGAAAGTCCTGCCCCTCCTTTCTTATCAGATGGGAAAAGTGGGGTGTTGAAGTCACCAACTATTATCCATGGAACGTCTTGAAAGGCCTTGCTCATATGACTCAGAAGTTCCCACAAGCAGGCTCTTCCTTGGACAGTGTTGGGCGCGTAAACATTTGAGACAATCCAGGACTGTTTGTTGTCTATGTCATTAAAAAGGACACTTAGGACGCGATCATCAGCCTGAATGACGCTGCCTTCCACTTTTTTAGGGTCCCAGAGGACCATAAGACCCCCAGAGGCCCCACGAGCTTGCCTGAACACCATTTCCCCTTGTTTCCATATTTTGCTCGCCAGAATCTTGGACCATGCTTCATCTATTTTTGTTTCTTGAAGTAGTATGATTGAAGGACAAGTTTCTTTCCTTAACGCCTTCACCACCCTCTGCTTAGGTGGGCCATTAAGGCCTCTCACATTCTAGGAGAGGACCTTCATTTACACTATTTTGGATGTCTCCCTCTGCCATGACCTTGAGCTGGGGGAGGTTTGTTGGTTTTATTGCCTTCGAAGAGGGACGTGTCTTGAAGCACTAGGGTGCTTTGTTTACCATTTGCAATTTCATTCTCGATTCTCATCCTGTAGTGTTCTGCATCTGGGATTCTCCCTCTTTTCTTTTTGGTGCCAAAGTCTATTTTATTCGATGAGTTGCGGGTCTGCTTCGGGCTGAACTTTGGGGGACAATTTTGTTGCTGGACCGGACTTGACCATCCCTCGCCTAGGGCCGATGGGGCTGCCCCTGGCTCCTCTTCGTTCATGCTCCTGCTGATGTCCTCAGGATCCTGGGGCATGCCATAGGGACAGTTTGGTGGTGGATAAGGAGAGGACCTCCTTGGAGAAATAGGTTTGGAAGGGGATTCAAGGGTTTCGGGGAGTCCCTGATCTGGTTCTTCCTCGACAGATCTAGATGCTTGGCCATCGGTTTCAACAAGGGCTTCAAAGGAATTAGGATCTGAAAAGAAGGGACTAACCTGAGTATCCTGATCATGATCCGTTTGTTGAATTCCTTTCAACTTCCATTGTGCAGGGTCTTCTTGCGCCTTCTGGTTGTACACATTTTTGTGCGTTGTTTTGTTTGGCAAAAACCATGGGCGGAGGGGCCTCCCTTGCCCTTTTCCGTTGGCTCCTCTTTGGGCATTCCTCTTTGGTGCTTCCTTGACGGCGACCAGATCTGGGCACTGGTTCCTTAGGTGTCCTTGAGTTTTGCATTCTACGCAGAAAGCCGACTTATTTTCATACTCGATGGGTTGCCTTCTAGAATAGTCCCCGTATTCCAGATCTATGAAGGTTGGGAGCTCGGACTCCAAATCAGCAGTCACGCACATTCTTGCATGCGTCATGCGAGTTCTAGATAAGGTGGGGTTGTCAATGGCGACCAACTCCCCTATGGTTTTTGTGATTGCTGTCAAGAAATATTCATGGAAGAAATGGGCTGGGAGGTTCGGGAGCCTGACCCAGATGGGTGCTGTGTTAATGCTTTGGGTCTCAGGGTCGAAATCCTGTCCCCAAGGCCTAAGGAAAAGGCTCCTTCTGCCCAGGAACCAAGGCCCTCCTGTGAGGATGCGGCTAGCGTCTTCCTTGTTGTGGAGCTGGATCATGAAGAAACCCCTTGTCATCGCAACAATCTCCATACTGCCATCCAGGCGCCATTTGGAGAAGGCCCAAGCCCTTATGGATTCTATGTTGGGTCTTCCGCCTAGAAATTTACCCACTAGGGAAAAGGTTTCGACGGACAGAAATTCTTCCATAGTCGTAGCAGGAACCCTCAGCTTGTTCTTATCAGGGAAAAGGGGTGGGAGAGTTTTGACAAACCCGCTCTCCTTGCCTTTGAAAATTTGAGCAAAGGACAAACCTGTAAAAGGGGCTTTTGATACCTGCTGGGTCCCTTTGTCCGGGTCTTTGTCAGGAGGGTCCGAATCCCGTCGCTTATCAACAGTATCCCGCGCCTGAGAATCCTCAGCGTCCTCGCCCTCCTCAAAATCCTTACCTTCCTTGCTTCGCTGCCCTAAGCCGCTATCTTCTAGCCCTGCTGCTCCGCCTCCTTCCATCATTTTTTTTTTATATTGAGTTGTCATTGATGTCAAAAGAATGCATGGTATTCAAGGCAAAAATATTCTTCTAAGGTTTGGACAATTATTCAAGGTAAGGTATATCTCAAAGCAAGGCAAATTACTGAAAAGAAAAGGATTATAATATTGATTTAAATATTATAAAGGACAAAGAGGTTTAAGGGTTACTTGGAACAAAGTGGTTTGGGCAAAAGGTTTAAAAGAGAATACAAGGTTTAAATTTTAAATATTAAAAATAAGGCCAAGGGTTTAATAAAAGTCACTTGGGTCAAAGTCTTGAAGACCAAAGGTTCAAAAAGATAATATTATAATATTTATTAAATATTATAATATAAAGTTATATGCATTTGCTCCAATGTCTAGAAAGCAATTTTAATATTGAAATATCAAGCATCGACGCCATGATAAAAGAGGTGAAAGGTATATAAATCAAACATCAAATCATTTGTAGGACAAATATTTCATGCAACTAAAATTTATCTCTTCATGCTATGTATACGAATCTAAAAGTGAAGAGAATAAAATCTGTGTGGAAAGTAAACTAAGAATAACATCTAAGTGATGTGCATCTAGTTTCAACTGGGTGGCTAGCCCAGTTGGTCATTGAGATAGCACTAAGGTGCTAGGGATAGGAAAGTCGTAGGGTTGAATTCGGGTAGGTACGTTTTTCTTGGTAGTAAGAAAATCATTTTATTTTACAAGGAATATTTCAACATAATCACACTGTGTGGCTGTTACTACCTGTGGGGGTAGCCCAGTTGATTGCCAAGCCTTGGCTTGGGCACTGCATTGGCAGAGGTTAAGGTTTCTATTCTCATTGCATTTTCTGGTTGGTTTGGTTGAGGTATGAGCCAAAAATTTTGTTGATTAATGTTTATATGAGAAAATTAATTTGCCGGCTCATTTGGTTATAATAGAAGCAAAATTTTTGTTTTGATTTAGAAGAGGAGAAATAAGGTGTCTTCATGATTATTGTTGTTTGTACTTTTACACATTTTAGAAAGGAGTAATAAGGTGTATTGTGGATTATTTAATATTTGTAATTGTTGTGTGTTGAAAAGGAGTAATAAGGTGTATTGTGGATTATTTAATATTTGTAATTGTTGTGTATTGAAAAGGAGTAATAAAGTGTGACGTGGTTTATTTTTAATTGTAATTTTTTTTTTGAATTTACATGGTGGAATCGGTAGCCGCCACGAATCTAGGCAGGCTGTCCAGCTTTTATGGCCGCCACAGTATTCTGCGTTGTCCGCCCTAGAAGCCGCCACACAGATCTTCGCGTAGTCCGCCCCTATAACCACCATGCCACAATCATTTTAAACCTTTTACGCCGCTGAAAGCACCAGGAAAGGGACAAGCGTTCAGTCCAACAAGGCCCGAGATTTGAACCTTGGACCTCCGTCCCCCTTATGGGGTTTGGATGAACCAATTGGTCTACACCTCGGACCTTTTTTTAATTGTAATTTTACCTTATAGAAAAAAGGAATTTTAAGGGTTTTTGAAAGCTTTATTTTGAGAGATTAAAAAGGAGAAATAAGGTATTATTTTATGGATTTATTGTGGACATTTTGGGAAAGATTTTTATGGATGATTTTCTATCTCTACTAGAAATTGAAATCACTAACGAAATTTTTGAAGGATCAAATGGAGAATTATTTTTTCAAGACAGGTTTTGGAAGCTTATTATTTTTAAGGAAGATCTAAGAGGTATGGTGATTTAATCTCTTTCTAGAGGGTGGTTTCTATTTGAATAAAGTACTTTGATGTCATATGGTTGGAGGTATAAGGATTGATTGAGTGTGCATTATTGTTGAATAAAATTGGAAATATATGTGCTAGGGTTTGAGAATAAAGTTGTGCATTATTGTTGAATGAATTTGAAAATATACTAGGAAGGGTTTGAAAGCAAATCTATGCATTAGTTTTGAGTGATATTGGGAATAAATTTGCAAGGGCTATAGACCAGTTTTATGAAGCAAGTATATGCATTGGTTTTGATTAAATTTGGAAGTACATAAGAAGGTCAACTATCAAGTGCTAGACTAGAGTATATTTTTGAATGCAATGAATGTGAGACATGTGAAAGTGATAGACTTAATGAATGTTAGAAGAACATATTGAGTATTTGTAATGCATATCATTCTCTATATGTTTAAGAAGAAAAATAATTATGGTTAGAATATGTCTAAATTAATTTAGTAAAAAAAAGCTCTTTTAAGAAAGATATATGCAATTGTTTCTATGCAAGAATTAGGAATGTTTGAGTAGTTTCTGTGAGCAGCAGTGAGGCAAATTTGAGCAGGTTATTAAAGCAGAATTGAGTAGGTTTGTGAGCCACCGAGTTGAGTTCTGAGAAGGTTTGAGGTATATTTGAGTAGGATATGTGAGCAGGTTGAGAATAGTTTGTTAGTAATATTGGTGAGCAGATTTGAGCAAGCCTTATGTATTGGATTGAAGTATATTTAAGCAGGTTTTTGTGAGCATATTTGAGCAAACCTTGTGTGTAGGCTTGGAGCATATTTGAGCAGATATGAGAGCAGTTATTGGAGCAGATCAGAGCAAATTGGATTGGTGTCTCCTATGGGGAGAGTCCACAAACCAGAGCAAAGGGGATTGGTGTCTCCTGTGGATAGAGGTCCACAAACTTGGGCATAGGGGATTGGTGTCTCCTTTGGGTTGGTGCCCATAAAATTTATAATAGGGAATTGGTTTCCAAGATATTTGTTGAGAAATTTTATAAGAAATATTTTCTCCATGGATGTAGCTCACATTGGGTGAACCACGTTAAATCTGTGTCTCTTATGTGTGTAATGATTTGTGCATTATTTCATTATTGCAATTAATAATATTGGATAATACTGATTTGGAAAGAAAAGTAAAAAGTTCTATCTTATACTATTCACCCCCCTCTTAGTATAAGCTTGTGTTCTTATGTAACATCCCCATTGTTTGATAACAACTTATCTAGAAGAATATGAAACTGCTACAAGTATCTGTGTATGCACGTGCAGGTTTTCAACTGTAGCAGACAAGCCAGAAGAGGAGAACACCCACCTTCTGGCAGAGACAGAGGTTGAAAGCACCAGGTAAGGTGGGATATGATGTCACGCCGTGTGCACCTTAGCCTATGGGTACATGGAATTCCACCATAAAATTTCATATAGATCATCCTGCCTACTCCTGCAATTTGTTCATGTGACTGTTTGTGAAAATTAAACTCTTCACTTTGTTTAAAATTGTAAAAGATTGTTAAATTTAAGATAACAATAATATTAATAAAATAAATATGTATATTTAAAATAATAGATAAATAGTTACATAGATAATAAAACTATATATAACACGATTATGAATAATAAGTAATAGTTTAAATTGTAAAACATATATATATATATATATATATAATTATGAAAAGAACTAATATAAACAAATAGTTTTCCATCTACCAGATGGATGAAATATAAGACTTCACCACTCGACAGTTGGAAGGTTTACCTTACTGTATGGCTAGCATGTACGTGCCAACACAACAATTGAATTATAAACCATTAAATAGAAAGAAAACTTCAATGGAGAAAGCGTATACGACTTTGGGCAGAAGAACAACACTTTTAGAGGAAGGTTTAATCAAATTTGAGCATAGCATACCAATATAAGTTGGTTACAAGCTAGATACTGCTACAGGATAGGTTAGAACCTATATATCTTTTAAAATAGAATTGTTATTCTGATTATATAGATTTTATTATGCTTATGGTTGCTTGTGAAATACTGCCTATGCAAAATGGAATTGTTATTCTGATTATATAGATATTATTATGCTTATGGTTGCTTATTAAGACTGCTTATGCATGTTTGCATTTTCTTGGGTTGTGTTTTAGGAGCCATATTAAACTCAATCATAAGAGACCTTGAATAAATATCAAGAACATAATTATAATGTGATACTGGTAGTCTTGAATTGCATCAAACTGTATTCATGTAGAGTAAATGCATTTCACATAGGACCAAGCTGACCCAATAGCTTTTCCTTTGTTTTTGCCTGGTGAGGAACATCTGCTGTGATGCCATTTTGAAGACGTTTTCCCTAGAAGTTCTACTGACAGTTCTTTAGAGAGGTTTGCTCAGGTGTTGGTGTAGTGAACTGTAAAATGAAAAACATGGCATTAGATTTGATAGGAGAATAACCTTCATGTTTAAGAGTTGCAGATATACGTATTAAAATATTTTGCAATTATGTTGAACATAGTACAATATGGGGAGGATGAAATCTATTTATCAAAAGGATATTGTGTTTAGATTTAGTCTTTAAGCTTTTAATATATATATCTACCTGTAGTGAGATTGGTTAGACCACCTTGTTGAGATATGTCCAAGATGATATTTATTTTTAACTTGCAATATTTGTTTTTGTCTCGTTGGGAAACATAATTATACTAAAAATAGAAATCAAGAGTTTCGTTGTTTGTATGTGTGACTAATCCCATATATGGATTTAATTAATGATATAGCCCTTATTTTATACAACACATATTTTAAGATGTTGTACAGCTTTGATGATTTATGATGTATAGATGTATAGGGGTGAATATTAAACTTGGTATTCTAATCATGATTGATGGTAAATCTAGATCAAGTTTATATAAACAACAAATATACTATGCTTCATATAACCAAGTTCTCATTTTTCAATATAGTGCTTTAAGAAATTTTGAGTAGGTGTCTATGTTTTGGAAGTTCGTGATTTAAGTGTAGGAGCCTCAAATCATTTTAGGGAAAAACAAATTTCTTAAACTCGTTTATGTTTTATTTTGTTAAAAAATAATAAATATAATAATAATAAAATCCAAAAACTTTTATATTGGGAGCTAGTAATGTCGAACGAGTCAGATTGAGTGAAATTATGCGGGTTCTCATATTAAAATATTCTAAAATGTTTCAAGTGAACTCACTTATTGTTTTGACGGTAATCTCTTGTGAAATTTGAATGATGTATCACCTTACTGTATAGAAGGATTCAAATTTCCATCACCTCTCTGTTTTATATACACTTTTTCTTTGTGTGCATAAATACCCAAATGGGTATATAGGGTTCTTTCATTTTATCTAGGGTTTAAATTGCAATGGAGTGAAAGTTCAAAACAGGGTTAGGGATTTCGATTATTGAGGAAATGCAAAACAGGGTTTCGGTATGTGGGTGTGGGTGTTTTTGATTCTTTTTATTTTATTTTGAAGTTCCAATGTTTATGTGAGGAAAAATATTTAAATGTGAGGAAAGGGAAGAAATATGAGAGATTTACATGTCTCAATGGATAGGTGTTTGGCTTGGTTTCAGGCATTCTAGTTGAAACATGTACATAATGAGTGGAAAAATCATTTGAATTTGGGCTTCATTAAAAACAATTGTCTCAAAGTTGCTTGATTATGGATATTTTCATTTTACTATTTGTTGGAATCCTTATTTATTGGAAAAGTTGCCTGATTTCTGGTAGTTTGAATTAATTAGACTTTTATCAGGGAGTTGTTTGAGTTTGGGTAATTTAAATATTTTTTGCCTTAAATATTGAATGATTTCAGGATATTTTGAAATATTTGCACTTTGTAGGAAAGGTTGCTGGTTTCTGGCATTTCACATAACATGTAAACTATAAATTTATGTAGGTTTTTGATCTAATTGGATAGGGGTAGTTGAAGATAAATAGTTGGGCATTTGAGGGTAGAGTTTTAGCCTTTTCTTAACAATTTTAAATGGTAAAGGTCATAGAGGATTTTATTTATCCGGTATATGTTTATCCAACCAAATTTGAGTGAACAAGCCCATAGTATGGTAACAAAAATATGGTGTACAATAGTTCTAAAGTCTTGTTGTTAGGCCCACTCAAGATGTATAATCTTTAAACATTTTCAATTTGTCCAAAAGGTTGCATTGATTCCAAGCATTTCAAGGAATTCTGTCAAACATTGTCAGATAAAAGTTTATGCCTCAAAGAATCAAACTCAACATAAGATAAACCAAATATGGAATCTTATGATATGGTTAAAAAGTAAATTGTCATACAGTTCTTTTATTTTCCATTTTATTATGAAATTGTTATGATGTTTGTATTAGAAATAAGTTGTGATAAAACACCATAAAATATCCCTTGTCAAACCCTATAATTTTAGATTTTAAGGAGTTACATTTGGACTCTTAATACTTACACTGTAAGGAAAACTGAGGAGTAGATATTGAGTTTACTGATGTCTTGATGAATTCCTAACATAAGGCACTTTACTTAAAGTGTTTTAAAATATTTGTGAATTTTGTTTAAAAGTTAGATATATTCAATATAATCTTAAATATTGTTATAGAATATTTAAAAAAGTTCTTAATTATAACATTTAGATATGGTTATATTTATATTGCTATAGAGTGTGTAAAAGGAATTTTTGGAATGTTGTAGTTGATATCTCTGGTATAATAAAGAATTACCTGTTAGTTAGAAAATAAAGAAATAAAAAATCAGAATATCTTTTTCAATAGAGACAAATTTAGTTGAAACGAAGTCTAAACCATTGTTTATTATAAATTCTAAAATTTTAGATTATGTTTTAATAAAACATATTAGTGAATGCTAAAGATATTTGTTTCCAACTAATTTATAATTAGAATAAAGTTCAAACCATCACGTTTTAAAAAGTACATTATGCACCAAAATCTGTCAAGAAGGTTGGTATAATGAGAAAAAGTATATAAGAACAATCAATGACATCAAGTAGGGTGTGCACTCCACCCAACTTCAGTAGTTCATGGAGGTAACTACTGAGATTCAGTGTTATCCATTCTCTAGTTACTAATGGGACAGTGGTCCTATATTGTTGAGAGAAAAGGGCAGTGGTATGGGATGTTGCTCCAGGATAACATACGAGTAGTACGTGAGGATACTCAAGAACCTACTCTGATTGTGGAATTGCCAGTGAGACTCATGGCCAGAGAGCTGATCAATGAGGTTGGAAGGTCTAGCGGTAGATGGTATGGGCAACATTATCATCAACCAGTTTGAGTCTGAGCTATATGGTCTAGAAGCCATGCGATGGTGGACCTTGGTTAAACCTTAGAAGAGGGTCAATAACCAGGCACTAGCATAGTTACGCTAGTTCCAAAACATGAAACATTGAATTTACACTAGGACAAGAATTAGGATTGTGAATCCACGTCCAACAAGTTTTGGAATAGGGGAATTAGTGCATCCACCTTTCCAGGTGTTATGGGCCCTAGAAGGGCAACCCCATGCCAATATCGAAAGAAACCCAAGAAATGGGTAATGATATAATAATAATGGTAACCTATTGTGGGAATTTGGTCGGTCCCAAGCACTTAAGTCACCAACTACAATGGTGAATATACTTGAAGTGTGATCCTCTATGCCAAAGTACTAATACAAAGTTGGGAATAACTACATGAATGTGCGATATTTATGTATGCATTTAGCAAAATTTTGAATATGTGCATTTGACAACCAGGTGAGTAGACCTGGGTTGTGACATCTTCAATTGGTATCAGAGTAGGTTCCTTCGTGAAAGCCTAATAGCTTGAAGGAAGATCTTACAAGAACACACATGGCCACTGAAGTGATAGAAGATGCTCCTATGGTTGAAATCAACAAGAAAGATTTAGAAAAGGAAGAGGAAGCCATAGTTGATATGGAAAAGGAACTTATTGCTTCTCTTGGAGAATTGAAAAGGGTTAGAAAGAAGAATTCAGGATTGAAGGCTCAAGTTCAAGAGGATGAGGAAACAAAGACAAAGCTTCTACAAGATCTCATAGAATTAAAAGTGAAGGTTGAAGAGACAAAAATAATTGAAGAAGTTATGGTTGAGAAATTAAAGGCAAAAGAATTAGAATGTGAAAAATTGGAACATGAAGTTGTCTCTCTAAGAAAGGAAGTAGAAAAGTCTAAGGATAAGTTGCAACAAAATACAAGGTTAGAGAAAAAGAAAGAGGAGTCAATCTCAAAAGGAACAAAGACATCAAAGAAAGTTAGTAAAAAGGAGCCCATGACCTATGTTGATGTATTGAAGGAGGAAGAAGATAGAGAATCATCATGGACATAAGTCAATCACAGGAACATAAATGAAAGAACCATGCGATCATATCATTCAAGGCAATCAAACAGGTTTAAAAATTTCTTCCATGGTTATTGTTTTTCATGTAACAAATATGGTCATAAAGTTGTACATTGCATGGTCTATGTGAAAAATAATGTTGGCATCATCAATAGAAATTACAATTATTTTGCACCTCTCATGAATAACAATGTCATGTGTTACAAATGTAATAATTTTGGGCACAAAGCTAGATGGTGTAAAATAGTATTTCCTAAACTTCCTAAATCAAGCAAGAAAGAGGAAGGTCAAACAGTTCAGAAGGAGATGTCCTCAAAAGTTTGGAAAAAGAAAAAGGAACAAGAAAAGAAAAAGTCCATGTTGGTACAAACAACTCTTCATGTGCAAAATAAAGGAAATAAATGGTACATTGATAGTGGTTGTTCAAGCCATATGACAGGTGACAAAAGCAAATTTCTTTCTCTCAAGAAAATAAATGGAGGAACAATGAAATTTGGTGATAATGCTTCTACCAAAATTGTTGGAAAAGGGACTTTGAGTTTGGATAATGGAAAATCTAGGACATAAAATGTGTTATATGTTGAAGGATTGAAGCACAATCTACTAAGCATAAGTCAACTATGTGATCAAGGGCACATACTCACATTTCACCCAAATGGATGTGAGATCAAGAAATCCAAGACAGGAAAGCTTATTGCAGATGCCAATAGAACTACAAAAAATCTCTACATGTTAAGTGAAATTAAGGGAGGAAAATGCTTTTTATCACAAGAGGATGAGAGTTGGTTATGGCATAGAAGAATGGGTCACCTAAACTTTGACAACATAGTGAAAATAAGCAACAAATAGGCAGTCAAAGATTTTCCCAAAATAGCAAAACCCCCAAGCATGATTTGTGCACAATGCCAGCATGGTAAGCAAATAAGATCAAGTTTCAAATCAAAGGAGTTTTCTTCATCCAAACCCTTGGAGCTAGTTCACACCGATCTTTGTGGGCCTACAAGGACAAAGAGTTTACAATATGAGAGTTACTTCATGTTATTTATTGATGATTTCTCTAGAATGACTTGGGTAACATTCTTAAAAGAAAAATCAAGAAGCATTTGAAAAGTTCAAGGTATTCAAGGCACTAGTAGAAAATGAAAAAGACAAAAATATCAAGTGTCTAAGATCAGATAGAGGAGGAGAATTCACTTTAGGTGAATTTGTAGAATTTTGTGAACAACATGGAATCAAGAGATAATACTCAACAACAAGAACTCCACAACAAAATGGAGTAGTTGAAAGGAAAAACAAAACTATTCAGGGTATGGCCAGGGCTATGTTAAATGAGTCTAAGATTTTTGATGCATTTTGGAAAGAGGTAATTCATACATCTATTTACATTATCAATAGAGCTCAAATAAGATTAAATCACCACAAAACCCCATATGAGCTTTGGAAGGGAAGACCAGCTACTGTGAAGTACTTCAAAAAATTTGGAAGCAAATGCTACATTAGACGAGAAGAGAAAAATATGGGCAAGTTTGATTCCAGGTGTGAAGAGGGTATTTTCCTTGGTTATTCCACTAAGAGCAAATCCTATAGATGCTACAATAAAAGATCACATAAAATTGTGGAAAGTACAAATGTAAGAGTTGATGAAGAAATAGATCTAAGAGAACCAGCTCAAGAAATTGTGTATCAAGAAGGAGAAAGTTGCAAAGAAGAAGAAGGTGAAGAAACTGAAGAATATGAGACACAAAGGGCACCACCAAAGACACCATCCAGGTATGTGCAAAAGAATCATCTGAGAGAACTGATTATTGGGAATCCAGATGAGAGACAAACAAGGAGGAAGATAATAGGAACAAGTGAACATGCAAATTTTTCTTTGCTATCCAAAGTTGAGCCCAAGGATTTCAATGAAGCAAGAGAAGACAAATATTGGATTAAAGCAATGGAAGAAGAGTTAGACCAAATAGAAAAGAGTGAAACTTGGGAACTTGTCCCACGTCCAAAAGATAAGAATGTAATTGGCACCAAATGGGTCTACAGAAATAAGTTGAATGAAGATGGTTAGGTTGTTAGAAACAAAGCAAGACTTGTGTGCAAAGGCTACGCACAAGTTGAGGGGATTGACTTTGAAGAAACATTTGCTCCTATTGCACGTCTTGAAGCCATAAGAATGTTCCTGGATTTCTCAAGCTTCAAAAACTTCAAGGTGTATCAAATGGATGTAAAATCAGCTTTTCTCAATGGTTACTTAGAGGAAGAGGTCTACATAGAGCAACCAGATGGTTTCAACTTGACAGATAAGCCAAACTATGTATGTAAATTAAAGAAAGCTCTCTATGGACTAAAGCAAGCCCCTAGGGCTTGGTACTCAAGATTGGATAAGTATCTCCAAGAATAGGGTTTCAAAAAAGGTATAGCTGATAGCAATCTATACATCAAAAATGAAGGAAATAACTTGTTGATTATAGTGGTCTATGTGGATGATATCATTTTTGGAGGCAGTAATGACAAGATGTGTCAGAAATTTACAAAGTGTATGCAAAATGAATTTGAGATGTCTATGCTTGGTGAGTTATCTTTCTTTCTTGGGTTGCAAATTTCACAATCAGATAAAGGTATATTTCTCTCTCAGACCAAGTATGTGAAAGAAATGTTGAAAAATTTTAGGATGGAGGATTGCAATCCTATGAGTACCCCCATGGTTACAGGATGTAAGTTAAGTAAATATGATGAGTCTCCTGAAGCAAATCAGATATTGTATAGATCCATGATTGGAATTTTACTATATGTCACAACTACTAGACCAAATATAATGCAGGCAGTCAGATTGGTGGTAATATTTCAAGCTGCACCAAAAGAAACACATGTACAAGAAGTAAAGAGAATATTTAAGTATTTGAAAGGAACTATGAGTTTTGGACTGTGGTACCCCAAATGTAATAATTTCACACTCACTACATATACAAATGTGGATTGGGCAGGTAGTATTGATGATAGAAAAAGCACAAGTGGAGGAGCATTCTTTCTTGGAGATTGTTTAGTCTCTTGGCTAAGAAAGAAACAAGCATCAATATCCTTATCCACTGCAGAAGTAGAGTACATTGCAGTAGTTGCTTGTTGTACACAGGTTTTATGGATGAAGTAGACTTTAAGTGATTTCAAGATAGAACATGATCATCCTATCCCCATACTGTGTGATAATACAAGTGCCATTAATATCTCAAATAATCTAGTGATGCATTCAAGGACTAAGCACATTTCAATCAAATATCATTTTTTGAGAGAGCAAGTGACTGATCAACAAGTCAAATTGGAATACATTGCTACAAAGGAACATATTGCTGATATTTTTACCAAGCCACTTCCAAAGGAAACTTTTGAGTATCTCAGAGGAAAGTTGGGAGTAACTTCACTCCCATATCAAAATTGATCACCTCAAGAAAAGGAGGTGGTGAGGGGGCTATGCTAAGTGTTTTATTTTTAGCCCCAAAGAGCCCTTTGCCATTGATGTCAAAGGGGGAGAGAATTTAGTGAGGGGAGCAGCTTCTTAGGGGAGCAATTTGGGAATCCAGTTGCAGTAAAAAGAATATTTTTTGTAGGGTTGCCATCAATGACAAAGGGGGAGATTGTTGGAAATATTGAGCATATTGAGTTGTCATTGATGTCAAAAGGATGCATGGTATTCAAGGCAGAAATATTCTTCTAAGGTTGGACAATTATTCAAGGTAAGGTATATCTCAAAGCAAGGAAAATTGTTGAAAAGAAAAGGATTATAATATTGATTTAAATATTATAAAGAAGGACAAAGAGGTTTAAGAGTTACTTGGAACAAAGTGGTTTGGGCCAAAGGTTTAAAAGAGAAGGCAAGACAAAGGTTTAAATGAGAAGGCCAAGGTTTAAAATAAAAGGCAAGACAAAGGTTTAAAGTTTAAATATTAAAAATAAGGCCAAGGGTTTAATAAAAGTCACTTGGGACAAAGGCTTGAAGACCAAAGGTTCAAAAAGATAATATTATAATATTTATTAAATATTATAATATAAAGTTATATGCATTGGTGCCAACGTCTAGAAAGCAATTTTAATATTCAAAAACCATATTGAAATATCAAGCACCGACATCATGAGAAAAGAGGTGAAAGGTATATAAATCAAACATCAAATCATTTGTAAGACAAATGTTTCATGCAAGCAAAATTTATCTCTTCATGTTGTATCTGCAAATCTAAAAGTGAAGAGAATGAAATTTGTGTGGAAAGTGAACTAAGAACAAGGGCTAAGTGTTGCACATCTAGTTTCAACTAGGTGGCTAGCCTAGTTGGTCATTGAGCTAGCGCTAAGGCATTGGGGGTAAGAAATTCGTAGGGTCGAATTCGGGTAGGTCTATTTTGCTTGGTAGTGAGGAAATATTTTTTGTTTGACAAGGAAGACTTCAATGTATTCGCTCTATGTGGCTGTTACTACCTGCGGTGGTAGACCAACTGGTTGCCAAGCCTTGTCTTGGGCACTACATTAGTAGACATTAAGGTTTCAATTCTTCTTGTGTTCGTTGGCTTGTTTGGTTGAGGTATGAGCCAAAATTTTGTTGATTAATGTTTATGTGAGAAAATTAATTCATTGGCTCATTTGGTTATAATAGAAGCAAAATTTTTGTTTTGCTTTGTGATTATTGTTGTTTGTACTTTTGTACATTTTAGAAAGGAGTAATAAGGTGTATTGTGGATTATTTAATATTTGTAATTGTTGTGTTGAAAATGAGTAATAAGGTGTATTGTGGATTATTTAATATTTGTAATTGTTGTGTATTGAAAAGGAGTAATAAAGTGTGATGTGGTTTATTTTTAATTGTAATTTTACCTTATAGAAAAAATGAATTTTAAGGGTTTTTGAAAGATTTATTTTGAGAGATTAAAAAGGAGAAATAAGGTATTATTTTATGGATTTATTGTGGACATTTTTGGAAAGATTTTTAAGGATGATTTTCTATCTCTTCTAGAAATTGAAAATCACTAACCATATTTTTGAAGGATCAAAGGGAGAATTATTTTTTCAAGACAGGTTTTGGAAGCTTATCATTTTTAAGGAAGATCTAAGAGGTATGGTGATTTAATTTCTTTCTAGAGGGTGATTTTTGTTTGAAGAAAGTACTTTGATGTCATATGGTTAGAGGTATAAGTATTTATTGAGTGTGCATTATTGTTGAATGAAATTGGAAATATATGTGTTGGGGTTTGACAACAAAGTTGTGCATTATTGTTGAATGAATTTGAAAATATACTAGGAAGAGTTTGAAAGAAAATCTATGCATTAGTTTTGAGTGATATTGGGAATAAATTTGCAAGGGCTATAGACCAGTTTTGTGAAGCAAGTATGTGCATTGGTTTTGATTAATTTTGGAAGTACATAATAAGGTCAACTATCAAGTTCTAGACTAGAGTATCCTTTTGAATGCAATGAATGTGAGACATGTGAAAGTGATAGACTTAATGAATGTGAGAAGAACATATTGGGTATTTGTAATGCATATCATTCTCTATATGTTCATGAAGAAAAATAATTTTGGGTAGAATATGTCTAAATTACTTTAGTCAAAGAAAGAACTTTTGGGAAAGATATATGCAATTGTTTCTATGCAAGAATTAGGAATGTTTGAGTAGTTTTTGTGAGCAACATTGAGGCAGATTTGAGCAGGTTATTGAGGTAGAATTGAGCAGGTTTGTGAGCTGAGTTCTGAGAAGGTTTGAGGTAGATTTGAGCAGGATCTGTGAGCAGGTTGAGTAGATTTTGTGAGAAGGATTGGTGAGCAGAATTGAGCAAGCCTTGTGTGTAGTCTTGGAGTAGAATTGAGTAGGTTTTGGTGAGAAAATTTGAGCAAGCCTTGTACATAAGCTTGGAGTATATTTGAGCAGAGTTGAGAGCAGGTCTTGGAGCATATCAGAGCAAAGGGGATTGGTGTCTCCTATGTATAAAGGTTCACAAACCATATCAAAGGGTATAAATATCTCCTATGGATAGAGGTCCATGAACTTGGGCATAGGGGGTTGGTGTCTCCTTTGGGTTGGTGCCCATAAACATTGTAATAGGGAATTGGCTTCCAATATATTTGTTGAAAAATTTTATAATAAATATTTTCTTCGTGGATGTATCCCATAATGGGTGAAGCACGTTAAATATGTGTCTCTTATGTGTGTAATGATCTATGCATTATTTCATTATTGCAATTTATAATATTGGATAATACTGCTTTAGAAAGAAAAGTAAAAAGTTTTATCTTATACTGTTCACCCCCTCTCAATATAAGCTTGTGTTCTTCATTGTATGGAAAAATGTGTAGGACACCATTATCCTGTGATAATCTAGAAGATTGTATTATGCTTGGACAAAACATTATTAGAAAAATAGAACAACAGTTAAGAATGATCAGGAAAATGATTAAAGAAGTCTTGGATCGACAAAAAATTATGATGACCTTAAGAGATCGCCAAGAGAATTTGCTATAGGTGACAGAGTATTTTTGTGGGTGTGACCAATGAAGAGCACTATCAAGTTCAAAAAATTGGACCCTCATTTTGTTGGACCCTTTGAAATTATATAAAATATCAGCCCTGTGGCACATCGACTTGCCTTGCCACCTAGATTGTCCAAGATTCATGACACCTTTCACATATCATTGCTTAGAAAATATATTGCTAATATTGATCATGTGTGGGACTTTTCTAATTTATATATGATGAATCCAAAAGCTATAGAGGTTTTTCCTATAAATATCATTTAGTTCCATTCCAAATTTATGAGGAAAGGGACCCTAGAGCAATGTAGGGTCCAATGGGACCACTATTCCAAGAGGATTGTTGCTTGGGAAAAGTGGCAGATATGTAGAGGCATTTCCCCTTTTTGTTTTAAAATGATACGTAACTATTTTTATATGTTGAACTATGATGAAACATAGAGGACTATGTTAAACCTATAGTATGTCATGACCCACCCTTGGTAGACTTTCTATTTGATGGATTTTTGTGTGGTTATAGGCTTTGATGATGGAATGATTGATTATTTCATGTAATAGGTTATGAAAAATCTATGCTTATGAATATTGTGATACATTATATCAATGGAATGATTAATGACTTCATGACCAATATCTGTAAAACATAGTTTTAATGAGAAGAAAATGGTGTTGCTAATAAATTGACATGGTTGTAGGAATAGGTTTGTCGTAGGTGGGAGAAGGATGCATACAATGTATTTGTATTAGTGGAATATATTAGATTGAGGAATTTTTTTGTAGCATGATAGTTTATCCCATGCTAGAATTTTACTTTCTATGAAGGTTTATTGCAAAAAATAAATATGTTTGATTTTATAGCTCTATTTTAATAGAAAAATGTATAAAAGCATTTATTGTGGTTTGCAATAGTGAGAAGGTAATGAAGAAGAAATATTACCTTGATTGGCATGTATTAAACAAAGGAAATCATATCAATGTGATTTTTTTGTTATATACGTTCAAGATTTATGTTTTATAGAAGCTTAAGTATGGATTTATATTAAAGGAGAATACTATAGTTTCTTCTTTCCGACTTGCTTCAAAAATGGAGGAGATCATGCATTGAGGAGTAAATTGTTAGGTACTTAAATCCCACAATGTCCCGCGGTATGGGAATGGGGGAAATAAACTACTATTCTCCTCAAGATAGAAAATAAACTGATAGGCATGGGAAGAAGGAAGGTAGCAAACAAGAAAATTTTTAGACCGAAAGGGTTTGCTTCAAAACTAAGTTGCAGACGATCAGGTAAGTTTGACATACTTGATTTTTGTATTAAGATTTCAAATAAATAGTATGTATTCTTAAGTGAATGTGGAATTTTTTATTAAATATGTACTTTTTACTGGAACTCCTTTCAAATAGGTTTGTACTATGAGTAAAGCTTTTTAGTTTCGTAGATTGCAAAACTCTGTAAATGGACTTGTAGAGATAGATTTATGAAGGTTAGACCAAGTGTTCGATTTTTTTTTTGAACACGTCTCACTTGAAACCTTGGAGGCCACTATGAAACTCCTCGAGTGTGTTGTAGTGATCTTGAGTAGAGCTTTAGCTTATACTCTTAGGGTGGAATATATTTTTTTGATTTTCAACTCAAATTTGAGTAGAATCATAGTACTGAGTGCATGTTCATGTTTGGATACTATGGAGCCTACATCAAAGGCTTGAGCTATTTTCAAGCTGCTAAGACTCTTTACTACCAAGATTTTTAGGATGTAATAACAATAAACAATATTAGTGGCTACAAGAATGATTTTAAGTGCAATGAAGTATTGGTTACTTTTACTTATGAATGACAAATTAGCTTTTAGCTTAGAATTGATTACCAGCTAGTGTAAAGAATGTCTTGTGGGAATTATGGATAGAAGAGTGCAAGTTTACGTTAGTGTGACTACTCGAAGCTCACTTGAGCAGAAATCTAGAGGTATTTTTTATTGGTTAAGCGACTAAAGAAAGCTTCTTACCTATCAAACACTCTTTGGAATATCCAATCCATGTTGGGAATCAGTGGAGTATATCCCCATTAATGAGAATAGAGCATACTTAGTTCCTTTGTTTGCATAATATAAAAACTATTTTTTTTGAACAATAATTACCAATAACGAAGATTTGATTTTTCTTCTAACCAGCGTCATTCCTATATTTACTTGTGCATAAATTAAGTTGATACTATAGAAAAGTAATGGCACTTGGAGTGTGGTTAAACATTTGGACATATGATCAAAAGAAACTGGGAAATAGAGAATTAGGTAAATAAGTTTGATATTTGTTTACCTTGAAGAAAAGGATTGAAATACAATCATTATTGGTGTATTTATCATGTTTTAATGCAAAATTTTAGCTATTTATTGAAATAGATGTTGTGTTTCTCAATTCCATAAGAGAATATGTGGGCTAGGAATAATAGTTGCCTGAATTTGTTTTGCATTCATAAGATGCAGTTCTTTGACTATAAAGATCGTATGGGTTATTTATGGATAGGATATTTAAAAGAGAACATGATTTGATTAATACACCTAAATATGAACATAGTAGAAATTGTAACATATGGTTTGTGTTCTCTAAGGTGATGCAAGATTTATTTTAAAAATATAGAACCAACTGAAAGGAAATAAGGTTCTCGAGATATGGTTCAATCATGCTGAAGAAATTGAAGGATGAGTTCTTCATTGGAATTTGTATGGCAATTGTGTTTGAAAGATAAAAATATAGTAGAGTTGTTAAATAGATTGAAGAATTTATTTATATGATGTTTGGAAAGGGCTCACTATGTAGCTTATGTTCATGGTTGAACAAATAGTTCGTGGTGAGTAAAATAATAATTATAGGTTTTACTATAATTTATAGTTGAAGGCAATTTATATTATCCTATCAATGTAAGAATTAAGACCAAATGATAATTAAGGGAAAGGATTTAAGGATGGGTTTCCCTCCGAAAATGATAATTAAGAATGAAGTAAGATAGAAATGAGGTACAACAATGGAATGATTAGCTCATCAAGGAGATGATAGGGATAGTCAATTCTAATACATACATAGCATCTATATAGATGGACTTATGAGGTGTGAGAAAGGGTGCATGCTCCTTTCAATATAATGAAAGATGCGAAGCTATCTCATGAAAGATAATGAGAAGAATGGCTTGTAAATCTAAAATCTACACCTAGTACACTTATGTAGCCAGAAGTATGTAAGATGTAGGGATGGGTGAGCCACGAAAAAAATATATGTGGAAGAGTACTTAAGGAATATTAACCTTTGTAAGTAGGTTAGTTCTTTGATAAAAGACTAGGGTAAAAAAAAAACCTTACTATTGGAATAGAAATTTGGGTCGTGACAATATATGAATGTAGTCTATTATTAATAACTTAGCAAGGGTGGTAAAATCCTAAAATTAAAGATGCACTGATATTATATGAAAAAGGCTAACATCCATACTAAATAATATTTTCAGAGGCACCATCTTCCTAAAAATTCAATTAAAATTGTTGCTCATAAGCTATTGGTGCTATACTGAATTATTACAATTTATGATATTATCATCACCAATTGGAGAAGAGAAACATTCTACACAACATTTCAATTTCTTTTACAGACAGTTATAAATAAAATATCTAAAAACATCGAGAGTTATCAATATCTAGGCGCCTATCTCAAGATATCGGTTGGTTAGTTGGTTGTTTTAGTTTAAATATTTTAAATGTTTGCAATAGTTGGTTAGTCGATTGTTTTAGTTTAAATATTTTAAATGTTTTTTTTAATGTCGGTTTTTTTAATTAAAAAAAAATTGTTTACAGGGTGACATGTATGACTTCTTTGCCTCCCACCCCCTATCTGCCATTGTAGGAACGCCTCTCGACGTAATTAAATTAGGGAGGTGACTCCTAAATTTACAATTTTGAACAATAATACAACATATAAAGACAAAAGCAAAGGTAGCTCAACGTTGGGTAGGAAATATAATACCACATAAATACACTCTAAGAGCCCATATGAAAAGATATATCAAATCCATTATTACAGGAAAAAAATAATTTAGAAGCACATCTTCTAATAACATAGGATTTAATTATTTTAAGCAATACTATGGTGTATATAATCCAGTGATAAGGGAAACTTGATGCTACCGAGGTGGACATAATTATTATGACATATGGCACTCATATCCTAAATGAAGTGATAAATCAATTTACATTTCAACACAATTATTATTTATTTATTTATTTTAAGGAGAACGTTTACAAATTACATCAACAACCACCCTCAAGGGGTTTGAACACAAGACCACTTAAGAAACAACCATCATCTTAGCCAATTGCAGGTAGACATAGCATTAGTGATAACTAGTTGATAGAGTTTCTCCCTTTCCCTTTTTGGCTTTGAATTCAAGATAAATTAACAATGCAACACATTGTTTATTCAGGTGGTTATAGTGAAAAGGAACATAATCATGTTAAAATATTCACTATCATCATTAGAAGGAAACAAGGCTCCAATCATAAACTGTATATGGAATTTTTATGGAGTATATCCTTTGATGATAATTCAAAACCAATAATTTAAACACAATATTTTTCAAAAAATATTATAAAAGTAAAAACTCCATTATAAATCAATTACAATCCACACAGATCATCAACAAGGATAAAAAAATATACAGATAATCCTACTCAAATTAAATAACATCAATCCATTATCATCAACATGGATGAAAGGAATCCAACCTAAGATTTCACTAATTGGAGATTACCCACTTTTCTTTTGGCCTTGCCGATTCGTTCCTTTCAAAGCGTGCATACCATACTCTTAGTTTTCTCATTCACTATTTTATAGAAGCAAGAAGGAGATATTTTTCCAAAGGATGGAATTACATGCATATGTCCACCTCACCCGATAGTTTTCTCTACTAGGTGGTGGTCGATTTAATTCAAGACCATAGGAGATACAACATATGTATCTATTATAATAAAAATTAAATATATATATCAAGGTTATATGCATGTTTAAATATTATTAATATTTATAATCATTTTTATAAATTTTATTTTATACTAATTAATTTGTTTATTAATAATATTTAAATAAAAAAACAAGCATTAAATAATTATTTAAATTGTCATGTAAATTTATACCTCCAACACTCCTTCCCATACTGGCAATTTGATGTTACCATCTGCTAAAAGATAATAGCTCCCACGCTTTTGGACTTTCCTTATCGTTGGAGGATTTTCATGAAAAGCATTCATTCGATTAGAAACATAAATCATATAAACACATCATACATACAAAACAAGAAATACAATCATAATGCACCTATATGAATGTAGTTATTTGAGCTTCAATGTACTCATGAGTCATTGGTCAGTGTATCACTGATAGGGCTTCTTTTATCCCTACCAATGCGAATACCCCATCACAGAGATATTTCACACCATCATCATTTTCCATTTTACTCTTCGAGGGCCTGTACCTGCAAAACAAAGGCCATCAACAGTACCTCATCCTAGAAGCATATAATAAAAATAAAAATTAAATATAATTATAATTGCAAACAAAAAAAACACATTCTGGGGTGGTCATTACACTCTCCCTCACTTGAAATAAACATAGTTTCCATGTGTTAATACAAATTCATATAGTTTTCAAGATATATATATATATATATATATTCATGCAAACGAAAAAGGAAATTATAATTTCATATCATGAACGTTTTCCCACATGATATTTTTGTCAGAGTATTGCTCTAAAGTTCTTTTCTTAAACTCTTGATCCTGAAACCCAATATTCAGATAGGACAGACCTCAATGTGAAGAGGATATGACATCTACAAATTAAAGATATTCCAAATGTAATATGGGTCATTAATATACTTTGTAAGGAGGGACACATGGAAGGTGTCATGGATCTTTGACAAACTGGGTGGCAAAGCAAGCCTATAGGTGACAAGACTAATCTTACCTATAACCTCAAAAGGTCCTACAAATCTAGGGTCAAGCTTAGAAACTTTAATGGAGATTTTTCTAGGTTTCACCTTTAAGAAGACTTTGTCTCCTACAAAGAATTCCCTTAGTGTTCTCTTTAGGTCTACATAACTCTTTTAATGATTCGATGCTTCTTTTGAACCTTTGGTATATTATTTCTAGTTGTTCCTCCATCTCCTTTACAGTATCCAACCCGATCACTGCTCTATCCTCTAGATTATTCCAAGATAAAGGAGTTTTATATCATCTCCCAATAGAACCATTCCTAGTGAAGTATGATGGATATTATTATAAGTAGCTTCAAAATAGTGGTAATATTTCCATTGATTCTATGGTCCATACAATGCATATATAGCATATTTTTAGGACTTGATTAAAATTTTTTATAATTTCATATTTTTGAATTTTATCCTTATGAAGTCCCTACCTTACTACAAAGAATTCTCATGATGGTCTTTTAGTATGCATTCTTCTTTGAGTAATTTACTGCCTTCTTGAGTCTTGATCAATTGTTCAAATCACTTCTTCTATCTTCTTGACAATATCTATTTTGATCCTCACTTGATCCTTTTGGATTACCACATGACAGAGAATATTTATATCTTGAATATTTTGGTCACCCTTTTTGATTGGTCATCTATCTCGAATTGATAGGCAACACTGATGTCTAATTTTAGTTTTTTTTAAGGCTCAGTGTAGTATTGCCAATATTCTTATATGAATTATGAATCTCTATCCAATAATAACTTCTAAAAACTCATTCAATCAAACTATTTTCTTGGTAAATTTATTAGCAGGTGCATTATCTTGTATATTTTAGGTATAAAATGTGCATCTTTAATCAATTTATTGGATGTAATTTTTCAACATTTATCTTTTGACACTCTAAATATCTAGTCATCGATATCACTCTTAATTCCTTGCTAGTAAAATATTTTCCTTATATTTTCTCGCATCTTTTTCCCTCTTGGATGTGCAAATTAAGGAGTACAATGAGCCTCTCTTATATTAGCATCACTTAATCCATCTCATCTAGAATAATAAACTATTCTTGATTGCAAAATATTTGTCCTTGTCCTTGAAATATGAAAATTATATTCTATCAAAGAATTTCAATTATTGATGTTGTCTTACATTCATCAAAGGTTTTTTAAAGATGCATCTCAGGTTTTGATAATTTGATGATAGGTGCAATTCCTTAGGTAAAAGTTCGATGAAGAAAATAAATTCTTACTAAAGGTGAAAGACTCGATAGCTCTTCGAAGAATACAACCCTTAAATTATTTAATATAGGGTATTTTTGGAACAATTCTTTCTTAGTTTCCTCCTACAAATATTGTTTTACCCCTTCTAATTGCCTCTCTTACCTACCATGCAGACAACAAATGTGGTCTGAAAGAGCTACAACCATAATGGATCCTAATCTGTTGATTGAATTCATGAGTCAATTCTTTCCATCTTTCTTCAAGTTAAGAGGATTTTATAATATTTTAGTTGATTAATGCAAAGGGCTCCATACAAGTGCTAATTAGTCTTTCCTTGAGTTAAGGTAATAAATAAATACTTGTTAATAGTGTAGGTCTGTCCTAACCCATATTCTACTTTCCACCCATTTGCAAAAAATTTAGGCCCTTATGGTATATCCCTGATTGGAAAAAACTATATGTTGTACAAATATCAATCACAATAGCTATATTACCTATTAAATTTGAGAAGTGGCTTGCTCTTCTCTACTTGAAGTTCTAGGTATTGCAAATGTTTCATGGGTTTGTTTCCTAGGTCCTTCTTTTCAATCGAATCTTTGAGGGCATTTCTTAGAAAAATGTGGTCCTCCACAAATATAGCAATACATATTTTATGCTTGCAATTTTTCTTTCTTATCTTCTTGAGTACCTACAGGCTCTAAATCACTCTTATAGTTCTTTCTCTTAGCCAAAATCTTTAATTTTTTCCTTGATTTCCTTTGGTATTTTTAATTCCCTTCATAAATATTGGTCTCTTTCCTTTCTTTTCCTTTTCACTTCTACATTCTTGCTCAGCAAGAAGTTTAATCATCTTTTGTTGTAGTTCCACCTTTTCCATTAATTTAATCAAGGATGTGGATTGTTCCAACTACCCTTGAAATAATTTGATTATAGATGCAAGGTCCTCCATTTCCCTCTAACCATAAGAAGAGATATGTTATACTATCATAATTTAGGTTTGTTGAGGTTACAATAGAAAGTCCTAGAACCTAATGACCTAGGGATCTCGCAACCTAGAGCTATAACCTAGTCTAGCTCACTAGTTCCACAAGATAAAATTTTTACTTGTTTTATTAACTAGACATGACCTAACGTGAAATTTTTGAGTCTATTTAGTTTTAATGATCACCCAATGTTGGATTAGTATGAGGTATAATCAACCACTTTTGATTTTTAGTCGCTACAGATGACTCCCAAGTGGACGAGATTGGCCAAATCTTGTAGAAGGTTTCATTTAGTGGATCTATCTTTCCATCCTCTTATTCTGGTATGAGAGCGTAGATCCACAGTTGGGGTTATCCTCTAGGATCCATAACACCTAAAGGGTAGATGCATACTTTCCCCTTCCCTTAACATGAGGAACCTAAGCTTATTTTGGTCCACTTGTTCCCAATTTAACATGCAAGGGTATAGCTTATATGCCTAGTGCCTAGTTGATTCTCCACTTTCTTTGGAGCCAACTAGGACCATACCATTTCCCTGGATCTAGACCTAGTTTCACTTGCCAAGTTATGATTAACGATAATTTATCTCATTCTAACTATCATGGATTATTCTTTCTCCTTCGTCATGCTATATTCATCCTAATCATAAGTTGTACAAGGACCCATCATTGTACTACTCGCACAATGACCTAGAGAAGATATCCCATTCTACCCCTCGTCACCTTCTCGTCCTGACCTATATCATCAAAAAAAGGTCATTCTTGAAATGTAGTGGTTTCCTACCTAAAACCACAGATATTGGGTGTCTAAAGTTATTCATCCTCCTCAATGAACAATTTTAAGGTTTAAGTGAGTTTCAAATAAAAACTAGACTTTTTCTCAATTAAATGTATTTGCTTAATTATCCCTTAATAAATATGAAACAACGATCTACATGTCTTTAGCATTTAATGAATTTTATAACTACTAGCTAAACTTTTAACTAAGCTTGTTCTTGCTTGAAAATGAGTTCATATATATAATTGTAACCAAAGAACTGAACACAAATATTAATAAAAAATAGAGAGAGAAGTAGATTTGCCAAAATGCCCCTTTTGTATTGATTTTGATACAGCTTTTACAAAAGGTTTTTGAATTACCCCAAGTGTATTGGGAGCAATGTTACAATGTTTCCTTCTCTCTCTGAAGTACAATGCTTTGATGGAGGAGGGGAGATATTTCGACTCTTCCGCAGGATGTGGTGTTCTTCGCTCTCTCGTCACAGCTTCAAGGGGTGAGTGGGCTTTGGTATCCAGCAAGGGACCACTCCAGCTTCAATAGCTTATCCAAGATACCTGTCACCTGCACACATTCAAACCAACAAAGGGGATCAGTAGCACCTGTATATTTGAGCAATAAGAATCAATGCTATGCATAAACCCTAAGCAGATAATAATATGAAACAAATGACAGAACAAATCAACAAATAAAAGCCTTGCTAATCAAGTGAATTCTATTACAGATCTCTGATGTGCGTGTGATTTCGTGCTCGGGACTGTGGAACCGCAGAAGCGCGGTTGTGGACTGGAAACCGTGGACCTACGGTTGTGAAACCGTGGACCTACATTTTCGACTGTGAAACCACGGGCAGGTGATTCTAGCTGAAATGATAGGTTACCTCGAGATGCGTGCCAATGATCAAGATCGAGCTCGCGCTCTCAATTTCTCGTCGGGTCTGGATATATTTTGGTAGCTTATCGGTATGCAAATTCAGCTCCCTTTGTTTTGTGGACTAATGGTGCTTTTATAGGCTTCCTAGGGCTTTGGAGGGGAATGAGAGGTGGCAAGCTTGACTTGCCAAGTGGTAAATCTGAATTGCTAGGTGGAAGGGGCGGTTACAGTGAGTCATTCAATGTGGCTCACTTAATCGGGGTGATGTGGCTTCAAGTGGAGTGGGATGTGGGATGTTGTTTTATGTGAAGGGACAAGGAGACAACAACAAATGAGTTGTGGCATGGGTGTTGGGAATCTGTCTCATGTGCAAGGACAAGGGGGACAGGAGTGGGTAAGATGTGGCAGGGGTGTTGGGTGAAGTGTCCAGGACACATGTCCAATGGGTAGACAGGGTATCCTAGGGTGATTTTCCTAATTAAATAAATTAGGAAAATAGGATGATGTGTAGGATTTTATATCCCTAAGTTTAGACTTAGGCATATAATTTTATTATGCAGGATTTGATGGTGAGGTGGTGAATGTGATTTAGAGGGTGTCAGATTTTGGTGTCTACAGTTGCCCCTTTTTGTACTGCGTTGTGTACAACACAATGCGGTGCAAAAACTAATGACATCTAACTTTATTGGATGAATGGACTCATTTCTTTTTGGAATGGCGGAATCAATATATATATATAGTTTTATTTTTTTGTTTACCCCCTCAATTGGTAAGTGGGTGACTAGTGAAGCCTAATAACCAATTGATGAAAAGGTCATGATTTTTCTATGTTTTTATGCAAATGATTGCCCCAAGTTTGGTGACTTTCCATTCAAAATTACCATTTGATTTGATTGACATGCATGTTTGTGTTTTGAAGGAACCAATCATCCTAGGTGTCTATCCCAGTGACTGTTAGCAATTCCTTAATGCAGATTGATTGTATCATTACCATGTTTTGTAACCTCATGGAGTGGGCGTCAATTTCAACCTTGGGTTGATTTGATTGATATTGTCTCTTGAGCCTGTTAGACCTTCATTTGCTTTTTTTTTTTTTTTTTGTAACCGCTAATATGTGGTTTTTAAGGCGGTAACTGCGGTTGCACATTTACGCATTTTGTGGCACAAAACATGGGTTTGCATTTTGATGCATCATGGAAAACATGGGCGCACATTTTTTCGCCAAAAGCGGCTATATAAAGGCGTGATGTCGCTTTCAGAGTCATTCTGCCAGTTGTCATTTTGTTATTTGTTGGTGAGATGAGCGAGATGGAGCTTGGTGAGGGAAGTGGTGGTAGTGGCTCGGCTGGAGCGGAAGTCGATGCCCGTTTTGCTGAGGTAGGTGGTCCCTCCTTTTATTTTTTTTGTTTGTTTTTTTTTTTTTTTTGTTTTTTTTTTTTTTTTTTATTAATGGGTATTTTTTTTTTTATTACCTAGAGTAGGTAAAATTTTTTTTATTACCTAGGAGTAGGTAAATTTTTTTATTTTTTTTTTGTTTTTATTACCTAGGAGTAGGTAAAATTTTTTTTTTTTTATTACCTAGGAGTAGGTAAAAATTTTTTTGTTTTTATTACCTAGGAGTAGGTAAATTTTTTTGGATGTTTTTTTTTTTCTATAGGTAAAATTTTATTATTTTTAATAGGTAAATTTTTTTTTTTTTTGTTTTTAACAAGAGGTTTATAACTAAAAGTAGGTATTTTTTTTACTAAAAAGGTAAAATTTTTTTTTTTATTACCTAGGAGTAGGTAAAATTTTTTTTTTTTATTACCTAAGGTAAAATTTTTTTTTTATTACCTAGGAGTAGGTAAAATTTTTTTTTTTTTTATTACCTAGGAGTAGGTAAAATTTTTTTTTTTCTTATGTCTAGTTTGTTTTGCTAATTCTTAATGTGTTTCTTTCAGGTTAAGCTTCTTGATGCTCGACATAGGTGGTCGAGGACTATTCGAAAAGTGCGGAAGGCACTTTTCGATGACGATTGGACCTTATTGCAGACCATTGGTCTAGATGGTTGCGGGCGGTTAGGCACCATCCGAGCTGATGAGGATCTTCTTTCGATGCTTGTTGAGCATTGGGATCCAGATAGAGGTACTTTTAGCTCCGATAGGGGAGCTGACTATCACCCTTGAGGACATCTACCATATTTTTTGCATTCCTATCGAGGGTCCTACTGTTCGGGTTGGCCTCGACAAGAAGGAGGCTTTGTTTCCTATGTTTGGTGAGATGTGGGATGTAGACTACAGAAGGGGTGGTATTGCTTATTTGGACCTGTATACAACTGGTAGCTTGGGGGTGCTTCCAATTTTTATGATGTATATATTGAGCAACATGTTGTTGCCCAATTCCATGGGATCAAGGATCCCGTGGAACCAGGTGCCTATTGTTCTTGATCTGATAGTTGATCCTCGTCGGTTGGCCTAGGCTCTCGCTCTTCTCTATGAGGTTTACAGTGAGCTATATGAGGTGAAGAGGCAGGGGCATAAGGGCCTAGGTTGTAGTTTGTTGCTCCAGATTTGGTGTTGGGAGCATATTATCATTGGTCAACCTATTGGTTTGCCTTGTGGTGTGGATGCTACTTCTCCTCGTGCATATAGATGGGTACTCAGTGAGGAGGTTAGTCGATCAGTAGTGAGCGCTTAGAGTATAGAGATATCCTGAGTTCTCTGACTAGAGATTTGATGAGTTGGCATCCTTGGAGAGGTCTGGATTGGGTGACGGATGCAGTAGAGCTTCGTCGCATCAAGTGGGGTTGATGGGTTGTTGGTGCTCATCTGAGGGATATGGAGTTCATTTAGTTCTTATGAGTGTAGCATCAGTTTGGGTTGGTTCAAGATGTTCCTGATGCGCCTGTGACCTACAAGTGGTGGGGTGACGAGTTAGGGCTACCTGTTGCTCCTAATTTTTGGTGAGTTGATGATCCTTCTAATGACCCAAACTTGGAGGTTCTTGACTTGGATGATGTAGGTACCACCCCTGAGTATGATGCCTGGTTTGTTGGCCAGCCTCTTTGGACTCCGAGTGTCATTGTAGATGACGATGGGAGTGGTGATGATGTAGATGTTGGAGGTTGGGTTCCTTGGTCGATGAAGCACCGATGAGGTAGCTCTTCGAGAGCTGATATGGGTACCAATTTTTCATAGCCTGAGGAGGTTGGTGGCGATGGTGGTGATGGGGGTGTTGGTGATGAGGATGCTCCTCCTTAATGGACTAAGGAGGATTGGGATATGTTACAGGCTGAGCGTGATAGCCTAGGTTTAGAGGTGACTCGTCTGAAGGGCGAGTTGGCATGGTACCAGGGTGAGGTGACTCACCTCCAAGGTGAGGTGGATAGGATGCATGATGGGCCTAGCAATGATGCTCTCACTACAAAGGACTTAGAGATTTCTAGGCTTGGAGGTGAGGTCACTCGGTTAGAGGGTGAGCTGACTCGGCTATAGGTAGGGTCCGATGGAGGTGACACTATAGCTACTATTTTTGCTTTACGAGCAGAGATTTCTTAATGGGTTGCTCATGAGGGTGCTGACTTGAGGAGCCTATGCAAGCAGGCTATTTATATAGAGATGTTGGAGAACATTCTGCATCAGCATCAGATTCCTTTGCCTATTCCTCCTTCTTCATCAGCCACTACTACTACTCGAGGGACTGATAGGAGTCATAGGACTCATCGTTCATCGAGTTCTCATGGTGCTTCTATAGCGCAGGGTCCTCAGAGGGATCCTACTAGTACTAGCTAGTGTGACTTATCACTTCTCTTTTTGTATTTTGCTTTTTATTTTTATTTTTGCTATGAGCCTTAGTGCTTCGATGTATACAACCTACGGGCATTTTGTACCTTTGGGACTTTCATATTTATACATATATATACATGGCTTTGTATTTTGGTTATCTCATGTGTTAATGTTTATTTTGATGCTTTTTATATATGCTTTGCTAGTGCTTATGTGATGCAATGTTCACATTGTTATATTTGTGCTATGATAAATGAATGTAACTAATATGTAATATGCAACTTATGTTTATTTTCATTTAACTATATGATGATATGCATGATGTTTTTGTAATCTTTTATAGCTCAGAGTAGTTGACCATTACTTGTTCATTTTTGCAATTGGGGGTATCCAACTTGATGACTCTTCGCGTTTGGTGTATGGTGGGTGTATGTATGTGATAATGTAGAACATGTGATAATGATATGATATTTGGTATGGTTTTTGATATATAACATTGGAGGATTTTCAAAGACTCAAACAGTCTAGTGATTTTAACCATTTTCTCAATGTTCGTCTAACCTTCTTTAGGACCAAGGTGTGTGCAAGTGGAGTTCATTTTCTGAATATTTGGTTTGGGAATGACCCTAAGCAATCAAGAATCAGTGCATGTGTATGTGAAGTTCATTAACTCATGATGAGTAAAATTGGATGGTACCTGTATGGGTTTACCAATTAGCTAGCTTATCCGTATGTGCGGTCAGAGGTCTTTTCTCTTTGGAGAAAGACGTGTCGCCCTGCATGAGTTTACTCCACTGCCAGTCAAGCGTCTATAGCTCCGATGGAGGTTCGCTCCATAGTCCAATGATTCGATCTTCGAGCTTTGGGGATGACTACATAACTTTCTGAGGGGAATGTAGTACGATCCTTCTTGCTTTTGTGATCTATGGTGTGTGTATAGTATTTATCATGATAGAGTTTGGGGAATCGGATTCTCAACCGAAGTGTGATGAGAATGTGATCCTATCCTTACTGTCTACCTTTTTAATTTAATTGTTTGGATTGTTGTGATGGTGGTGAAAACCACCTTTTTGATTTGGACTATGTTGCGTAATGGGACAAGCGGGGAATATTTCCTTTTCGCTTCAAGGTTGTACCCAAGTTGGCATTATCCTTTCTTACTCAAAATGTTTTTAAATTTGTAAAGTGTTTTTGGTTCAAGATTGCTTCGGGGTCAATCTACCATACTCAAGACTTTCTTAATGTGTCATAAGTGCTTTGGTCCTAAAGAAAATTGGACATATTATGATTTGTGGTTTTTCACTAGACATTTTTGAGTGACTGAAAATTTGATTTATGATATAGTAAAACATGGGTGGATATGAACTTTGTTGACTTGCGAAGAGTCTTAGTTGGGTATCCCCAATTCTTTGGAACTTGTTTTTACTTGGTCGTATCATCACCACTATGAAAGATCACTGAACATGGGATGGGATGGATGCAATTATGTGTTTATTCTAATGTTGCTATATGCATGTGATATGCCTATTTAATGCACTAGATTTTTTTTTTGTAATATGCAAATGCAACATGCTAAGTGCTAGTAAAGACATTTATATTTACAATGTAAAGAAACTCTGGAAATAAAAATTCTTTTTTTTTTTTTTTGTTTTAAGCCATGTACATATATATACATATATTGCAAGTCGTTTCATGCATAAAATGCCTTTAGGTGCATTATGTTTAGTGGTTCTAGCTCCAATTCTCCTTCCAAGTTGGCAAGTCTATATGTTCCTGGTCCCAATTTATGCTTTACAATGTATGGGCCTAACCAATTAGCCATAAATTTATCTCTTAAGTGTGGCAATGCATTGGTATTTTGTTGATTTTCTTTGAGCACTAGGTCCCCCACTTGAAATTCGTGAGGATGGACTTTTGCGTTATAAGCACGTTTGAATCTGTCTTGATATACTCGTAAGTGATCTAAAGCATTGATACATTTTTCATCAATAAGTGTCAATTGGTCAAGACGTGCTTGTCTAGTTGTTTCATCATCCATGAATTCCTGTAATGCTATTCGCAAGGAAGGTATCTCGAGCTCTAAAGGTAATATAGCTTCAACATCGTAAACTAGTGAAAATGGTGTCGCTCCCGTTGGCATTCTGATGCTTGTTCTGTAAGCCCATAATGCCAAAGGAAGTTGAGTATGCCAATCTCGATGATTTTCTTTGACCATTTTCTTGAGAATAGATACCATTGTTTTGTTGGTTGCTTCAACTTGCCCATTTGCTTGTGGGTAATAAGGTGTGGAGAAACTGTGTTGAATTTTGAATTTGTTGCACAATGCTCTAACATCCTTATTCTTAAATGACTTCCCATTATCAAAAATTATTTTTGAGGGTATTCCAAAATGATAGATAATATGCTGAAGTATAAACTCCGCTATTCGAGGTCCAGTCATAGTGGTCATTGGAATTGCTTCCACCCATTTTGTGAAGTATTCTATCGCAGTTATGATGAACTTATGTTGTCCTGATGAAGCAGGTGATATTTTACCAATCAAATCGAGACCCCATTGTGAAAAGGGCCAAAGACTTTGAATGGGTTGTAATGCGTGCGATGGTACATGAGTCAAATTTGCATGATATTGGCACTTTTGACACCTTTTGACATATTTGCAATAGTCATTTTCCATGGTCGGCCAATAGTATCCCATGCACAATATTCTCTTTGCAATGGCCATTCCACTGAAGTGGCCACCACAAGTACCATCGTGGGCTTCTATTATTGCTCGTTCTACTTCGATCGGATCTAAACATCGTAATAATATTCCATCATACCCACGTTTGTATAACACATCCCCCAGTAGAGTAAAACGAATTGCTTTTTGTTTGAATGTTCTTTTTGCAGTTCATGTCATTTCTACTGGGAGTATTCCAGACTTGAGAAAGTCTCTTATCTCATCAAGGTAAGAATTGTAAGGTTCAACATGTACCAAACAAACGTTCTTCTCACCTGTAGGTTCTGCCTTTTGAATTGATGATTTTGACATTGTTGTTATGATTAGCGGTTGTACTTCTCCATGTTCATTCTTAGGGATGAGAGATCCTAAAGAAGCCATTGCATCCGCAAATCTATTTGTCGATCATGGTAAATTACTAATTTTGTACCAGTCAAATTTTTCTAGCAACCTTATTGCTACTTCATGGTATTTCTTTAAGACTGGTTCTTTACACTGGTATTCTCCTTTTACTTGGTATACAACTAGTTGAGAATCCCCAAAAATGCTTAGTCTTTTTATGCCCATTGCTATAGCTGATTGAAGACCTAAGATTAAGGCTTCATACTCTGCATTATTATTGGTGCATGTGAAGTCGAGTTTGAATGATAAAGGAATTGGTATTCCTTCAGGTGTATAAAACATGACTCCCGCACCTTGTCCTTTGTCGCATTTAGACCCATCAAAGAACATGGTCATGTCTGCTTCTTCCTCAGGAGAAACTAATTCCTCTTGTTCTGTGATAGAAAATACTGAATCATCTGGGAGCTCAATTATTAATGGTTTATCATTGTGTAGTGGAGCTTCAGCTAATTGATCAACTATCACCTACCCTTTTATGGATTTTTGACTTACGAATTCGAGATCGAATTCGGTTAAAAGCATTATCCATTTAGCATTACGGGTGTTGTTGTATGTGCGAGTCATCATGTATCGTAGAGGATTTTCTCTAGCTATGACATAGGTAGTATTGCTTAGCATGTAATGTCTAAGTTTCTTAGTGGTGAAAACCACTGCTAAGCATAACTTTTTGACATAAGCATATCTTGTTTCGTAACTTACCAGTGTTCGGCTAATATAGTAAATTGCTTGCTCCTTATGTTTTTCGTTCTTTTGTGCAAGCATTGTACCTAGTGCAAAATCTATTGCAAAAATGTATAGGTGAAAAGGGATTCCTGATCTAGGTGGTGTAAGAACTGGTGGTGATGCTAGATACTTCTTTATGTCATCAAATGCTTCTTGACATTCAGTTGTCCATGAAAATGTCACTCCCTTTTGTAACAGGTGATTGAAAGGCCTGCATTTATCTAGAGAGTTGTGCGATGAATCATCGGATAGATTGGATCTTTCCTTGTAAACTACGCAACTCTTTCAATGTTTTGGGAGGTGGCATTTCTAATATTGCTTTTACCTTACCTGGATCCACTTCAATGCCTCGCTTGGAGACAATGAATCCTAGAAGTTTTCCTGATGTGACTCCGAATACACACTTCTTAGGATTTAGCCTTACTTTGTGTTCTATCAATCGATCAAACGCTTTTTCTAGTACATCGATGTGCTCAAGACGTGTCTTTGATTTAGCAATCAAATCATCTACATAATCCTCGATGATCTTATGCATATAATCATGAAATATGTACGTCATAGCTCATTGATATGTTGCTCCTACATTCTTAAGTCCAAAAGGCATCACTCTATAACAGAATGTCCCCCAGGGTGTTGTAAATGTCGTCTTGTGTTGGTCTTCGAGATTAATTCAAATTTGGTTGTATCCCGAGAAACCATCCATTAAGGAAAGCATTTCATGACCAGCGTAGGAATCTACTAGTTGATCGATATTAGGCAAAGGAAAATCATCTTTGGGACACGCTTTGTTTAAGTCTCAAAAATCAGTGCATACGTGTATCCCTCCGTTCGGTTTGCGAACGGGTACCATATTTGAAAGCCATTATGGGTAATCAATTGGTACTATGAAGTGCACATCCAACAACTTTTGCAGCTCTTCTTTCACAATTAATGTGACTATTGGATGAACTTTCCTAAGATTTTGTTTGAAAGGCTTTGCATCATGTGCCAGTGTAAGGTTATGGACTACCAGGTCTGGATCTAAACCAGGCATGTCTTTGTATGACCATGCGAACACTTCTTTCTTTTTCATTAGCATGTTTATTATGCATTCTTTTTCTTCTACGGATAAATATTTTGCAATTTTGACAATTTGGGGATTATCCGCATCTTGACTAAGGTTCACATCTATAGATTCTTCAATTAGCATGTGAGAACCTTCTTCTAACTGATGTGGAGTTGGGATGAGGTGGATATCATCCGCCACATTTTCAAATGTTTCTAGGGTTTCCCCCTCTATCTCAATTTGAAAAACTAAATTGTTTGATGATGAAGGTTGTTGTGGAATATATGTGTTTGAAGCACGCAACAACTCTTCGGATAGGATAAACTCGATAGTGGATGGCGGGGATGAAATCCTGTCCATGGCTATGAGACTAGTGTCGATATGGATCGGGTTTGTCTCATCATATGGATTGCGGAGTGGGGTGAGAAAATCAACAGAAATCATGTTGACTTGATGGAAATGAGGTGGCTACGATTCGAGAATTGATGACTCATCTTCTCTAGGTTGCAACTGACCTAATGTGTGTGATTGGTTGTGTTGTATGTGATGCCAATGTGATGGAGGAGGTTCTGGTTCAGGACCCTCATGCTCTTTGTTTAGTCAAAAAAGAGTGCGGTCTATTGGGAATTTCTTTTGATACCAGTCATCTCTTTGTATAGTTTCTCCATATATTATCTCCTCTTGAGGCTCTTCTTCTTCTTGATTAAGCCATTCAGGACGTGCCTCTGCTTGTATCATTCTTCTAGCTTGCATTTCATGCATATGATTCATGAATATCATTTCAGTTTCATCCTCTTCATCATCGTCACTTATCCAAAAACCATTAGCATTTGTGTGAGGTCCCAATACCAGTGGCGTATCATCTGGCCTAAGGTAGGTCATCTCTATGGGATCTTCTGGCTCTTGTTGTAAGGCTTGCTCTTGAGGGTAAAAAGTGTAGATTTGGTACCCACCATCTATTTGTTCATCCTCATCATTAGGTTCATCTTCCTCATCGCTCTTTTCTTCCTCTTCTTCGCATTCTATGTCAAGTTCTTGGAAAGCTTGATTAAGCGAAGAGCTTGCGATGGAAGGTTTATAGCCTAGACCGGAGCGGTCACTTGGCTCTCTATATTCTGGTTCAATAATGTGGTGAGGACCTTGTTCATGTCTTCCAAGTCCATATCCTTGCCAATTAACCCTTCAAAAATATCTCACTGGGAAACTTGGGTTCGATAGATAATCAATGTTTTCATTAAACTCTTGTAAAGAGTTGTCATTTTGAGGAGGTGGATCCGATGAAGAATCCACCCCTCCATATATGAAATTGATTGCATTTGTTTGAGAACCCATTCTATATATATCACCTATAGCTAAAGGTGGGTCGCGAGGGTGACCGTAATCCCTGACTGACTCAATGGGTGGTGTAACTGTGACACTTTCAATAATGTACTCACCAATGCCTGGATTGGTGAGATGTACTACAACTCTAGATGGTTGGGAGGCTAATGGCTCGATGGATGAAGAGGGTTCTTGTACATTAGCTTGTGGCTCCACTGGCGGTGGTGGATTATCTCTAATAGGTGGCCCTATTTGTGAGACTACGGGTTCTAATGATTGTGATGTAGTGATGGATGGTGTGGGTTGTGTTGTGAATGTGAATGGTTGTTGTGGATCTGGAAGTTTACTAGATGGAGTTGGTGATTGGTTAGCAGGATGGGTAGGTGTGACTTGAAAATGAAATGCAGTGTTTGAAGGGTGCATTGAGCTAACGCTTTTGGATGCAAAAGCTGGGTCAACTATAGGCAATTCTTCTTGAATGGGTGCTTTTGAGGATGTGCTACTAGATGGAATGGTCCTAATGGCTAGTGGTTGGATAGTTAGGTGCGTTGATGGAAGCAAGGGCTCATATGGGTTTGAAATAAAGTTGTAGTATTTGAAAGGTTCTGTGTCAGCTGGTATGCAATGCACTTTGCCTTCATGTACATATTTTAAGCATTGATGCAATGTTGAAGGCACACACTTCATTTCCCTAATCCAAGGGCATCCAAGAAGTATGTTGTATTGCATTTCTCCTTCCAAGATGTGGAAGAGAACATGTATTGTTTTCACCCCCATGGTGATGGGAAGAACAACATTCCCCACAGTTGAGCATAAAGCGTCATTAAAAGCCCTAAGGGTGAATGTGGATGTTGTGATGTGAGATGATGGGATGTTGAGCTTCATCATTGCAGGTGTGGTGATGAGGTTGATTGAAGAACCAATATCAATAAGCACTCTCTTGAATGGTTTCCTGTCAATGTGAGCTACTATGTGCAGTGGTGGATCAGGTGAATCTATTGAGATTTATTTTTCCTTGAAGTCATAAAATACTATCGAGGGTTCCATACACTTTTGCACACTCCCTACAAAGGAATTGAATGCATTGGGGTCTTCGATTGAACTTGGATAGACTTTAAAATTTCCATCAATGCTTCCCTATGAGGTGTTGATTGTTGTATTAGCTCATATATTGACAATTTTGTTGAAGCCATTTTCAAACTTTGTGTTAACCGATTGTTCAAAATAACAACTGGGCGATTGTGGAAAGGTGGTGGTGGAATGCTTGGTCCAAGTTGTATGGGCACATTTGTTGGTTGTGTTGCTGGAGCCTATGTTGTGCGATTAGCTTACCTCTGTCCATGGGTAACTATGCTGATAGCTCCTACAAAACCTTGCGGTAGTTGAGACACATAATTAACCTGGTTGGGAGGAACTGTAGAAGTTGATGCTCCCATCGGTTGTTGATTTGCCTCTCGATGTGGCAAAGGTGTCTGATAGATGCCTAGGTTTTGATTGTTTTGGGCTAGTGGATTGTCAACTTTGATTGTACCCGCTTCCAATAAATCTTGCACAATTCCTTTAAATCCATGACAACCTTCAATATCATGTCCTCTTTGTCTATGATAGATGCAAAAGAGGTGTTCTTTGTAACCTTTTGTTTTTGGTTTGTTAGGATCTTCAGGTTTCATTTTCGGTAATGTAAAAAGTTTTACCGCATACAACTTCTGAAACACTAATGAATATGGCTCTTGTACTGGTGTGTAATTTATTTTTGGCTTAAAATGATGTTGTTGCCTTTCTGCAGGTTGTGTCTGATTTTGTGCCTGTTGTGGGGGTGGAACCGCTTGATAATTCGATTGTTGCGTTGTTGTTGTTGTTGTTGGGGTTGTTGGATTTGTGTTTGGGTCGGTTGATTTAACTGTGGTTGGCCCAAAACTATCTGGTTAACCTGCATGGTCTTAGATTGACCATGGTTATTCCCCTTTTGATTCTTATTGTGCCACTCTTTCTTCTTAGGCTTTATCTCGCCTTCTTGGATTTTTATTTCTTCAATCAGTTTTGCTTGGGCGAGTGCCTCATCGAATGTTCTATACTGTTGTAGTTGTAGTAATGAAGAGATGGGTCTACCAAAACTCTTCATGAACATTCGTATTATCTCTGGCATAGGGAGGGAAAATGGTAATTTGATCATGACTGATCTCCACCTATTGCCAAAGTCATAGACTGATTCATCGTCATATTGTTTTAGATAAATCAAATCAGTCAATGTGGTTTGTTTTCTAACATTCAGGGTGAATCTTTCCAAGAACTGGTCCGCTAGTTGTTCAAAGGTAAAAACACTTTGATGTGGCAGGTGGTTGTACCAGTCTTGTGCTTCTCCCCCTAGTGTCTGAGGAAATGTATGTAACAGTAATGCATCATTGCTTTTGATTCTGAAGCATGCATTCACAAATCTAGTTATATGCTCATGGGGGTCCTCTTCCCCTTTAAATTCAAGCTTCGATATTTGAAAATCTTGTGGATATGGTGGCTCAGGTACCGAAGCATGAATAGGGTGATTGAGTAGTTACCTCAAAGTTGGCTTTTGGTATTGCAAACCTGGGGTTTGCATGGCAAGACTATCAATCTGACTCTATAAAAATTGGTATCTAGGGTCATCCACAGGACTGACACTTGAATGTACTTGATGTTGCTGGTAATGGGGTGGATTGTATGTAGGTTGTGGGTGATAAGACATGGGTGGCTGAAATGTGTTATGGTATGGATGTTGAGGGATGTTATGATATGGATGGGGTGATGGTGGTATGATGTTATGTTGACCTGTTGCGTTAGCATATGGGTGTGGTGGTTGATTATGAACCACAGTGGTAGAAGGAGGGCGCATTACCCAAGATGGATCTTGGATAAAGGTATTAGGTTGATGAGATGTAGGTGGAAAATTTTGCTCAATCCCTTGCAAATGTTGGTTGGGGTCAGGGTTCATGCTACGGTTAGCATTATCTAAAATCATTTGTTACAGTTGTAAGAAAGCTTGTTGCATAGCAATTGCATTTGAAGTAGGAACCGCTACATGTGATGTGGTAGACTGGGTTGGTTGTGGGACAACCATGGTAGTGGAAGTAGGTGGGGGTAAGTAGCAAAAGGTATCACTACTGACTGTGGTATGGTATGAGATGTATGTCCTACGAGTGTGGTGGGAGGAATGGATGTTGGGGCTTGTGAAACAATAGGAATTGTTTCATACAAGGGATTAGTGGAAATGGTCATTTGTTGAGGTAATGTGGGGGGTAATTGGTTGGTTGATGATGGTTGATTGGCCAATGCTATAGCAACTAACTCAAAAAGAGGATTGGTGAAAATATGTTCTGATTATTGTGGATAGGTGAATGTGGATTCTTGTTGTGATGAGGGTATGACACGAGATGGGATGGAGAGTGGTGGTAATGATGGGAAGACCATTCCAGCTGCATTCAAGTACATTCTAACAGTATCCATATCGAACATGGTGACATGACTATCTACCACTATAGGAGGTTCACTCCTAGGTGTCTTAGGTATGGCTGTGTGAGTAGCCCTATGCATAATGTCTATGTCCATATTAGGGGCATTACTAGAAGGCCCTACATTAAGACTTTGGGACATAGAAAGGGGCATGCCTACTTGTCCTACCACCGAAGTGGGAGGGACGTTACCCGACTGAGAGGCCATAGGGGAAGACCACTGACTTTGGTTTGACACTAGTTTCTTAGCTTGACTACGAGTCACTACCATACGCTATTATGTGGTACAATGCCAAGTGCGACTATCTATGTAAATAAAATGACAATATGATGCAATACAACACACAAAGCAAACAAACACACAAAGTTTTTGATGCTAGATTTTCGTATTTCTTTTTTTTAATTTTGTTTGAAAAATGAAAAAGGCATGTGCTCAATGTTTTGCCCTAAATGAATCTAGGATTTCACCTATATACTCATAGCTCGACAACCTAGCTATGAACTCTAGGTCATGTAATCCCACCTATAATGTGTGGTAATGAAGCCCACACATGGCCAAGGAGCACAAGTCCTACCAATTCCTCACCCAGTTCACCCATAGTCTACGATACACCTCTCCGAAGAGAAATACATGCTATAACCCATGGGCTATGACGGATCTTGGAATCGGCCTTGGCAAAGAATGGGGTATGATGTTGGTGGTTCGATGATGAAATCCAAACCCGATGGTGATGAAATCTAGCCATTTTCCAATGTTTATGTGAGTGTGTGGTGGTTTGTTTAATTATGGTGTTATGCAATGATACCATGCAATTCTATTTTAATGCCTAAATGCAAAAAATAGAGAACATAAAATGATAGACAACAAATCAAGAGCAAAAATGCCACCTTCAGGTCTAATTCCAATCGGCTTCTATTTGATAGGGCTAACCGCGGGTGCACGGTTAGTTCTGGTAAACCGTGAATGTGCGGTTTGCCAACCACGCATCTGCATTTGGGATGTCCCAACCGTGGATGCATGGGTCCTTTCTACTAACAGAAATAAATGGGGCTTTTTACAGACCCGAACCCAAAATTAACACCCAAGTTATTCCTAACCAGGTGAATGCAAAATGACCTATTTCCTATCATGTAGATGCAGATTCTTTTTAGCCTTTTTCAGTTATTGTATGTATGAATGCAAATTTGGAGTATCTTTCTCTATCCTAAGACCTAAATGCAAACAATAACATACAAGACCAGACCTATCAATGTATAATAAATGCACCAAACTAAATAAGAAGAAAGAAAGAAAGAATAGAGATCAGAAGGTACAGACCTATGATTCCTTCTCCTCTCATCGTCACCTATCAATCAACGCTTTCATGTTTTCTCAAACAAAACCACATTTCTGCATTTTCTCCCACCAGGAACCACGCATTTAAATTTTCTCAGACAGAAACCATGTTTCTACATTTCCATAATAAATAATTTAGGCACAAGGTTTTCTGAATGTATCGATTCAGAATTGAATATATGCACGTCTCGAATTCCCAAAACTTGTAGATGCAGATAGAGATTAGTAAACAAATTTAAAAGCAAGGCAAAACAAAATAGGACCTTTAGGGGGTCCCACCATGATCGCCATTTCTATAACCAAAGAACTGAACACAAATATAATAAAACAGAGAGAGAAGTAGATTTGCCAAAATGCCCTTTTATATTGATATTGATACAACTTTTTACAAAAGGTTTTTGAATTGCCCCAAGTGTGTTGGGAGCAATGTTACAATGCTTCCTTCTCTATCTGAAATACAATGCTTTGATGGAGGAGGGGAGATATTCCGACTCTTCCATAGGATGTAGTGTTCTTCGCTCTTTCATCATAGCTTCAAGGGGTGAGTGGGCTTTGGTATCCAGCAAGGGACCACTCCAGCTTCAATAACTTATTCCAAAATACCTGTCACCTGCACACATTCAAACAAAAAGGGGATTAGTAGCACCTGTATACTTGAGCAATAAGAATAATGCATGCATAAACCCTAAGCAGATAATAATATGAAACAAATGACAGAACAAATCAACAAATAAAAAGCCTTGCTAATCAAGTGAATTATATTACTGATCTCTGATGTGCATATGATTTCGTGCTCAGGACTATGGAACCACGAAAGCACGGTTGTGGACTAGAAACCATGGACCTACATTTTTTACTATGAAACCGCGGGCGGGCGGTTCCGACTGAAATGATAGGTTGCCTCGGGATGCGTGCCAATGATCAAGATCGAGCTCGTGCTCTCAGTTTCTCATCGGGTCTGGATATATTTTGGTAGCCTGTCGGTATGCAAATTCAGCTCCCTTTGTTTGGTGGACTAATGGTGCTTTTATAGGCTTCCTAGGGCTTTGGAGGGGAATGGGAGGTGGCAAGCCTGACTTGCCAAGTGGTAAATCTGAACTGCCAAGTGGAAGGGGCGATTTATAGTGAGTCATTCAGTGTGGCTCACTTAACTGGGGTGATGTGGCTTCAAGTGGAGTGGGATGTGGGATGTTGTTTTATGTGAAGGGACAAGGAGACAACAACAAATGAGTTGTGGCATGGGTGTTGGGAATCTGTCTCATGTGCAAGGACAAGGGGGAAAAGAGTGGGTAAGATGTGGCAGGGATGTTGGGTGAAGTGTCCAGGACACATGTCCAATGGGTAGACAGGGTATCCTAGGGTGATTTTCCTAATTAAATAAATTAGGAAAATAGGATGATGTGTAGGATTTTATATCCCTAAGTTTAGACTTAGGCATATAATTTTATTATGCAGGATTTGATGGTGGGGTGGTGAATGTGACTTAGAGGGTGTCAGATTTTGGTGTCTACAATAATAATCAAATCAATGAATTTTTACATAGTCTCATTCATTCATGTTCGTAAGGGATTTAATATAAAGGTAATATTTATATTATTTCCTTCATGTTTCTAAAAGAAACGTTATAAGTTCTTAGCTACTAAATAAAATAAATTAAAAGCAAAGCATATTTAAATAAATAAAACTTAATATAATCATAATTATATCATGCTTCACCTAGGTGTTGTAGGTGAGTTGGAGAGGAGAAGGCAATCCTCCAAGGGAGGTCCCAGGTTCAAATCTCCACCCTACCAAAAAAGCTGAATTGGGTATCCAAAATCCAATTTATAATGTTGGTGCAGGCAGGGTTGGGTGCGACTCCCGGGTGACTTTGATGATGTAGATCCCATGTTTGTGGTCTCTCAGACCAAGGCGGCCCTGCAAGGGATTTTTCGCTTAAAAAAAATAAAAAAATATCATGCCTTGAAAAGGAATCACTTGAAAGTTACGTTCATATTTGAAATCTATTTCTTTTTAATTTTTCTAAATTTCTTTCTTTCATGATTGCAAGGATTCATTTAAAGAATGTTTATGGGAATCCAAGTGTACATAATTATCATTCTAGAATTTTTTTATTAATAAAACAAGTTGTAATTCTGGTCTATCGACAAGGATGCCACTTGCATTATCGATGATATGACCTAGGTTCAATCCCCATGGTGGATGCGTATAAAAAGTATTATTCAAAATAAATAAATAAAACAAATTTATGTGGCTAAACCAAATTAAATGAACTTTTCAAGCAATTAAAACTTTTACCCTAAATCACTTGAAGAAGCACGATTCTAAAAGAAAGGTAAGTAAGGATAAAAATAAGTAAAAACTCATAACATTACAAACCAGAAGTGAAATATTTTTAAATACTACGATATTTAAAATAATAATTAACAAATGTGGTTCTTTTCTAAAATACATAATCAGGTATTAATTTTTTCATTGATAAATAACTCATCATTGGAAATAGAAGAGACGTATTTCTCTTCATGAGGAGAAATAAAAAATGAATTATAAAAGTGAATTACTATACTAAATTAATTTTTTTAAGATAGTATAAGCATTAAATAAAAGTTAAAATTCATCAATCTCTTTTCTAAATAAAGGGGTTATTAATGTATTAAGAGAATATATAAAACACTAAATGATTTTGAATATAAATACCCAAAGGGCTCTACCTAAGCAAAATAACAACAATATAAGAATGGGTTTTTTGTGGTTGAATAATATATTCTCTGTAATAGATCAAGGTCAACTATTACCTTATATTCTCAAGTCAATTTAATTAATCTAATATTCAAACAACCAGATCTACACCATAAATATTTCTCTTCATTTTATGAGGCTGAAAGGAATTTAGGAAAAAAAATATTATTCGAGATTACTTAAAGAGACACGGTTAAGAGGACCAACAATAATATTATTGAGTAAACTTATTGGACAATTTTATGCATGCATCTAACATTCATAATAATGTGAGTTAATAAATTAACCTCCGTTAGTATCTTTCTCATGCAGTAATATGAACAAATTTATAAGTAAAGATCTCAAATGATTTTCAAAGAGTCCATATAATATTATGCCATATGAAAGTTATAATAAGTGGAAGATTATTATATGACATGGCTTAAGTTCCAACTTAGAGTCATATTACAAAGGAGATATAGGATTCTTTAAACATGATCTATAGTTTTTCTAAGCCAATTAATATACACGCTTAGTCTTCTCCTTCTACAGAGGATATTTGTATCAAGCCTTCAATCGGGTTCTTGTCCATAATATTCAGTGCCTCAAGAGAATTTCCAATTTGATAGTGTGATATCAAAATGGCCCTTTTAGCATGGATGCATGCTATTTATGAATGCAGTCTATTTTAAAATATTAATTCAAGCAACAATTTTAATATTGAAAGAGAGCATGTAGAAAGCATGAATTAATAACAACTCAAAAAGGTTGACGAAAGCCTAAAATAAAATATGTATTGATATTATATAAAAAAAGGTAACATCCATACTAAATAATATTGTTAGAGGCGCCATCTCCTTAAAATTTTAATTAAAACCATCGCTCATAAGCTATTGTGCTATACTAAATTATTGTGGTTTATGATATTATCATCACCAATCAGAGAAGAGAAACATTCTACAAATCATTTCAATTTCTTTTATAGGTAGTTATAAAATAAAATAAATTAGGGAGACAACTCCTCAATTTAAAATTTTGAACAATAATACAACGTATTAATACAAAATCAAAGGTAGTTATATGTTGGGTAGGCAATATAATACCATGACAATAGACACTAAGAGCCCAGATGTCACAACACTCCCTTGGAAGGTCCCTTTAATGATATAGGTTATCATATTTTGTAGATACAAATATGATCATTATCCAATTATCATTGATGTTTTGAGATTTATTTTGCTAATGATTTGTTGATTTCAGGTATTTTTTATGGTGGTGTTGGCATTTTTGCCACATTGATTCTCATTGATGAATGCATTAATGTATCGTTGGGGATCTGACCTTTGATTGATGCAGCTTGGGCGAAAAAAGGAGAAAAATTGAGCAAGAAATGGCTAAGTCTGAAAATTGCAGCGACGCGCTGACATGTTGCAGAATCGCGGTCAACGCAGTCAACGCAGGCAGGTTGGCGGACCCGTCGCGATATCGCGACATGTTCCGAAATCGCGGGTCGGCGGGCAGAAAAAGTACTAAGTGGAAAACATGCAGCGATACGCTGACATGTCAGCGAATCGCGACCCGGGCAGCGTCGAAGGCAAAAAGTGAAAACTTGCAGCGCGTCGCTGACATGTCAGCGAATCGCGACCGAAAATGGCGATTGATGCGGAGAGAAGGAACATGTAGCGAAATCGCTACGTGTTCCGTTTTCGCGAGGCAGAGCGCAGGGAGGAGCAAAAGGGAGCCGGACATGTAGCGATATCGCGACATGTTCCGGAATCGCGGGTCTTCTGCAGCGAAGCGTACGACGTAAAATCATGTCGCGATTTCGCGACCCGTCGCGTTTTCGCGACCTGCGCAGTTTTCCCGCCAAATGCAAGTATGAATGGCCGAGAGGGTTTTTTCGATTTCCGATGATTTAATGATGACCCGAATTAAATAATTTGCGGATTTCCAATGCGGTTAAGGTCAAAGGGTGCCCAGGCTACCAAAATTAAAAGATTTATTGGTTCGAAGTATTGGTTCGTGGATTATTTTAACGGCTTCATGCACATGTTTGAAAAAATGAATTTAATGAAGGGCCGCGAACGTTTCATGGTATTTAATTTGTATTTCTTCGAGACTGCGATTAAGGGGATCATCTTCCTCGTTTCCTTCGCATGATTGTAGATCACGAGGAAGTTGGTTTTAATTAGTTAATGCTGCAAAGAGGACGGACCTCTATAAAAACCAATGTAATTTTCATTTGCAAAGGTTGGAAAAACTTGCTGCTAGAAACTGAAGTGTATTTGCGGGAATACAAGGATCGACTTCTAATTTTTCAAGCGTTTGCATTAGTGATTTCCTTTCTGTTTATGTTGCATTTCTAATAGCATTTGTATGTCTTAATGGCTGTTGCATTTAAATTCTGCATATTGGATTTATGCACTTCCGTGAGAGTATGATTCCCTGGAATGTGGTTTTGGAGGGTTTCTCTGCGTACATCGTGCGAAAGTTAGGTTGATAACTTTTATTGCTTGTCATTGCTTGCACTTTAAAGTTTCTCGCCGTTATTTTTCGATCCCATCACTTTGGCCTCGTGGCCATATTTCCCATTTCTTTCGCAACCTTTTAAATCTCTTTCCAAAGAACCCTATCTTAAACCCATTTTTAGAATAGTGAAGGGAACCAGCCCACTCGAGATTGGTCCGGGAGCCATTTCTTGCTTCCGACCTTTCAATGTTGGCCGGGTCTAGGGCGCAATTGTAAAAATCCTTTCCTGTGGCAGATTCGTGACCAACAGTTTTTGGCACGCCCGGTGGGACAGATCGTTTGTCTCCAAGAATTCATAATCGGTGGGATACGCATAATTTTCCAAAGTGATAACCCCACCGGTGCCAACAGTTTTTGGCACGCCCGGTGGGACAGACTTCTTCTGTCTCACAAAAATCCACATTTGTTTTAACACCCGGAGGTCTCAAGATTTGATGAGCTGTCTTGGCCTCATAGCGGAGATTTGTAAGTTCATCTGGCGACTTTGCTGAGTTGAAGATCCAGATTTTTGATCGTGGACGCCTGCTCGTTATTTTGTGACCGTGTCGAACTCGTAAATACTTCATGATCACAAGATCACAGTCAAAGAAATTTGGCGATCTTGTTCAGTTTTTTGAACTTGATAGTTCGAGAAGTGGTGAGCATTCTAGATTAGTTTCCTCGTCTCTTCCATCTTCTGCTGTACAAATACCCAGTATTGTTGCTAGTGTTGCACCCCTACAAGTTCCACCAATGGCACAATTTCCTCCACCCAGAAAATTCTTGGCATGGAACAAAGACTGGAGCCTTGAATCTGCAGGCTCGTAATCCAAGCATCACAGAGTCGCACCGAAGGCTTTGCCCACTTACGATGGTACTGGCAAAACAGCCTATGAGCACATAAATGATGTGGCTTCTCTGGTTGCTATTCATGACATTACTGATGAAGATGTAATGATCAAATTGTTAGTGTGTTCATTGAGAGGTAAACTGCTGTTTTGGTACGTAACTCTGCCTCCCGCACCATAACATCATGGGATCAATTGGGTGATTTGTTGGTGAAACATTTTCATGAACAGTCGACCCTTTCTCATTATTAAATCAGCTCATCGTCATACAGAGACATCCACAAGAAGAAATACCTGATTTTAATGTTCGGTTTACCGTAACTTGGCAAAGGATTCCCGATGGTATTCGACCCGCCGATGAATTAGCTGCGATGTACTACCTCGTGAGCGTTTCACTCGGATATCGGATGGGCGGTTCGGCAGCCTAATGTGGTGACGTTTCCGTAAATCTTTGAACAAGCAATTAAAGCGTAGCCGATCCGGTTGCCGTAGGAAGACCGCCTCCAAAGGTAACTATGCCTCTTATTCCGAATTTGCCTCAATATTTATATGGTTCACAACCACACCCCATGCCGGCTATGTATCCTACACCATCATGGAGTTCTAAAGCACCTCAAAGTTGCAACCGTCCCGACTCCTCAATTGCCTCGCTTTAACTCCTTTACCGCTCCCCGCACCCAAAGATTCAACCATCTCCCGTTTCCACCGCATTTCCAGCTTTGCCAGCACCACCAGCCTCCTTTGCCCTTACCAAGACTTCCTCGCACCTGCAAATCCTGATCCATATACAGCATTATTGCAAGAGGTTAAGTCTGCAAATTCTGCTATTAGAACCATGGGAAACAAGATCACACTCATTGAGAGGAAGCAGGCTGAGAGAGATTTCCAGCCAAGGAGATTTCAACCTCCTCAAGTTACTAGAGATCAAGCTGCCTCCACAAGCAAAGCACCTGAAAGGGGCTTAGCTGTTCTAGCAAATGAAGATGCAGCCCATGCAGATGGAGTATATTGGTGCTCGACTTGTAATGATCCTCACGGAGAGGATACATGTATGGTCCACTTAAATTATGTGCAGACCTTGGCGGCCAGCACCTCAGGTGACCATGTTAATATGATCTCAGAAGCTGGTTGTAATTTGATGACTGCAGTGGAAGATCAAGTTTCGGTTCTAACAAGGACTGGAAAGAAGCCTATGAATGTTGATCCTATTGACTTAGAGCCGTTAAGAGTACCGGCTGAAGTGAAAAGGCCATTGAAAGCTCCTGTGCTAGCTCCAAAGCCTTTGCCCAAAGATCCAACTTTTACCGTAGTTCAAGAAAAGGCAGCAACTGCACCAAGAAGGTCGAAGCGGAGGAGCAGCACGTGAAAAATTGAAGTATCCATCACCGACCAAGAGGTTGAGAGTGGAAGCTACACAACAAAGACAGACTAGATTTGAGCAACCTCGCCGAGATGAAAAATTCTGTTGCGCTTCATACAACATTGTTGATGATCTTAAAAAGACTCTTGCTAAGGTAAGCCTTTATGACGCTTTGCAATTACCTGGTCAAGTAGATTTATTACAAGAGTCATTGAAATCGTGGAAGGAGAGTGAAATAGGGCCTACCTAGACCATCTATGCCCAAACTTTAACCACCTCTGTTACTGGAAAGAACAGACCTCCTCCTTTTTACTTGTCATTGCAAATAGAAGGTTGGGTTGTACACAATTGTATGATTGATTCTGGAGCTGCAACCACTGTCATGCCTAAGGGAGTCTGTGAAGCCATGGGAATGGAGTATACCCGGAGTAGTCCCGGAGTTCTGCAATTGGATGGTACGCCTGTAAAAACAGTAGGTGTCATTAAGGATGTACCCATTGTCCTGCATACAATGCCCCAAATCACTGTGATTCAAGAAATAGTTGTAGTAGATTTAGAGCCCTATTTTAGCATGTGTTTATCCAGGGAATTTACCGCAAAATTAGGGGGTTATCTCGGCATTGGATTATTCTCATCCTGGAAATTCCTTTTAAGAATAGACGTCTCGTAATCACGTAATGAAAAGCCTTCCCCTTTTCACATTGAGAAGTTGGAAGATGTTGGAAAAGACATGCATTCAGTCCATATGCTCACTGAAGAGTCTGAAGATGCTGTGTTAATGAGTGAAGTTTTAAACAATCTTCAGTTGGAAGACCAGTTTTCAATGCTTAACTTCAATGCCATGATGGAAACAGAGATTGGCTGCTATGCCATTCGAAAACCTGAGATTAAGACAAAGCAGAAATTGTCTAACCCAGTTGATCAGACTGAGGTTATAGATCAGCTTATGGCAACCGTATTTCGATGGAGCTAGATGCAGGAATGGTGCCGGAGCAGTGTATTGTGTTAATTTCTCCTTCCGGTGTACAGAGAACTTATTCATATCGACTTACATGGAGTTGTACTAATAATGCTGCTGAATATGAAGCATTGTGCTTGGGTCTGAAGAAAGCGAAGAAGTTAGGAATAGAACAGCTCAATATTTTTGGTGATTCCGAGCTTATTGTAAACCAGGTCACAAATAGATGCATCTCAAAGCAGCATTATCTGAAAGCATATCGTAATCAGGTTTGGGATTTGTTCGAACTTTTCACTGCGCTTAATATTCAAGTTGTTTCCAGAGAGATGAATAAACATGCTGACTTATTAGCATCTCTTGGAGCGAATTTTTCTCCCGCCGATCAAGTTGTGAACAAGCCCAAGACAAGTGAGAATGGTATACGCACCCAAGCGTGCCGTATAAGGAAAATTTTTGGCAGGTCTTTGAAACTGATGAGCAGATTGTGAATTTCATAATACATGAAGTTGCAACTGTTGAAGGCAGAACTTTGGAAGATGAGGAAGCCGAAGGTCTTATTTAATTAAGGAATAACCATATTCCAAAGGGTCTAATAACTCGGAGAGCTTGTTTGACCAACATGATCGTTCCGTAAAGCCTCGAATGGAGATTGATAGAAAGGAATTCATGGAGCTAGAGCTTCACTCGACAAAGTGATTAAGGTTGGCACCGACTCAACCCCGTAAGAACCGCAAAAAATCGAGCAACTCCGTAAAGAGTTTTCTCGATATTATAGCTTGGAGCTATAAAGACTTAAAGGGTTATAACAAGCAGATTATACAAAGATACAATTGAACTAGAAGAAGGAGTTAGGCCTTTTCGGCGTAAGGGAGACCTGTAAACCCAAAGATTGAGGCGTTGATGAAGGCTGAACTCGTTAAAATGCTGCAAGCTAAGATCATTTATCCGATCAAGCACTCCACATGGGTCGCCAATTTGGTCCCCGTCCGTAAGAAGAATGGAGATATTAGATTGTGCGTTGATTTCAGGAATTTGAACCGTGCTTCATTAAAGGATCATTATCCTTTGCCGAGAATAGATCAAATATTGCATGTTGTGGCTGGTGCGCAGCCGTTTTTCCTTGCCGGATGGATTTTCTCGGGTATAACCGTATCCGGGTAAAAGATGAAGATCAGTTTAAGACAGCATTCACCACGAAGTGGGGTACTTTTGCATATCAACGAATGCCCTTTGGGCTGTCAAATGCTGGAGCTACCTTCCAAAGAGCTATGGACATTGCTTTCAAGGATTTGTTGAACAAGATCATTGTAATATACCTTGACGACATGACAGTCTTTTCACATAGAAGAGAAGACCACTGTTCTCACCTGAGGCTGATTTTTGAAATATGCAGAGAATTTGGAATCTCCATTAATCCAAAGAAGTCCGTGTTTGCAGTGAAAGAAGGTAGGCTTCTGGGTCATGTGATTTCTGAAGATGGGTTAGCAATTGATCCAGCTTCGTGTCGAAGCCCCGAAGAAATTGTCACTCCCTCGCAAACAAGAAGGAACTTCAATCCTTCTTTGGGCAGATAAATTTCATTAGAAAATTCATTGCTGATTTTGCTCAAAGTTGTTAAACCAATGACCGAATTGTTGAAGAAAGATGCAGCTTTCCAATGGACAGCTCAAAGAAAGGAAGCATTTCAGGAGATCAAGGAAAGAATAGTGCAGGCCCCCGTCCCGATTAATCCCGACTACTCCAAGGATTTCATCTTATATGCAGCTTGGAGAAGATGACAAGCTATGCTGCAGCTTTGACGCAAAAGGGAGATGATGGGAATGAAAGGCCCATCGCTTTCTCGAGCCAAGTTATTTTACCTCACGAAGCAAGGTACAATTTTATTGAGAAACAGTATATGTCGTGATGAAATCCCCCGAAGAAATTCAAACATTTTATTTCCCGAGAGCAGGACATTTGTTCATGTGCTTCACCAAGACGTGAGAAATTTCATTCTTCAAGGAGAATTGGGTGATAAACGTGCTGGCTGGGTCACCAAGATCCAGGAATTTGATGTAGAAATTCACCCAGCCAAATTAGTGCGTGGTAAAGCTCTGTGCCAGCAGTTAGCAAAGATAGCAGCATTTGATGTATGCGAAGATCAGGGAGAAGCTCTTGCTGGTAATAACAATTTAATGAATTTCTTAATTCTGGAAAAAGATTGGACAGAGGACCTGATTGATTATTTCACAACTGGAAAATGTCCGTCACAATTGACTGCTTCTCAGAGAAGGAGATTTCGGTTGCAAGCTCTGCGGTATGTTTTGTTTTCAGATGGTTTGTTTTTTAAAAATATTGATGGTGTTCTTTTGAAGTGTGTTAAACAAGCAGACAAGGATAGGATCTTGGAAGAGTTCCATTCCGGTCTATCAAGAGGACATTTTGGCAGAAGACCGATGGCCTTGAAAATCATTCGAGCTGGTTACTACCGGCCGACCCCGTTCTCGTATTCCTTCAAGATTGCACAAGCCTCGTGATAAGTGTCAAAGATATGCAGGAAGAGTAAGGAATGCAGCTCCGCTTTGCATCCAGCTCAGAGTTGAAGCACCCTTTCAAAGAATGGGGGTTAGATTTTATTGGAATAATTGATCCTAATTCCTCACCGGTCACGTATACATTTTAACAACTACAGATTATTTCACCAGGTGGTCTGAAGCCATACCTACAAAGATGGCCAATCAATCTGTAGTGATTTCTTTCGTTGAAAGTTTAATTACACGTTTTGGTGTTCCAGATGCCATCATTACGTATAATGGGACTCCATTCATTGGAGCTGAATTGGCTGAGTTTGCTAACAAGTTTGGCATTTTCCTTAAGACATCTTCCAATTACTATCCACAGGGAAATGGCTTGGCAGAGTCAACGAATAAAAATTTGCTCAGAATTTTGAAGAGGTCATTGGGAGAGAACAAAAGATCTTGGCACTTGTTACTGAATCAGGTGTTATGGGCAGACAGGATTTCCGTTAAGAAGTCCATTAAAACCTCACCATATGCCCTAGTCTATGGCAAAGAAGCAAGGTTGCCACCCATCTTGAGTTGCCAAGTACTACAGCTAGCTGGCGCTTTTTCAAGATGATGAGACAGACCTGAGTTCCTTGGATCTGCGAATAGCACAATTGTTGGAATTAGAGGAGCATCGTTCCAAAGCATATAATGAATTTGACAAGCACATACAAGGGATTTCGAAGTGGTTCTATAAGCATTCTGCATCTCGTCCATTCAAGACAGGAGATTTGGTGCTGAAATGGAATGAGAATAAAGCTAAACCTGGCAATCATAAGAAGTTTGATGCATTCTGGGAGGGTCCGTTCCGTATTTCCAGGATCGGTGCAGCTAATTCTTTCTATTTGGAAGAGATTGATGGTAGCCCACTTCCAATTTCAGTTAATGGCTTTCATTTGAAAGCCTACTTTTCATGACTTCGCAAGTTCAATTTGAGTTTGTATATAATATATATAAAAAAAAAAAAAAAAAGTATGTATATATGTGTTGCCTTTTATTGTCACCTTGGCTCTTGTTGCTTGTGGGTCGTAGGTGTTTGTTTCCCTTTTTGTCTCCTCCTTTCCCAGGCAGCTTGGTGGCTTTCTTCTTTTCCCTCCCCTTTTTCTTTCCTTTCCCTTCTTCATCTTCCTTCTTTTACTTCTTTTCCTTCTCAGTTACAGAATAAGCCACGACTGTTGTTTCTTCTCCCCTTTTCTACTTTTCCCATGTCTTCTTATCCCTTTCTTCTCAGTTCATTTTCATTTCACGCTTCAAAACTTCCACTTATGTTCCATCCATTCGTTCATTCCATCTATTGCCGCTGGTAGTGTATCAACATGATGTTGTTATGTCTATCTCATTCATCACTTGCTCACTTCCACATCACTCCATTGCAGTCACCGCTTTGCAAGCGCAGGAGCTCACTCCACCATCACATTCCATTTCTTCAGTTTATAACCGCTTCTATGCAGGTTCTTCCAGTTCTAGTTTTCCGCAGCGTAAGAAGTTTGGCAGCAGTCCCCTGACATGTTTTGCAGCAGCTTGTTTACAGTTCCAATATGACTCTGTGCCCAATGGACTAAGGCCTGGATTCTTGCATACAGCGAGCTATATACCCCGCGAGCCGCCAAGAATGTTGGCATTTTTGCCACATTGATTCTCATTGATGAATGCATTAATGTATCGTTGGGGATCTGACCTTTGATTGATGCAGCTTGGGCGAAAAAGGAGAAAAATTGAGCAAGAAATGGCTAAGTCCGAAAATTGCAGCGACGCGCCGACATGTTGCGTAATCGCGGTCAACGCAACCAACGCAGTAGAGTTGGCGGACCCGTCGCGATATCGCGACATGTTCCGAAATCGCGGGTCGGCGGGCGTAAAAAGCACTAAGTGGAAAACATGCAGCCGATACGCCGACATGTCAACGAATCGCGACCCGGGCAGCGTCGAAGGCAAAAAGTGAAAACTTGCAGCGCGTCGCTGACATGTCAGCGAATCGCGACCGAAAATGGCGATTGATGCGGAGAGAAGGAACATGTAGCGAAATCGCTACGTGTTCCGTTTTCGCGTGACAGCGCAGGAGGAGCAAAAGGGAGCCGGACATGTAGCGATATCGCGACATGTTCCGGAATCGCGGGTCTTCAGCAGTCGAAGCGTACGACGTAAAATCATGTCGCGATTTCGCGACCCGTCGCGTTTTCGCGACCTGCGCAGTTTTCCCGCCAAATGCAAGTATGAATGGCCGAGAGGGTTTTTTCGATTTCCGATGATTTAATGATGACCCGAATTAAATAATTTGCGGATTTCCAATGCGGTTAAGGTCAAAGGGTGCCCAGGCTACCAGAATTAAAAGATTTATTGGTTCGAAGTATTGGTTCGTGGATTAATTCAACGGTCTTCATGCACATGTTTGAAAAAATCGAATTTAATGAAGGGCCGCGAACGTTTCATGGTATTTAATTTGTATTTCTTCGAGACTGCGATTAAGGGGATCATCTTCCTCGTTTCCTTCGCATGATTGTAGATCACGAGGAAGTTGGTTTTAATTATTTAATGCTGCAAAGAGGACGGACCTCTATAAAAACCAATGTAATTTTCATTTGCAAAGGTTGGAAAAACTTGTCGCTAGAAACTCGAAGTGCATTTGCGGGAATAAAGGATTGGCTTCTAATTTTTCAAGCGGTTGCATGAGTGAATTTCCTTTCTCGTTTATGTTGCATTTCTAATAGCATTTGTATGTCCTTAATGCTCGTTGCATTTAAATTCTGCATATTGGATTTAAGCACTTCCTGTGAGGAGTATGATTCCCGGAATGTGGTTTTGGAGGGGTTTCTCTGCATACGATCGTGCGGAAGTTAGGTTGATAACTTTTATTGCTTGCTATTACTGCACTTTAAATTTCTTGCTATTATTTTTCGATCCCATAACTTCGGCCTCGTGGCCATATTTCCCATTTCTTTCTCGCAACCTTTTAAATCTCTTTCCAAACAACCCTATCTTAAACCCAATTTTAGAATAGTAGAGGGAACCAGCCCACTCTGGAGATTGGTCTGGGAGCCATTTCTTGCTTCCATCCTTTCAATGTTGGCCGGGTCTAGGGCGCAATTGTAAAAATCCTTTCCTGTGGCAGATTCGTGACCAACAGGTGGTAAGGAAAACAAAAACCAAATATTGAAATGCTTGCTCAATCTATCAAAAGATCCATCAAAGAAGAAAAATGACAATAATTGATATTGATTTTTTATTAACATATTTGCTTTAATACCTATATGGTATTTGTTTTATCATTTTGTTGTTAAAAAAATAAAATAAAAAGAAATTAGAAAAAGAACTTCTAGAAGAGGTAGAAAATTGAGCCAATTTCTAGAAGTAGTAGAAAATTGAGCCAAGTTCTAGAAGGGAAGAAAATGGAGTCAAAATTGGGGGCTGATTTCTAGAAAAATAAAACCATGGGTATCTTAGTCTTCCTATGGTTGAATTTACCTCATCTTAGATCCTTCTATCCACCTTCCTCCATGTATGACTTTTGAATAAAAATAATTTATATATACCTATGTCTAACTAAGGGAGGGGACATCTTGGAAGGAAGGTGAATAATGAAACCTGTGAGAGGGAATTTATGAAGGAAGAGTATGGCAGAAGAGGTAGGTGAAGGTAAGCTTGGTAGATTTTAGGTTAATCTTTCTGAATCCTCATTATTGCTTAATATTCCACAGGCCTCAATATGCTTCTAATTGCTTATTACTCTATAGGTTTATTGCTTAACATTTCCTTTAATATTGGTTGAATAGAATAAAACCTAAGGGAGTGAATATTAAGATATCTATTTAATGGATAGGTTAATTTTCAAATTATTCATGAGTTTCTTACAATTTAAACTAAGACTTACTATGAGATTGCTTACGATTTGATCTGATCGGTGGCAAATAGGCCTTGTCAATCTTAGGTAGGTTAAGATATTAGTCATTGTTTAAAATTATTTAATTTAGGCCAAGAATGTCATTGTATTTAGTGAGGCCTATATTAGAGTGTAGCCCCTACCAAATAAGGTAAACCACCACCATCGGAGTCTCCAAGACCACTGGTTGGTGGTTACCTCCTAATTAGCATGAAACACCTTTTATTTCGCGCCTTTTTCCTTAACATAATACATGTGGGATAAATGTGTGCATTATCTAAAACAATTTGGAACTTCTTGGATTATCTTGTGTCTACAATATGGAATTCTCTAATAAATAAATCTTGACATCAAGCAACAATAGACCTTGCTCAGTCACCATCAATAAGCTCTAAGTTACCTACAATAAGTATGTTACACCTAGTTTACCCTAAAGACACTGTGTTCTAAGATAGTCCATTGATGTCTATATTAGTTGAGGGATGATAAGAAGTATGCTCATCACCATAAAGGAGAATCCAACGCATTCAACCCTATAAATACTGGTGATTATCTAAAGCAGGTTCATCACCACCAAAAATATTTCACAAAAAATGGGGTTAATGTTTTGAATATTAAATCATTGTAGCCCCTTCTATTTTTGTGCTGCCAAGAAATATCCTTTGGCTAACATAAGGTTAAATTATTTCATTAGGTGACTTTCTCTTGTCGCTATCTTTGGGTGGCGCCTCCACTCTTGGGAGGTGCGAATGTGAGGCATGTCCTTCCAAGTATTTTGCTCCATTATCTGACATGGGATATGCGGGTGATGGAGGAATATTTAAAATGGATTCCTCTCCCTTAATATGATGTCTACCTCTCAGTGGACATACTCTTATATGCCTCAAATGAGTATGTTGACTTGTTCATCTTTGTTGAATTGTCAAACCATAGGTTGTCTCCTAACCGCCTTGTGGTACATTTAAATTTATTTGTTGAATGGTCCATATCGATGAAATTTCTATAAAATGTCATTTGGTTTGTATAGGCAATAAGAAACAACTTTAAAAAAAACTTGGGACAATTAGTCCCACATTGATCCTACAGAAGCAATGGGGAGGTTTAAAGGGGAGATCACCCCCTGTATGTAATGACCACCACCCAGTGGTAACACATCGATTGAAGGGTGCTATAGTTGGATACATGTGATGGTTGAAATTTGCTAACGTTAAGGCTGATCGTCTACATTGAAAATAGTAAATTGCATATTATGGGTTTCAGGCACAACATTACTTTAAAACACCTTTTGAAATAAGGTAGGGAACAAATGTTGATATAATATTTAAAAGATCAAATAAATGATGGATTTGGAATATTAGCTTTGATTCCAAGATACATAGTTGTCCATACTTTTGGAATTGAAATTAGGCCATATAACAAATGGGATTTCCATATTTTATATAAACATAAAAACCTTGAGCAAGGTTAAATGAACTATAGCTAGGAATGGAATATTTTTTGTAAAAGCCAAAGTATAACTTAAGATAAGATTTAGTGAATAAATTTGATAATTATTGGATAGACTTTTTGGTGAGATAAATGAATGAAAACATTAGCCAAATTTTGATAATTTTTGGTTATCTTAAATGAAAACATGAGAGAGTATATGGTGCAAATCATGACCAAATTTGTGTAATCTTGTTTGATAGATTATAAGACAAATGTGCGTCGAGATTTGTAGAGACTATAATGTTATCTTTTTTGATAGATAGCTTTGGGGCCAAATTTGTGAAAACTAATGTTTAATCATAATGAAAGATTATGTTACAAATTGAGATAAATTTGGTAGAGAATCTAGTCCAATATCATGGATAGATTATCGAAATTAAAGTATGAGACAAATTTGAGGCCAAATAAGAGAAACTATTGTGTAATATTGTTTGATAGATTATAAGACAAATTTGTGATTTAGAAGTAATTTTTTTGATAGATTACAAGACAAATTTGTGATTTAGAGGTAATCTTGTTTGATAGATTACAAGATAAATTTATGACTAACTATTGTGTAATCTTGTTTGATAGATTACAAGATAAATTTGTGATTAAGAAGTAATATTGTTTGATAGATTACAAGACAAATTTATGATTGACTATAGGGTAATCTTGTTTGATAGGTTACAAGACAAAGGAGATGTAATCTTGTTTGATAGATTACAAGGTAAATTTGTGACTAACTATTGTGTAATATTATTTGATAGATTACAAGACAAATTTATGATTAATATGTAATCTTGTTTAATAGATTACAAGACAAATTTATGATTGACTATAAGGTAATATTATTTGATAGGTTACAAGACAAAGAAGATGTAATCTTATTTGATAGATTACAAGACAGATTTATGACTAACTATTGTGTAATCTTGTTTGATAGATTACAAGACAAATTTGTGATTAAGTAATATTATTTTATAGATTATAAGACAAAGTTATGATTGACTATAGGGTAATATTGTTTGATAGGTTACAAGACAAAAGAATCTTGTTTGATAGATTGCAAGATAAATTTGTGATTAAGATGTAATCTTGTTTGATATATTACAAGAAAAAATAACACTCTCACACAAATACTTGAAAATAAACACACATGCTCACAACACACTTGGAAATAAAATGCACAATACGAAAGTAAATTGCAGAAAAAGAACAATCTCACAATAGCACTGAATCGCAAGCCTCTTCGAGGGGGCAACCTCCTTCAATAATTCATTCAATTATGCAAAAATATGCATACAATATTACCTCTCGTAGATTTAAGGAATTTCTCTAGAACCTAACTCCCAAGGTTGGCTTACATGCAAAATGCCACCTGGGCTAGAATCTCCTACCTACAATCAATTACATTCTTGAAAAAACGGTTACATAGAAGGGTGCCATTTGGCATAGGCGCTTCTTAATCCAAAACTATAATAAAACATTACAAAATATTAACATGGGTACTACCCATATTCTACAAGGACTATTACATCAAGTGTTAGGATGGGGTCCTAACATGCCCTTCCCCTTCAAAAAGCTTTGTCCTCAAAGTTGAAGGTGAGGAAACTATTGTTGGATTTGGTGAAGAGGTTCCCATGTCACATCTTCTGGTTGTAAGCCATGCCACTAGACCAAGACATCTGTGATAACCCACCAATGAAGGGTACGCGATCTACGATCAAGAATGCATTCAGGTTCAAGAATGATGGACCCTTCCTCATCCAACTCTGGAAGTGTAGACTGCACCTGCACCCTGTTGCCAATAACCTACTTGAGAGAGGACACATGGAAGACTGGATGAAGTTTGGAACTAGCCGGAAGGGCTAGTCTGTATACCATCACCCCAAGCCTCTACAACACCTGGTAAGGACCATAGTATTTGGGAGTAATTTTCTGACAACCACGCAACTGGAGAGATGATTTTTTGTATGGTTGTAAGCGAAGGAAGACCATGTCACCAATGACAAAGCTACGTTCAGTATGATGTTGATCTGCTTGTTATTTCATACGATTTTGATCCATGTCCAAATTGAGCTTGAGTTGGTGAAGAATGGAGTCACACTGATGGAGAGTGGAATCCATGGCTTGAACCTTGGAGCTACCTAGAATGTAAGAAGTTGGAGCTGGTGGAAGCTAACCATAAACTACTTCAAATGGAGTCACCTTAGTGGCAGAGTGATAGGTGGTGTTGTACCACCATTCAGCCAAAGGAAGCCACTTAGCCCAATGAGTAGGATGTTCAAAAGTGAAGCAATGAAGGTAGGTTTCCAAGCATTTATTGACAATTTCAGTTTGGCCATCGGTTTGAGGATGGTAGGCCAAACTCATCTTGAGTTGTGTCCCCTACAACTTGAACAATTCCTACCAAAAGCGACTAGTGAAGGTAGGATCCCGATCAGAGACAATGGATTTAGGTATTCCATGGAGGCGAAATATGGAGTCAAGGAAGATGTGGGTGACAATGGATGCAATATAAGGGTGGGATAGGGAACAGAAGTGAGCATACTTTGAGAGACAATCCACTATCACCAAAATAATTGATTTACCTCCTGATTTTGGTAGCCCTTCGATGAAGTCCATAGATATATCTGTCCAAACCTGCTCAGGAATGGGCAAAGGTTGAAGTGTGCCTGGCGAACACACAGTCTCACCTTTCATGCGTTGGCACCGATCACATTCAACAACAAATGTTTTGATATCTTTTTTCATGCCCTTCCAAAAGAAGGTACGCTTGGCTCGAGTATATGTTTTGAGAAAACCCGAATGACCAATTGTGGGGGATGCATGCATTTCATGAAGGAGGAGGTCCTTGATTTGAGACTCAGATGGAATAACCAATCGGTCATGAAATCATAAATCCTGACCATCCCAAACATAACCAGGGTGTGATTGAGGATCCTCTTGGAGATGGCAGAGGAGAGTTTGTAATGATGAATCCTTGGTGAGATCTTCATGAAGTTGATGAATCCATTGTGAAAGAGGAGTAGATATGGCATGTAGCATGGCCTGATCTTCATGTAGGCGAGACAAAGCATCAGCCACCACATTCTCTTTACCTTTCTTATAAGAAATGTCATAGTCATATCCCAACAATTTGGAGACCCATTTTTGTTGTTTTGGAGTAGCCACCCGTTGCTCTAAAAAATATTTTAGACTCTGATGATCAGTCTTGATGGAAAAATGTCGACCAATGAGATATGGATGCCAATGAGTGACCGCATGTAAAATGGCAAGCATTTCCTTCTCATATGTGGACTTGCCCAAATTTCGAGGGGAAAGTGCCTTGCTAGTGAAAGCCAATGGTCGACCCTCCTGCATTAAAACTGCTCCAATGCCTGTACCTGATGCATCACTCTCGATGACAAAGGGTTTAGAAAAATTTGGCATTGCCAAAATAGGGGTGGTGGTCATAGCATACTTCAAATCAACAAAAGCCTTCTCAGTTGAATCAGTCCACACAAAAGAATTTTTTCGCAACATGGTTGTGAGGGGAGCTGCTATCTTTCCATAGTTTTTTACAAATTTTCTGTAATATCCTATAAGACCCAAGAATCCACGAAGTCCCTTCAAAGTATGAGGTTTGGGCCATTCTTGCACTACTTGAATTTTCTTAGGGTCTACCTAAACTCCTTCCTTAGTGACTATATGCCCCAAATATTCAACCTCCTGTTGACCAAAGGAACATTTTGATTGCTTTGCATAAAGTTGATGGTCAAACAAAAGTTTGAGAGTTGCTTCTAAGTGGTGAAGATGATCCTCCCATGTGCGACTATAAATCAGGATGTCATCAAAGAAGACTAAAATGAATTTGCGAAGATGAGGACGAAAAATAGAATTCATCAAACTCTGGAAGGTGGAAGGTGCATTGGTTAACCCAAAAGGCATAACCAAAAATTCATAATGCCCTTCATGAGTTCTAAAGGTTGTTTTGGGAATATCTTCATTCTTAATATGGATTTGATGATAACCCGATCGTAAATCCAACTTGGAAAAATATTGAGCCCCATGCAACTCATCTAAGAGTTCATCAATAACAGGAATAGGGAACTTATCCTTGATGGTAATTTTATTAAGATCTCGGTAATCCACACACAAGAACCAAGTGTCATCCTTCTTTCTGACTAAAAACACTAGTGAAGAATAGGGGCTAACACTTGAATGGATAATTCCAGAAGCTCAAAGTTCCTATATAATTTTCTCAATTTTAGTTTTTTGAGCATAAGCATATCGATATGGGCGAACATTAGGAGGTAAACTGCCAGGAACAAGTTGTATTGCATGATCATGTGAGCGCTGAGGAGGAAGTCCCTTGGGTTCCTCAAAGACATGAGAATACATGTTTAATATATGTTGTAATTATTGTGGTTGACTAGAATCCCCTTGCTCGGGAGTGGTGATAGCAAAAAGTTGAGCTACCACTCCATGGGAAGATTTCTTTAAAAAATTTTCCATCTTATGAGAAGAAATAAATTGAACTGCTCTTGCCTTTGTGCCATGGAAGGTATATTCCTGCCCATCCTGATTAAATTTCATCCATAATTCTACAAAATCCCATATGATTGGTCCTAACATTCGTAACCATTGTGCTCCCAGAACCATATCACACCCTCCTAAGGGTAAAGCAAACATGTCAGACTTGAGATTATAGTCCCCAATTTTTAGCTTAACATTATGAAATTTTCCTTTACATGGTAGGGTGCCACCATTAGAAATCATAACTTCAAAGGAATTGCATGTGGTAATGTAACAATTTCCTTGTTTGGCGATATGTGGATCAATAAAATTATGTGTGCTACCAGAGTCAATCAAAATGATGACCCTTTGTCCTTTGAAATGGCCCATCACCTTCATGGTTTGGGGTGTGGATACTCCTGCTAGAGCATGTACAAAAATTTTTGGTTGGGATTCCTCCTGATCGGTCAGTTGATCTATGGTTTCTATTTCTTGAGGATCCTCCTCATCCTCAGACGAGTTTGAAGTGGGAACTTCATCCATATCTAGCAAGTACAATTTTTGTTGCACACACCTATGCCCTCGGGTATATTTTTCATCACAATTTTAACATAATCCTTGTGCCTTCCTATGCTTCATCTCCTCATGACTCAATTTTTTTATAGGTGGATATTTATTAGTTGAACTTGGCATTGGCTTGTTCACAAAATATGACTTAGATGGAGGAAATTTAGAAGTTTGACCAAGATACTTGAATTTTTCCTCTACCAATTTGGCCAATTGTATGGCTTGTGGTAGCGATTGAGGTCACAACAATTTAACCTCATCCTTGATGTCATCCTTCAATCCACCCACAAAACAACTATAGAATGAATCAACACTTAGTCTTGTTGTTTGATTGGCAAGTTTTTCAAACTAAGTTTGGTATTCTTGAACAATTGAAGTTTGTTTGAGTTTAAAAAGGGTTCCTATAAAATCTTCAAACTCACTAGGACCAAAGAGAGTGAGTATGCATTGAAAAAATTCATGCCATGAAAGGTCATGTTCACCCTTTCTAAGCCACAAAAACCAATGGAGTGCATCTAATTCAAAATTAAAAGAAGCAATGGTCAACCATAGGAAACGATCAATGTTATGAAGAGTGAAATATTGTTCTGCCTTACAAATACACCCCTTAGGATATTTTCCATAAAACTTGGGAAAGTCTAATTTGGGTAACCTCATCCCATTGTAGTTGGGTATAGCTCATTGGTGGTGGCTTGTACCAATTTTTGCTTGGTCATGTGGAGCTACGGACTCAGTAGAGGCTCTACTTTCCAATTCAACATTCAATGCTTTTTGTGCTTGGGTGAGATTAGCTATAGATTCTTGCAATTCTTGTATGCTTTTGTTAAACCTAGACATTAATTGGTTGCCCAAATTGTCCACTTTGGTTTGAAGTTCCCTTTCCATAAATTGTTGGCGAGTTCCCTCAGCCATAATTGAAGGTTTGGATGCTTTTTGTGGGACTTACTAAAAATAGATAGGTAGCTTTTAGGAGTTACTATTTTTAGTAAGGGTCCAAAACTTAATTTGGAAAATAATTTGCAACACTAATTTTAGGATAGGGTCTGCTTCGGTGGCCGCTTGATCTATTAGGATACTATCCTAACCCTAATTATTAATGATAATATAATAATATATTTTATCCTATGGTTAGAATAATAAATAATATAATAATTAATTATAAATTAATTATTATATTATAATATATAATATTAGGGTTAGGTAAGCATTGCAACTTTTCACTCATAACCCTAGAGTGGGTATAAGACATTATACAAATCTATCATTCGGGGCATCAATGAAATATAAAAATATATATTATTTAGACCCATTGGAGGGATTTTCCAAACCAATGCAAAAGGTGATTCGTATCTAAAAGTGATTCTATTTATTTTATTTATTTCTCATTTATTAAATTATTATGCTAGGAACCCTTGGTTCCTACCATCTAGTATCATAGCATTATGGATCCAGCCATGTGGGACCAAAAATTTCAGGAAGAAGTTCAGAAATTGAAGGTAAAATTTCAAGAATTGGGAAAACCACACTGGCAATGTTTAGAAAATATTTTTAGTGTGCAACATTTCAAAAATATTATAGAAAAAATTATTAATAAGTTTAGTGAGGATCTAATAGAAGTGGAAGCACAAGAAGTTGCAAATGAAAATGAAAACCCTAGAAAAGATTTTGTGGAAGAAACTGAAGCCATAAATTTTCAAAAGGTACATAATGCACTTTCGAAAAAAAATACTCCTAATCCTAAAATATTTTCGAAGGAGACCATAGCCATTGAATCTCAAGTGGTATCCATTGCATCTTCCAAAAATAAAGAAAATTTCTCCAACCCTAAAAATGCACATTTCCAAAAAAATAAAGTATACGAGGAGAAAAGGTAAATATTTCAAAGGAAACAAAATGCAGGATTTCTCCAATTTATGCATCACCTATTGGAGTGGTTCTATTGAAGAATAAAATATCAAAAAGGAATACATTTTCAAAATCCATGTTAGACACTCGCCCTCCACCATGGCCTCCTCCCAAAATAATAAAAATAATAAAAAAAATTCGGGCGAGGTCTGCGCATCTTAGTAGCCATCCACATTTTTTGAAATACTCTCGCTTGAGCATGGTTTCATATAAATTTAAGTCACATAATAATACCCACCAGTAGTGCGATTGACCATTATTAGAAATCTAGAATATGTTGGGATGGATGATAGAATAGAAAATAAGGTATGTTGTTCTATTTACAGAAATTACAATGGCATAATCCAACCAACAATATACTATCCTCAAGAGTAGCTTCCATTATTTACTTCACAAGAACCTTAACTAATTTTTGAATATAAATCCAAAGGGTGTAGCCATAGGCATACGCAAAGCATTTTCTCTTTCCCTGCGCATAAATAAATTCAACACAAACAAGCTAAGCACCCATATCAATTTTTGCTAAAATATAACAACCTTCATTTCCACAAAAAAAAAAAATTCCATTCACAATTTTGCTAGATCTGGTGGTCACTCATTTGAAGGACTTGCACTAATTGTTATTTTTCCTCAAATGTTCCAAGTTGCCCTTGGTTGAGTCATAACGAGAAGATGGCCATCAGAGAAGAAATCAACCAGAATATAGTGGTGGAAGAGTGGAATGTATCTTCTACCTCCACTCCAATCAGAACTACTATACTTGTGCAACAATCCGGAGGTCTTTCTATACATCGTAAAAGCAAACAAACACTGGAGGTGTGGAGGAAGTTGTCTACTATGGTATTTTTACCAGAGGATTTTCCACACAGTGTAACTCCTGATTATGTACATTTTCAAATATAAGACTCTCTTCAGGGTCTGTCAACATACATTCGATGCATGCTTACTACACAAGCTCTTTTGAGTGCAACTGGAGTGGGAGAGAGAACAACAATGGTTGTTGGTGCAACATTTAAGTGGTTTTTACAAGACTTTACAGGCATTTTGGATGGAATTTTGTTCACATTATATCAGGGTCAAATATTGACAGCAATGCAAAAATGTGGTGTTTTATTGTAGACTTGATAAATGACATGGGAATGCTAACGGATCTTATATCTCCTATTACCCTGCAAGTTTTGTAATATTTTTGTGCCTAGGTAGCATTGCAAGATCTTTCACCAGAGTGGCAAGTGGAGCTACTAGAGTTGCTTTAAGACAACACTTTGCCCTACAACAAAACACAAAAGACATATCTACAAAGGAAGGTAGCCAAGAAAAAATGGCTACCATGGTGGGAATGCTACTCAGAATGCTTCTTGTACGTATTACAATAGGTTCTCCTAGAGTAATTTGGTCTTCATTTCATCTACTCGTATTTTTCCATAGGTTTGCAAACTATAAAGTTGTTTTATGCCTTTGTTTGAATAGCTTGAATGAAGAAAGAACCATGATACTATTGTAAATATTTATTACCAATGGTCAAGTGCTCTCCCAAAATATGTATCTTCAATGGAGCATGTTCTTCTAAAATGGATGAGGTTAGAAATCTTGAGAAAGGATAAAATTTTTAATACAAGTGTAAACTTAGGAGCAAAAAAAAAATCATCATTGCCACAAAGTGACCTGTTCAAACTAGTTAGGTTATCAACCTCTAGCAATGGAAAATACTTGTTGTTGTATAGATATGGAAGAATTGACATTGTACTGCACAAATCGTCAGATTCAATGGATATTTTACAGTCATACATCCACACTCTTGTACTTGCATATCATATGGGTACTAGTATTTTGGTCAATGACACCAAACATGCATAAAATTGTTTATGGATGGAGAAGTACTATTTGACATTCATCTCAAAGTTGCAAGTAGTAGGTTGGAATGCACAACGGTTTCTTGTACCTTTGACTAATCGGAGGGCAGATTGTATAGAAACTTTGGTTGATCAAAATGCAACATAATCTTCAAAATGCATCAGGATTTGATGTCATCAAAGAAATTTCTTTTATTTGAAGTTAGAAATCTACAAGAAACTTTCATTATTTTATGAAGCAAACTATTAAGTCTTCTTAATTTAATCCTAAACACAAGAAAATATATCTTCTCCTTTGTGTTGACTCTAATAGCTCTTCATAACCAGATCAATGTAATATGAAGCATCACGTGACCTCTTAAAAAAAAAGTCCCTTGACATTGAGACTTCACACCATAATGCAAAAAATAGCTTGATTCGAAGCACCGATGCTTGTGTTACCAAAATTTAAAGAATACATTGCAGATTTGATTGTAACGCTTCTTTCTCTATGTTATTGTTCAGTTCAGCTTGTCTTTACGTGAATGGAGATAGTGTTGGCAGTTTCACATTCAAATGATGTCTAAATTTCTCTTGCATGCACTATAACATTCTTCAACATTGCAGCATGGTCTGAAGCTAAATAGTAAAACAATTTAGTTAAGCCTCCTACGATGATTTAATGATATATCCAAACACCCGTTACATAAATATAATAATTCAAAAAATGTATAACATATGTTTGCAGTGTATGTTTTCTAGCTCCCTTCTATAACATTCACACTGCCAAATTCCATGTGGATGAAAGCTTCTATGCCTATCTTAAACTTTTCTCTCTATCCAACCTAACGCGAATACTATCAATATTATTGGACGATGAGAAATACCTCAATAGATACGTGATCTGTCATCATACGTCCAACTCATTGATGAACGCACTGTATGATACCTCTCTTCTGTTGTATAATGAAGCCACATTGAATCATATGTAGACTTTTGTGATTTCCATTATAGACAGATAATTGGATAAAACCTATTAACTCTTGTGATAGTTGGGCGATTTACCACATATCATAAGTGCATGTGATTGTTGGATGATAAAGATAAATGCATGAACATCCAGGATAATCGGTCAACTAGGTACAATTCATGAGTGCCTCTAATAGTTGGATGATTGGAGCTAAAACTATTATGACCATTATAATTGAGTGATTCGAACTCTTATAAATCCATGAGAGCCTATTATAAAGGGAGATTGGATAGCTAATCATTTTGAAAAAGGACATAGTCACATTAAGTGAAACAGTTCTTTATGAAATAATCATATGATTTTATGTACTATCTTGATTTGGGTGAGTAACGAAGGAAAATAGGAGTCCTCATTTACTCATGCCTCAGGGAGACGAATGCCAAGTGAGACTCATTTTGTGGAGAAGGTTTGGTGATTGTTTGTATTCATATCAAACCTAATGTGTTTTGCTTTTTGACTTAATTGAGTGTATAAGCAGGTGTTTATGCCCACGTATCATATAACTGGTGTTGGTGTCGATGGGATGATTTTGTCATAGTCTAGAGCCATCTTGTACATTGAAATCTCCTAAAAGTATAACATAAGCCTTTTTAAATTATAATTTATAGGAGCAAAAATTTCAGCTTAAATAATCAACAAGACCATAAAACTCATGCAACCCATAACAAGACATGCTACACCTTTCCCTCTAAACCATGTACTTTGTCAAATTTTCTAGTTTCTGTATGAAGGGAAACACTGAACAATAATACACAAGAGGTGGAAATGAGATCTCATAACTCTCATAGATTATATTTATTCATTTATTTACTTAACTTCTCAATTGATAAGTTACCTATAGCTCATAAAACTCCCGAAGGTGCCCTTATGTGACTGTTTCAGGTCTAAAAATTTAGTACCTCTGAGTCTGCTAGTAAATAAAGTTTGATTAAACCCATATTCTCATATGGTGCTCTTTGCTTCAATAACCAGTTAAAAATGTAAAACCCTCTAAACCTTACCTAAAATTCTCCAATTTTAATCCCACCAATTGCATGAACAATCTTGACAAAAAGAAGCCCATTTGAATGTAACATACATGATTATGGAGGCAAAAACCACCCTGGTAATTCTTACGTCCAAACATCATATCTGAATAGATATGCAGTTGTCTTCTGCTTCACACAAACCATGAATGTGAGCATTGCTCAATGCTCATACGCATAATAAAACTTGAATATATTGAGGTGGAGAAGTTAATGCTTGTATTTGTGATTACCATAACCAATGGTGGAATGATGCATTTCAACATCATGAGAAATTTGAAGATATATTCCATCTATGTGGGGGTTTTTTCCAGACAACGATTGATTGGACTATGCACTTTGGATTTAATTCTTTTAGAATGTCCAAATTATTGACACAATGCTTGTGAGAAAAGAAATCATTGAGTACGATATTACTTAAGGTTTTGCTGGAGATAATATAAATTAGGTCTTCCAACAACTCCATGATATATAAAGATTTGGTTTCTTGTTTCTAATTCATAGGAATACGTTGTTGGAAGCTTTTCATTCCCATATACCTGAAAACATCCAAGGGCTATGTTAAATGCAATGTGGCCCACAAGGTCGAAGAGAAGGTATTCAAATGTTACTAACCCATACTTAAAGAAGACCATGCATATGAAACAACGAAGGTTGCCAAGCTTGGTAAAATAAAATAAAAAATTACAACTATTATTTCAAAGTAATCCAGAGGCCAAAACTCAACACACTAAAACTTCAAGAATTATCACATGAAGAAACCCTATGCATACAAGAACTAATTTGCATTCGAGAAGACTCAAAATTTCAAGCAACAGAAAGCTACAATTCAAAGATGAACCACTAGCAACTATTCTGATATGAATTTTATGACAATATTTCCATCGCTTTGAGGACAAAGCTATTTTTAGGAGGGGTGGCATGTTATGATCCTATGCTAACCCTAATTATTAATGATAATTGTATCGTTCCAAATTTTTTGCATCCTTACCTTTAGGCTAAAGGATCCGTGCCCGGAAGGAGGATGGGAAAAGGATGGGACAATACCTCGAACTGAGAGGCCCTTTGAAGGTCCCGCCTCTCAGGGGAGGGGTATTAAGGTGATTTTTCGACGGATGGTGGGGTTCACCAGGAAACGTTTAGTGGCAGTTTCCACGCCTAGGTTGGGAATGTGTTTGATGTGTTCAGTTTTAGCTTTAAACATCCAAGTCCTAGGTTTGGCCAGATGAATCTAAGTTGTTCTATTATGAAAATGCAAATTAAATGAAGACAGAAAATAGATTTAAACAGAAAACACAGAGAATAATTAAGTGAAGAGATCCATACCTGGTTTCGGATGTCCGATGGAGGTTCCGATTTTTGAAGCAGTCAAGATCATCCGGAATTTGACAGAATCGTCTCCGATCCGACGAGGATCGTCTGAGATCTGACGAATTCATTTGACGAATTCGTTAGAGACCTGCAATCGAGAGAAATAGATACAAAATACAGAAAATGCGAGCTATGCCAACAGAGGGCAATGATGTAGAATGACGAGTAATAATGTTAAAATGATAATAATAAACAAAAACACGAGTGCATTACAATGATTTAATGACAATTTATGATTTTATTATGCATTAAGACTATATGGGTGAACTCCGGGATGCAAAATAATAATAAGTTTAACTAATGCAAAGCAAAACAGTAAAAAATGGAGAAAGAATGCAAACTCAGGGCACTGATTGCCCCCAATGTTGACTGCAGTCGAAATCATCTCGGATTGGTACGAAATCGTCTCGAATTGGACAGGATCGTCTGCGACGATCTGAGCTTGCTCCGACTGAAGAATAACAAAGTTCCTGCAAGAAAATTTGAAAAGATACAAAGGCAAACAATGGTCTAGGATATTCTAATGCATGTAAAACTCGAAGTGCAGAAAAATTCAGCCAGGGGGATGTCAAGGGGGGTCCTAAGGTTTAAATAGGCTTAGGAGGGAGGTTAGGAGGTTGGAGATCATCCTAATCCGGAAGATCTCCAACGGGGAGGTCTCTAACGGCGCAGACACGCTTCTGCCCAGATTAGAGACGTCGTTGAAACAGAAGCTAATTATGAAAAATCAGTTTTGGGACGAAATCGGCTGGACGTTCTGCTCCAGACGAAATCGTCCGATCTGAGGCGATATCGTCTGATCGGAGACGATATCGTCCAACGGACGAAACAAACTCTAAAAATGGTGCGGAAAATGAGGAAACGGGTAGCAGGCGGTTTGGGAGCGGTTTTGGGGTTAAAATTTGAATTTGAATTATTACTAAGGTAATTTTAATTATTTGCTAAGGTTTACTGTGCCAATTTTAGGGTGCTACATTTTGCCCCCTCTTTAGCGAATTTTTTGAGGAAAATGCGTTAAAGATGAGTTCTTCTCGATCTACGAGAAAGCAAAAATTATTCCCATTTTTAGGCGACGATTCTTGGTCGAATCGTACGACAACTTATTATGGTGCCCCCTCCGTGTTTTTACCCAAATCGAACGTTTGAGGTAAAAACGCGGAAAAGCAAAATTTTAAAATGTTGTTAATTGTTTTTGAATAAAATTAAGAAAAATAGGGAAAAACCCTAATTCATTGTTACTGTTCATTTTCATTTTCGGTTTCTGGAGCTCTGCAAACAAAATGGTCGAGACAACGCACAGATCGACAGAGGTCCGGCGCGGGCTACGGGTAAGAGTCTAACTTAGTTTAGAATGCTTTAATTTTGATTTTCTATGCTTTTTAGATTAATTTTAAATGATTTTTGAGCATCGCGGCCATTTTTTGGGCCGTCGACGTCGTCGGGACGAAATCGTCTCGATTTCGTCGAAATCGTCTCGATATCGTCGATTTCGTCCAGAGGCGAAATCGGCGAAATGGGGACGATTTCGTCAAATAAGGGACGATTTCGGCTTGCGAAATCGGAGACGAATTTGCTCAAATTGAACTTGTGTTACTTGTATTTTTAATCACTGTTTGATTAATGATTTTTATTGTTTTGTTGTTTATGTTGCAGAGAGGATTACTAAAGAGCAGAGAATGGAAATACGGTGGGCTGAGGGATGACTTGGCCGCTCTATCTCAAGCAGAGCGAGATCAGTTGGCTCAAGTCGGCTTGCAGCATGTGGCAGATATGCCACAGGTTTCTACAGATATGGGGCTATTGACAGCCCTAGCAGAGAGGTGGTATCCGGGTTCTTCCTATTTTTGGTTACCGATAGGGGAGATGACTCCCACACTGGAGGATGTATGGAGGATTTTGAGGATCCCCATACAAGGATGGCTAATAACTCCCATGGCCAATCAGGGCCACGTGATGATGCGACTGTGCGGAGATCCGAGCTTCACCCTGGAGAAGGGCGGAGTGAACATCGAGTCGCTACGCCAGATGCTTGGGGCATCTAGACTGACACAGGTTTTGGTTGGGGTGGTAGGTGGTCTACTGCTATGCCATCAGAGTGGATGCAGAGTACCATGGCTACTGATAGATGTGGTCTACGACATGAGAGACCATGGGTACAGGTTTGCTTGGGGGAGTTATGTACTATGCCGATTGTATAGGATCCTGCATGGGGTCGTATACAAGGGCGGTCGATGTCTGGTTATGACATCACTACTATAGGTTTGGTGCTGGGAGCACATCATGATGTGGAGGCCGGTAGGGCTCCCACTGATAGGGATTGATGGGGAGAGGCCCCGAGCTTTCTACTGGTGGCTCCGAAGAGGGTCACAGTGGTGGATAGATCTGCCAATGTCCCGGAGACTACTTGACGACCTTGTCTCCGACCAGATCACCTGGAGGCCTTGGAGAGATCATCCAGGGTGGGCCGAGGATGGACAGGAGCTGGCTCACGTTAGGCGAACCTATTGGCTGAGGATGGAGAGGGGAGAGGTGGAGCTCCACCGCTACGACCGAGTTTTGAGGTAGTTCGGTCTACAACAGGGGATCCCATCTCTCAGAGACTACGAGTTTTCCTGGACCGTCCGGGATAACACTATAGTTAGCGGGGCTCCAGATATGTAGCGCTTCTAGAGTCAGGACGTAGATGATGCCCCGATCCAGCCAGTGGATGGGGATGACGTAGGGGTAGCCGATGGCTATGATGCTTGGTACATAGGCATCCGCCCTCCTCGGATGACGAGGGCTCAGGGTTCGATTCATGTAGTTGTGCATCGGATGGGGAGGCGGTGCCAGGCGGCCATTGAGGTGGCATAGGGTCACGGGAGAGAGAGCAGAGGAGGCCATAGGCTCAGTAGAGGCCATGGCAATGGGAGAGGAGGGAGGAGAGACCCCCTTCTCCATGGAGAGAGAGGCCACCATCGCTCGATAAGGGCAAGGGTGTGGACACAGGAGAGAGTAGTGAGATGGCTACTCTCTGGGTGGAGACTGTCCATCTCCAGGCATAGGTGCAGACTCTACAGGATGAGGCTACATGCCATCGAGCTGAGGCTACATAGCTCAGAGATGAGGTTGCATGCCTCAGAGCACGGAGCGGAGGGGCGAGCACTCGGGACCTAGCATGGGCTATTGCCTAGGTCACATTCTATCAGACACTATACCACCATATGGTGCCAGAGGGGTAGAGGTTACCGTTGTCGGCCCATATTGTGGAGCCTATCATGATGAGGTCATCGAGGACATCATCACGATCAGAGTCCAGGACTCATAGCACCACATGGACTACGATGGGGCCACCTCGTCCACCTCAAGGCGGGGGAGGAGATGAGGCTGAGAGCTCGAGGGGTTCTCGAGGCTAGCTGCTATAGATTGCACTGCACAGATTGATACATAGTGCTTATTATTATTGATAGGGGATTGAGTATGCCGAGGTACAGATTGTGGCATACCGATCCAGTTTTGAGATGATGTATATATTGTTGATATATATATAGATGAGATATTTTTGATCATATGACTTGTCTTATGTGTTTGTATGATGCTTTAATGTTTTGATTTGTTTGATTTGATGATTCATGTAATTATGTCATTTGGAAATATTATGGTTTGAATGTCATGCTTGTAAAATTTAAATGAAATAATCTGATGTAAACAAATTGGTTGTTTGTGATGTGATAATTTGATAAAAATAAAAGGGGACTTTTAACAATAATTTCAAAGGACATTGTCGCTATTATAGACCATTTCATGGAGTCGCCGCTCACTCGGTCGTCAAGCTAATCCCGGTATAGAAATATTGCTAAAAGTAAAAGAGTGCTTAAGAGACTGTCTTAAGACTTTGTTGTGATGATGCAAATGATGATGATGATGATGATTTGTTTTCAGATTTCCATGAAAATATATTGCATGAAATATTTTAGAATGACTTTTGCTAGGCATAAATTCCTAAGTGTGATAAAATTTTTGAATAATTCCCTAGGAATTATACCATCATTGCAAAGTTGAAGTTTGACATAATGACATGAAATAGAATAAGTGTTTGTTTGTTTTAAAGCATAATTGTGTAACATAATGATTTAAGTCACATGTTTTGATGCTTTTAAATAAATGGAAAATAAAATTGGTACAATGGTTTGCGCTAGGCATAGAATTATAGGTATAGACTTATACCATCATCGTGAAATCCAAAGAAGAAAATAGATTGTTTTATTGCATGGTTGATTTTTAATTTTTGAAAATAGTCAGAAAATATGAAGATGAGGACTTGCGCTAGTCATAAAATTCCAATTTTGGTTTTGGAACTATACCATCGTCGTGAAAGTCAAAAGTTATATATAAATGTAACTTGATTGCATGTTTTTGAAAATGATTTTGATTTTTGATAATGCATGTAGTTGTCTTTATACTAAACAACTGTTCTTCAAAGAAGAAAATGAATTTATTCCAAACAATTTGCAAAAATATTTCAAAGTATCTTAAAGACAAAAGTTAGATTTATAAGGAATCCCATGTGCGTATGTGAGTTCATTACCAATCTTGATTTATCATAATGATACACAAAATCTCTCAAATACAAATGTGTGTGCAATTGCATTGTTCATTTACCCAGTTTTGAGCAAGATAATTTGATACAAGTGATTTGAATGAACCAAATAAGTGTTCATTAACCATGATTTAGATGCATATAACCATACCGAGACTACTATGTAGGTCGGGTTATCAAGAGCTAGCTAATCCATAAGCGGACATAGGTCTGTACAAAAGAAGGTCGCTAATGTGACGGACATATCACCACGCTAGGAGTTACCCAAGGCCAAGCGGGTTGGGCACAAACCACCTGTTATGGGGCTTACCTCACAGTTTTCGAATAATTGAGAATTCCAGGGATTCAAGCTCATCAACCCTTCTTTTCTTTTCAATGGGTAGGGAAAGGGATTTTATTGCTTTTGCTTTTGCTTTTCTCTTTTGCTTTTTTTTTTTTTCTTTTTTCTTTTTTTTTGTACTTTTGTATTTTGGCTTGATATTTGAGATAACGCTGAAATAACTTTTTTCTTTTTCTCTTTTTCTTGAACTTTTCTTTTCTTCCTATGCTAGGGATACTTGCTCGGATTAGCTGTAGAGCAAGGGATTTTTATTTCGGGTAGGGGTGAGCTTGTCCTTTTGCCAATTCTCAAAGATTCTAGACCATGTGCATGATAGGATAGCAGGGGAAACTTTTCGCTCAAGAAACCACTTCTACTATGTAGCATAGTATGGACATTACAAATGTAATCATTTTATTGTGAAAAGATATGCTTGGTTTAAGTAAATAACAAGATCAATTCTCTATGCTCAAACTTTATTTAATTAAATTTTGTGGACTTTGATATAAGAGAGATTAGTAATCATGCCAGATAAAATCAAGATATTTATTTTTGTGTTTGTGATAGTGAGGGATTCCAAATAAATGCTAATTTATCCAAAAATAATTTGAAAATATAACTGCAATACTTTAAGAAGAAATATATACAACAAATATTTTTGAGGAATTTGATAATTTTGATGTTTTTGTATTTTGATCTTAATTGAGGAATTGAAAGAAATACAATGTGATTGTTTTTTTTTTTTGAAACTTTTTATATAAGAGAAAAAAGGAAATAATATACAAAACAAATATATACAATGATGGAATAACCAAATTTTATGCGTAATATCGCTTAAGATGCATAATATTCATAGGTTCTTTTAAATCTTTACCATCTAAGGTAGCTAATTTGTATGCTCCTGATTCAAATTTAGCAGTGATAATATATGGTCCAAGCCAATTGGGCTCAAATTTACCTTTAAGGTCTTTAGTTGCATTAGTATTTTTTTTATTTTCCTTTAAAACAAGGTCGTCGATCTCAAAGGATCGATGACGAACTTTCTTGGCATATGATCTTTTAAGCTTGTTTTGGTAGGCATGAAGATGCTCCAAAGCATTGATGCGCTTTTCATCTAGGAGTTCCAGCTGACTGAGTCTGCCAGCTCGATATTCATCTCCTACTTCGGTGTCTTGAAGTAGTAGAGCCAAAGAAGGAACTTCTAATTCAAAGGGAAAAACAGCTTCAACGCCATAAACCAAGACAAAAGGTGAAGTACCTGTGGGAGTACGCACACTAGTGCGATATGCCCACAAAGCTGGATATAATTGAATGTGCCAGTCGTGGCCAGATTTATTGACCAATATTTTAAGAATTTTGATTAAGGTTTTGTTAGATGCTTCTGCTTGACCATTACCCTGAGGATAATAGGGAGTGGACCAGCGATGTTGAATCTTATATTTTTGGCATAATTTCTTAACATCTTTATTTTTGAAACAAGTTCCATTGTCTGAGATGAGATTTGCAGGAATTCCGAACCTACAAATAATTTGATTAAAAATAAATTTAGAGACTTGTGTTCCAGTGCAGGAAGCTAAAGGCATAGCTTCAACCCACTTCGTGAAATACTCGATGGTGGTTATGATGAATTTGTGTCCATCAGATGACACAGGATTAATTTTGCCAATAATGTCTAAGCCCCATTTTGAAAAGGGCCAAGGAGATGAAATAGCCTGCGGCTCTTGTGCAGGCGCATGGACAAGGTCAGCATGTTTTTGGCACTTGTCGCAATGGCGCACATAATCATGTGCATCCTTTTCCATGGTAGGCCAAAAGTAGCCTATCCTAAGGAGCTTTTTAGCAATGACACTACCACTGAAGTGTCCTCCACAAGATCCATCGTGGGCTTCACTTAAAGCTGATTTGGATTCTTCTAGATTCAAACATCTCAATAGGATACCTTCAAAAGATCTCCTATATAAAGTATTGCCAATTATTACAAATCGACTTGCTCGTCTACGTAATAACCGATGCTGGTTTCTATTAGAATTGACAGGGAAAGTCCCATTTTGAAGAAAATCAAATATTTCCGTATACCAAGGTTCAGGAGTAGTTTCATTGATTAGAAACACATCCAAAGGTTCTAAACATGACTTATTTGAAGCGGGTTCCTGGAGTCGACGAATAATGATGGTGGCATATTCGTCATCTAACTCCAAGGGCAGAAGAGATGCAGCTGTGGCCATAGCATCAGCTGCACGGTTGCTAGTTCGAGGAATAGCTTCCAAAGTGACTTTATCAAACAAGGATAACAATTGCAAAACATATGCTTTATATGGGCATAATTTATCATCTCTGGTTTGATAAACATCATTAATTTGGTTTATAACAAGTTGAGAATCACCAAAAACTAGCAGATGTTTGATTTTTAACGCCAAGGCAGCTCGTAATCCAAGGATTAGAGCCTCGTATTCAGCAGTATTATTGGTGCAAGCAAATGTTAATTTGAAGGACAGAGGAATGATGTGTTTTTGTGGAGATATTAAAATAATGCCCGCACCAGCCCCACTCATGCATCGGGCTCCATCAAAGTATAAGGACCATTGTTCAATATGGTCTGCCTCTAATTGAAGGCATTCATCAGGAAACTCAATGATGAGGGGATGGGTAGACTCTAAGGGTGCAACAACTAACTGATCTGCTATGATTTGACCCTTAACAGACTTTTGTCCTATGAATGTGAGTTCAAACTCACTTAGAGCAAGAACCCACTTTGTTGTACGACCCGATAAATAAGGTCGACTCATGAGATACCGCAAGGGATCATATTTGGCAATGACATAGGTTTTTTGACTGAGCATATAATGGCATAGTTTCTGTGTAGAGAATACGACTGCTAGACATAATTTTTCTAATGTTGTGTAACGGGTTTCATAACTGATGAGGGTTCTGCTAATGTAGTAATTAGCACGTTCTTTCTTCTCATCATCAAGCTGAGCTAACATAGCTCCTAAGGCAGAATCAGAAGCAAAAATGTACAAGATAAAAGGACGATCAGATTTAGGCGGTGAAAGCACAGGTGGGTTAAGGAGGTATTGTTTGAGAAGTTCAAAAGCTTCCTTACATTCGTCGTCCCAATTAAAAGGGACATATTTCTTAAGGAGCTTAAGAAAGGGACCGGTTTTGTCCGCCAGCTTATCGATGAAGCGACGGATGGCTTGAAGCTTACCTTGTAAACTTCGTAACTCAGAGATATTGGTAGGTGCGGGCATATCAGTGATAGCCGCAATCTTGAGAGGGTCGATTTTGATACCACGTAAAGAAACTAAAACCCCTAATAGTTTACCGGACTTGACTTCGAATATACATTTAGCTGGATTTAATCGAATAAGGTATTCTCTTAACCGATTAAATACTTTTCTTAAATCATCTAAATGATCATCTTCTTTAATAGAGCGAGCTATAATATCATCTACATAATCATGTAGGATATCATGCATCATATCATGAAAGATATAAGTCATAGCTCGTTGATATGTTGCACCTGCATTCTTTAAACCAAATGGCATCACTTTCCAACAAAAGGTACCCCAAGGGGTAATAAAGGTTGTTTTAGCCTGATCTTCAGGAGCTATCCTGATCTGATTATAGCCAAAAAATCCATCCATTAGGGACATCATTCCACTCCCGACAGTAAAGTCAATGATTTGATCCATGTTTGGAAGAGGAAAATCATCTTTAGGGCATGCAGCGTTAATATCTCTAAAATCTGTGCAAACCCTAACTTTGGTAGCTTCTTTCTTGGTGACTGGAACTACATTTGAGATCCATTCAAGCATAATCAATAGCTTGTATAAAAACAACATTCAGGAGTTTTTCTAACTCCCCTTTGACTAGCAAGGCCACTTTGGGATGCATTTTTCTAAGTTTTTGTTTAACAGGTTTAGCATCCGGATGGACTACTAGATGATGCATGACTACAGAAGGGTCCAAACCTGGCATGTCTTCATATGTCCAAGCAAAGACATCTTCATAATCTTTAAGAAATGCAATGTATTCATTTTGTTTTTCTTGACTTAATTCTGATCCAATATTGATTATGTGAGGATTATCCTCAGTTCCAATGTTAACTTTAATGACGTTTTCTACTTCCATGTGTAGATCTCTTTCAAAATTAGGTGGGGTGGGTGAAACGCCCAATTCTTGTAATTATTTTAAGGTTAACTTGGAGAATTCATCTTGAGGAGTCGTGGCCTCAAGCTGGGCTATAGTAGGTATAGAACCATCAAAATAAAAACCATTGTGTAACAACTCTTCAACGGAGACATCATGGAAAATATCTCCTTCCAACTCATCATCGGATTCAACAATCAATTCGGGGTAAGCTATGGATAGCATATTGCATGTAAAGGGATTATTCTTTGGACACAAAGAATCTTGTTTATCTAGATAATCTTGATAACATATGAGTTGATCATCACCTTCAAAAGGGAAGGGTTGACCCTTACTAGGAAACAGGCCCACACCACATCGGGCGGGCCATGGTTCTACCTCGATAGGTTCTTTCATACCATTTTGGAAAGGTCCCAAGCCTTTCCCTTTATATCCCATTTTAAGCATTATAGGTTTAGCTTTAATATATTCATTAGCAAAATAGCATCGAGCATATCCATCACAATGCGTCTTGATGTTTCGGGGTATTCTTCCCCAATCATATCCTTTATAAATAAAAGCACAACTCCCGACTTGGTAAGTACTTCCCATAGGTTGTGGGAGGCCCAAAGTACGAGGAGATGGTGGCAAGTTATTTAAAAGAATTGAATTTTGCATAAAAGCATTTGTTTTTTCTGATATTAAAATTTTAGATAAATCCGGTAAAAGCTCATCAGAAAGAGCATAAGATGTAGAAGGATCATTCCCTATATCTTTAGATGTGGAAGGTATGATAGATGTAGATAATGTGGAGGTGTTAATAAATGGGTCTATAGGTTTTGAAATTATAGGGATGGAACATGAAGGATTGGTTGTGGATTTAAGATCCTGTTGAGGTTCTAGTGTGGTTTGTTCAGAAGATGGTTGAGGTAAATGTATAGGTGTAGTTGATGGGGATAGATGATGTTATGGGTGTGTGTTTCACACGTTTAGATGAAAAATAAGAATTAGGATGTGTGGATGACAGAGCGGGGCAAAATTGCACTCCAACAAGGTTCTGCCAAAGCACACATATCAAAGGGTCTAGGGTCACCATGGATAGTGACCAACTGATTTTTAAATTCAAATTTAACACACTGATGTAAAGTGGAGGGAACCGCTCGCATCGCATTGATCCAAGGGTGACCCAAAAGTATATTGTACGATGTTGGGCAATGTACAATAAACACGGTTGTATCTAGGGTTCGAGGACCAACTTGCAAGGGTATAGTAATGACTCCACACGTTTCTTGTGTCTCGTCATTGAAAGCTTTGATAATCATATCCATTTTTTTCATTTCATCACTTCTAAAGCCAAATATTTGGTAGAAGTCAAAAGTGCATATGTTTAAAGATGAACCATTATCAATCAAGACTCTTTTAACGACTACATCTCCAATTAGGGCAGTAATATATAAGGGGTTATCCTTATGTAAACTATGTTGTGGGATATCTTTATCCCGGAAGTCAATACAATCGACCTCTCGAGTGATGATAGTATTGGACATGGCTTCGGGTTGAATATTTTGTGGCACCATCATTTGGCTTAATGTGAGCATTAATTCATCTCTATGGGTAGGAGAAGATCTTAACAAGTCCAAAAGGGAAATTCTGGTTGTAGTATTGGATAATTGTTCATTAATATTGTAAGGAGGCTTAGGTTGAACATTAGACATATGATTCCCTTTATTGGGATTTTTCAAAACAAATGGAGCTGATCCATCATTCTGAGTTTGATCCTGTTGAGAGTTTTGAGCCTGTTGTCTGGTAACAACTCCGATGGTACCTACAATGTTATATTGAAGACGTTGAACTGGTCTTGGTTGAGCGTTTATGGCTTGTTCATTAGGAAGGAACTGATTAGAAGAGGGTCGAGTAGTAACTCTTCTAGGAAATGGTTCTTCCGGAACCATAGCATCTGTGATAGGTTGAATAGGATCTGATTCATTTTCAGAACTATTCGATTGGTTTGAGGTGATGTCTACTTCACTTTCAGTATCCGATTCTACATCACTAGGATCGGGAGTTTGAATATTATGTAGGGGCCTGGTCGTGACTATGGATAAAGTTGTGCCAAATATTTGAGGATCCTGAACAGGTAATTGTCCGCTAATAGTCCCTACATATCGGGTAGGAGGGGGAACATTATGATGTTCGATTTGATTAGCCACTTCTTTACCATGGTTTGGTAAAGGATGTTGAAATATATCTAATGATTGATTGGCATTCTGATTCTGATTTTGAGGAATGGTCTTTTGAGCGTTATTAGGAGCATTTTGTTTAGGTTGGAAAGCTTGCACCTCCATTTCATTATTATCAATCAGATCTTGTATTTTATGTTTTAATATTTTGCAAGAGTTTGTAGCATGTCCAGGTCCTCTATGAAAATCACAATGTAAATCAGCTCGATATCCGGGTATAGTTGGATCAGGTTCCCGGATAGCTGGTAATTGAATCAAGCCTCGTGCTAGTAATTGAGGTAGAATGGTTGATAAAGGTTGATTCAATCTAGTAAATTCTCGAGGAGGTTTATCAGGAGGTTTTAATATAAATTTTTTTGTTGTCTTCGTTGTATTGATATTAGCAACGTTTCTACTATCAGTGACTCCGTCACCTACAACTTGTTTGTTTTTATACTGATTTTTGGATGTTTTCTCATCATCTTTCTTTTTGAGCTGACCTCTCCTAATGAGAGCATCTTCTACCCTTCGAGCTAAGTCTATAGCTTGATCGAAGGTGGTTAAGGTAGCAATTGATAACTCATAAGATATTTGTTCTTGCAAATTATTGATAAAAATATCCAACATTTCCCTATAAGGTAGCACAAAGTGCGGTTTTCCTATCAACTGCCTCCATCTAGCTAAGAAATCAGCAAAACATTCATCTTTGTCTTGTTTTAAGTTGTATAAATCTTTAATGGTGACATGCCTCTCGATGTAGGCACTAAATTGATGGACAAAAGATTCAGTTGTTTCTTCAAAATTTCTCAAAGAATGAGTGGGCAATTGATAGTACCACTCCAATGCCATTCCTCCTAAACTTTTTGGGAACATTTTTAGTAATAGCAAGTCATCATGTGATATATCATGACATGCTATCCTAAACATGCGAAGATGCTCTATGGGATCTTCAGTTCCTTTATATATAGGCGGGACGGGCATGGGAAAGTGTTTAGGGTATGGTTGTGCTACAACTATGGGATCCAGAGGTTGACTACATATCTCTCGATAATTGTACGAGGGACGGTAGGGATCTATCTGGTCCATACGCGAAGCTAACTGTTTCACCATGGCTTCCAGATTACTGGTTTGCCCACCATATTGATTCGGTAGGGCATTAATATGGGATTTGTGAACATATGATGGAGGGACATGAAGATTAGATGCTATGTTGCTATTGTGTAAATTGTTGGTAGGAAGGGTGTTATGAAGAAGTTTTGAAGTTGTATTATGTTGTATCCCCGATTGTTGAAAATTGGTGTTTGGCTTTATTTTAGGTTTTTGTCGATTTGAAGCATATTGATCAATAGTTTGGCGAAATAAAGCAGTGAATGAAGGTTTCTTTTGTGTGGGAATGATTTTAGGCTCAATAACAGGTTCCTTAGGGGGTTGGGTAACCTGTTGTTTTTGCATGTTCCGAATCATAGTGACCATATCTCTATTGGATGGTCCAGCCTTATCACTTTCTTGATCAACAAAGGACAAGGGATTAGTGTGTATGTTAAACATATCTTCCATGGCTGCTTGAGTGTCACTAATTTGTCCTCTATCAATACGAACTGCCATATTAAGAGCACCAATGTTATTATTGAAAAATTTCCAGAAATGATCTAAGTTATCAAAAGCAATAGTTCCATCTGGAGCCATTCTAGGGGATGAGGATCCTTCCTCTTTAAGATTTTCTTGTTGTTCATTTTCTTCGACCGACTCATCTTCTGGCTGTTCTAGAGTTTCTCCTTCCGGAATTGATTCCTCAGGAAGGACATTTGGGTTTTTTGTTTTGTCTCCTAACCAATCTTCTTCTTCTTCTTCAGTTTGTTTACCATTCCTAAGTCTAGGCATTGTGCTTAAATTTAGATTTCAGCAAATATATATATACTTGTATATATATATATATATATATATATATATATGCAACAAGCTTAAGAGGTATATATTTTAATTATATACCTACTATAGTATTTGAAATAAAATGTTTTAGTTTTGTTATGTTTTGGTTTTTCTTGTTTTTTCTGTTTTTGTTTTTTTTGTTTTTGTAACAATATTATAAAGATAACAAACAACACACTAAATGCAAGAAATAATAATAATGAAAGCAATGATCTAGTCTTCTATAAACAATTTATAAATATCATTAATGGGCTCGAGTTCTTCAGGAGTCATGAAGTGTTCTTCTTCAAATTGAAAATTTTCTTTCAAGAATTTGATGAAAAGTGCTATAGTGATATTATCTGTCTCAGATTTTGGTTGGTAGAAATAAAGTTCATGGCAATACTCTCGATATAACATAGCTCGAGGAACTCTCCTCCATATTTCCCTATCTATAAGAACGACCTCTTGATCTTCTACATGACCTAGGAATTGGTGTATAACAGCTGCGTTCTCGAGGTATTCCTCGAAGGTGAACAATTATGAAGACACAAGAGCTCTCCTATAAGCTAACCACCTATGGCAGGCTCTCTGAAGTTCATGATAAAAAATGAGTTGATGAGGATCCAGGATCCTATCTAGGGCAAACCTCTTGATTTGTTTAAGTTGTATTGATCTAGATGAAATGATACCTAGCCTCCTATCAAGTTCTTTCCACAAAAGTTGGTTTCTATCTGTTTCAGGCACACTAAGCACATAATTAACTTCTATGGCTGCTAATTGGTTTTCAACATTTATAGTGACAGCTAGTCTTTTCTTAGGAGCTACCATCTAGACATGATATGCAACTTAGTAGTTTTCTAATGATTTCAAATGCATCTATGTTTTTGTTTTTTTTTTGTTTTTTTTTTCAAAAGGTTTTAGTTTCACGTCGGGTTCACCAAAATGTATCGTTCCAAATTTTTTGCATCCTTACCTTCAGGCTAAAGGATCCATGCCCGGAAGGAGGATGGGAAAAGGATGGGACAATACCTCGGACTGAGAGGCCCTTTGAAGGTCCCGCCTCTCGGGGGAGGGGTATTAAGGTGATTTTTCGACGGATGGTGGGGTTCACCAGGAAACGTTTAGTGGCAGTTTCCACGCCTAGGTTGGGAATGTGTTTGATGTGTTCAATTTTAGCTTTAAACATCCAAGTCCTAGGTTTGGCCAGATGAATCTAAGTTGTTCTATTATGAAAATGCAAATTAAATGAAGACAAAAAATAGATTTAAACAGAAAACACAGAGAATAATTAAGTGAAGAGATCCATACCTGGTTTCGGATGTCTGATGGAGGTTCTAATTTTTGAAGCAGTCAAGATCGTCTGGAATTTGATAGAATCATCTCCGATCTGACAGGATCGTCTGAGATCTGATGAATTCATCAGACGAATTCGTCAGAGACCTGCAATCAGAGAAATAGATACAAAATACAGAAAATGCAGCTATGCCAACAAAGGGCAATGATGTAGAATGACAGTAATAATGTTAAAATGATAATAATAAACAAAAACACGAGTGCATTACAATGATTTAATGACAATTTATGATTTTATTATGCATTAAGACTATATGGGTGAACTCCGGGATGCAAAATAATAATAAGTTTAACTAATGCAAAGCAAAACAGTAAAAAATGGAGAAAGAATGCAAACTCAGGGCACTGATTGCCCCCAATGTTGACTACAGTCGAAATCATCTCGGATTGGTACGAAATCATCTCGAATTGGACAGGATCATCTACGATGATCTGAGCTTGCTCCGGCTGAAGAATAACAAAGTTCCTGCAAGAAAATTTGAAAAGATACAAAGGCAAACAATGGTCTAGGATATTCTAATGCATGTAAAACTCGAAGTGCAAAAAAATTCAGCCAGGGGGATGTCAAGGGGGGTCCTAAGGTTTAAATAGGCTTAGGAGGGAGGTTAGGAGGTTGGAGATCATCCTAATCTGGAAGATCTCCAATGGGGGAGGTCTCTAACGATGCAGACACGCTTACGCCAGATTAGAGACGTCGTTGAAACAAAAGCTAATTATGAAAAATTAGTTTTGGGACGAAATCGGCTGGACGTTCTGCTCCAGACGAAATCGTCCGATCTGAGGCGATATCGTCTGATCGGAGACGATATCGTCCAACGGATGAAACAAACTCTAAAAATGGCATGAAAAATGAGGAAACGGGTAGCAGGCGGTTTGGGAGCAGTTTTGGGGTTTAAAATTTGAATTTGAATTATTACTAAGGTAATTTTAATTATTTGCTAAGGTTTACTGCGCCAATTTTAGGGTGCTACAATAATATAATAATATATATTTTATCCTATAGTTAGAATAATAAATAATATAATAATTAATTATAAATTAATTATTATATTATAATATATAATATTAGGGTTAGGTAAGCATTGCGACTTTTCACTCATAACCCTAGAGTGGGTATAAGACATTATACAAATCTATCATTCGGGGCATCAATGAAATATAAAAATATATATTATTTAGATCCATTAGAGGGATTTCCCAAACCAATGCAAAAGGTGATTCATATCTAAAAGTGATTCTATTTATTTTATTTATTTCTCATTTATTAATTTATTGTGCTAGGAACCCTTGGTTCCTACCATCTGGTATCAGAGCATTATGGATCCAACCATGTGGGACCAAAAATTTTAGAAAGAAGTTCAAAAATTGAAGGTAAAATTTTAGGAATTGGGGAAACCACACTAGCAACATTTAGAAAATATTTTTTAGTGTGCAACATTTCGAAAAATGATAGAAAACATTATTTTTAGTGTGCAAAATTTTGAAAACATGATAGAAAATATTATTAATAAGTTTAGTGAGGATCTAATGGAAGTGGAAGCACAAGAAGTTGCAAATGAAAATGAAAACCCTAGAAAATATTTTGCAGAAGAACCCGAAGCCATAAATTTTCAAAAGGTACATAATGCACTTCAGAAAAAAATACTCCTAACCCTAAAATGTTTTCAAAGGAGCCCATAGACATTGAATCTCAGGTGGTATCCATTGCATCTTCCAAAAAGAAAAAAAATGTCTCCAACCCTAAAAATGCATATTTTCCCAAAAATAAAGTATACGAGGAGAAAAACGCAAATATTTCCAAGGAAACAAAATGCAGGATTTCTCCAATTTATGCATCGCCTATTGGAGTGGTTCTATTGAAGAAGAAAATATCAAACAAGAATACATTTTCAAAATATGTGTTACACACTCGCCCTGCACCATGGCCTCCTCCAAAAATAATAAAATCCGGGTGAGGTCTGCGCATCTAAAAGCTCAATAAGGAGATATACTGAATTCTTTGACTTTTTATGATCTCATGGTCGGTTGCAAGTCGATGTTAGGGTAATTTCTTCCACTTGGACTTAAAATTTTACCAATGTGCCCTTGAGGGTCTTTGGTGCAGAATAACAAGTAGCTTCTATTACCAAAATTTTGGATCAATTTGATTGACCATTGAAAAGTTATGGCCTTAGCAAGAAAAAATAAAAATTGCCAATTTTGAAAAATCGGTGCAAAATTTGACGAGGGGCTGCCAAGGACAATTTTGTTTAGAATAGAATGTAGAATTATCTGCTAAATTTTTGAGTAAATCTAAGCTCTCTATGAAGAGATATCCCTTTTTTTTTGGTGAGGTTGGGTTTGCCTCCGAAGATTAGTTTCCATAACTCTATCAACTATCTTTGTCCTATATGTTCTGATTACTGATATTGTTTTGTTCCCACTGCCTAATTCTTGACACTATTATATAACCTATTTTATTTTGACTATCACTGATATTCCTTGACTATTCTGACTGGCACAGGTAACTGTTATGACTGTGTAGGTGATTGTTATGATACTGTTATCTTGACCATCCTATATTCACTGTTACAGATGGAATTTTTTTAACTATAATTGAGTCAGACCTGTTTTAGACTCTAACGATTCATGTTTGCCTATTATTATTTTGGGAGTATATATTGCTTGTTGTCCATGTAGGAATTCTAGAATAGGGATGTCTTCTTCGTATGCTCAATTTCTGTGTAGGATACAGTAATAGGTTTAGGCTTTTGGTTGCAGGTTAAGTAGAACAAAAAACTTGAAGAACAACCTTGTTTGCAAGTTTAAACAGAACCAAGGTACTCTAGGCAAAGGTGTATGTAATATCCATAGGCTCTCTGTTATACCGTAGTGATGAACAATAGTGCTTGGACCAATATTTTAGGCCACTACTCAATGAAGATTGCACACATACCCTTGACAATATAATCTACTTGTTTGACAGTACGGGATGGTAGTCTTCCACGATGCTATGTCCCGTGCACTATGAACAATACAAGGCCGATTAAACTTCCTAGGGATAAAATTTTGTTAAATCCTAGATGGTAATATTGTTTGATAGATTACAAGACAAAGGATATGTAATATTGTTTGATATATTACAAGGAAAATTTGTGAAAACTATAGTATACTCTTATTTGATAAATTTGATAACTATAGTAGAATATTGTTGGTATATCATGAGACAAATCAGCGATCTAATTGTGATCTTGTTAGGAGGACTACAGTATATTCTTATTGATAGGCCAAGTGACAATTGTCTAATTTGGAAAGAGTGGATGAGGAATCCATTCTTGAGTAAAATATGGGAGTTCCTCTTAGTATATACTTATGTAGATTACATTGAAACTACATGGTACTTTATACATGCATTTGATAAAGAATGCATTATGTGAAAACATAAATTAATTTAGGAAGATTAGATATGAAATCTAATCTTGTATATATTATAGGGTCTCTTCTTGTATTACAAAACCTTAGGTAACCTCCATATCATATTGGATTAAATGGATTAATGATATCTAGGTTTTAAGAATGAATGCAAGATTCATTCTTGAGAAAATCATAAGGTTTCTTCATTCTCAATGTATATGTATCCATTGAATATTTCATTTATGTGTTTCAATTGTAATGATGACCTAAAAATAGGAATGTATGGGATTCTCCTATAGCCATGTATTTAATGATGGTTCAAAAAGAATCTATAGGATTCTTTATATCATTGTAAATTGAGACAAAAAGATTAATGAAATATGAGGATGCATATTTTGAGGTTGGGTTTTTCCCCATTGGGGTTTTCCTAGGATATATGTGGTGTTATGTGTTCTTATCATGTGATCTTGTTATTAAATTGGATATTGCATTTATAAGGTGTTATGATTTTTGTTAACAAGTAATGTTCTATATTTAAGATTGGTTTATATTTGCACTTAAGGATGTTGCACTTACTTCTCCAAAGAATGAATATTGAATGGTTTATGCTTTTCATGCAATGATTCAAGGATTAGTCCTTGAATGAATGAAATATTCTTTATGCATAGTTTTCCACTGCAAAATAATTGATTGCTTAATCAATTAGGAAGTAATTGAATTGCATTCAATTATTTAAGTAACTAAACTTCCTAAAGAAAGGAGAGAGAAACAAATAAATTATAGCTTAAACATATTTAGCTATGAAAACTGCATTGATAATAGATAAGCTATGATCCAAAAAAAAAATTTACTCTCTCAAGTTGGATTGGAAATATGGGGTTGTTACACCAAATGAAGAGATATATCAAATCCATTATTACAGGAAAAAAAATAAATTAGAAGCGCGTCTTCTAATACCATAGGTTTTAATTATTTTAAGCAATATTATGGTTTATTTAAGCCAGTGATAAGGGAAACTCGATGTTATCCAAGTGGACATAAAATTATTATGAAATATGGCACTAATAGTTCGAATGAAGTGATAAATCAATTTACATTTCAACACAATTACTACAGGTATACATAGCATTAATGATAACTGGTTGATAGAGTTTCTCCCTTTCCCTATTTATCTTTGAATTCAAGTCAAATTAATAATGTAGTGCATTGTTTATTCAGGTGGTGACAGTGAAAAGCAACATAGTCGTGTTAAAATAACTACTATCATCATCATAAGGAAATGAGGCTCTGATTATAAACTGTATATCAAATTTTTATGCATTATATTCTTTGACAAGAATTCAAAACCAATCATTTAAACACAGGTGTTGGAAATTTTGAGTATAGTGTTGTCATTGATGTCAAAGGTTTGATGTCATTGGTTGTCATTGATGTCAAAGGTGAAAAGGTTGAGTTTTGTCTTCAAGGTTGAAATAATAAATGCAAAGGAATTTTCCATGGTTGTGAAAGCAAGCAAAGAGAATTTTGAAGAAAAGGATTATAATATTTAAATTTTAAATTTAAATATTATTAAGAGAGTTTGAAAGTAACAAGGGCTTCATTTGGTAAATAAAAAACAAAGGGAGATTTTAAATTGCAAAGAAAATATAAGACTTCTCATTGGTGGAAAAAGACCCAAGGCAAAAGGTTTTATTATAATATATTTTTTTAAATATTATAATACCTAAGTATAAAGTTACATGGCGCCAAAGATAATTCAAATTATTTTTAAATAAATTTGAAAGAGGGCCGACGTCTAAAACGTGCATGGAAAGCATATAAATACCCTAAGACTTTGGAAATAAAATGGTGTGTTTGATATTTGATTTTTGTGCAATCGTGCAAAGTGGTGACAACGAATGAGGTAGAGGGGACAACGTTGATTTCAGAGCGCAGAAGGAGAACAAAATAAGTTAATTTCATTTACTCCTTGATGTCATCCGCCAGGGTGGCCTAGCGGTGGCTAGATTCATGCTAAGTCATTTGTGAGGTAGAGGTTCGTGGTTCGATTCTCCCTAGCACCAGTTTTGAAGGATTTAATTTTTTTAGTGAATGCACCAAGGGAATAAAGGGGGAGGCCTATGCGTTAGGTCTCAACCGCTTGGCTAGCGCAAGCGGTCATGCACTGCATTAGGAGGTTGAGGTCGGAGGGTCGATTCCCATCCGCACCAACAATATTATTTTTGGTAAAAGGTATGTGCTAAGGTTGATTAAATTTGCTTTGCATGGAGTTTGAGGGGTGTGCTATGGTGTAAAGGTTTTTGGCATATAGGAGGTATAAGGGTAATTTATTTTTGCCAAATATTTTTGAAGGTATTGTTGTCATTAAGTTTTATTTTTATATATGCAAAAGTAGGAGTGATAAGGTGTAAATGGTTGATTTAATATTGTAAATTTGTGTTATGGGTCATTAAGTGGTTTGGAAATTATTTTATGAAAGTGGGAGATAAAAGGTGTAAAATGTGTTTTTATTGTTTGTAATATTTGCATTAATATTGAAGGACTTGGTTCATGATTTGATGTTTTATTTTGAAAAACCAAGAGAGTTATAGAGCATTGGTTTGGAATAAAATTGAGCATATCATTTTGAGAAGGAAGTTCATGTGGATGGTTTGAGAAAGTATTTTGCTATCTAACCCTTGAAGTGGCACTAGAAAAATTAGTTGTTTGTGAGATAGGTTTTTGAAGACATATCTCCATAAGAGAAAATTAAGAGGTATGGGCACATCATTCCTTATTTAAAGTGTTTTGTTGAGTAAATGTTTTTGAAACATAAGGTGGAGATAAAAGGGTTGTTTGGTAAGCATTGTTGAAAATATTTGAGTTAGGGTTTGTACTTCATTGTTGAATGGTTTTGGAAATATTTGGGATAGAGTTTGAGAACAAGTGTGCTTCTATTGTTGAAAGAGATTGAGACATTTGTGCTAGAGATTGTGAACTACTTGTGCTAGGTTTGAAGATAAGTTTTTGCATCTTTGTGAAACCTTTTTGAGCATGTGTTATGAGTAGTTATGAGCATGTATTAGAGAAAATTGAGCAGATATAGAGAGCAGGTTTAAGATAGTGTTGTGAGAAGATTGGATCAGACTTGTGAGCAGGTTAGAGGTAGACTTGTGAGCAGGTTTGAGGTAGACTTGTGAGCAAGTTTAAGATAATGTTGTGAGTATATTGGATTAGTATTGTGAGCATATTGGATCAGAGTTATGAGCAGATTTGATCAGAGTTGAGAAGAGCAGAGGGGATAGAGTTCTCCTATGGAGAGAGATCCACAAACTAGAGTAGAGGGGATAGAGTTCTCCTATGGAAAGAGATCCACAAACTAGAGTAGTGGGGATAGAGGTCTCCTATGGATAGAGATCCACAAACTTGAGCATAGGGGATTGGTGTCTCCTTTGGACAGAGGTCCATAAACATTGTAATAGGGATTTGATTCCCAAAATATTCATTGAGAAAATTTATAAGGAATATTTTCTCCATGGATGTAACCCACATTGGGTGAACCACGTTAAATCATGTCTCTCATGTGTGTGATGATGTGTGCATTATTTACTACTTTGATATTATTGTTGTTATCATTTGGATTGAAAAGTAAAAATTTTTATCTTATACTATTCACCCCCTCTCAGTATAAGCTTATGTTCTTCAATTGGTATCAGAGTGGGTTCCTTCATGAAAAGCCTAACAACTTGAAGGAAGATCCCACAAGAACATACATGACCTCAAAAAATGGAGAAGAAGCCATGATCGACATAAAAGAGGAATTTATTACTGCTCTTAGAAACTTGGAAAAAGTTAGAAGGAAGAATTCAAGTTTGAAGGCTCAAATCCAAGAGGATGAGGAAGCAAAGATGGAACTTCTACAAAATATCACAGAGCTCAAGGTAAAAGTTGAAGAGGGAAGGAAAATTGAAAAGGATATGGTAGAATAATTAAAGGCAAAAGAGTTAGAATGTGAAGGGTTGGAATCTAAAATTGTCTCTCTAAGAAAGGAAGTTGAAAAGACTAAAGATAAGTTACAACAAGATATAAAGTTAGGGAAATAGAAAGAGGAGTCAAGCTCCAAAGGAACAAAGATATCAAAAGAAGAAGAGCCCATGACCTATGCTAATGCATTGAAAGGCAAAAGCATCAAGAAGGAAGAAAACAGAGAAGCTTCATGGATAAAATTCAATTACAGAAACAACAAAGGAAGAAGCATGCGACCATATTATTCAAGGCAATCTAACAGGTTACAAAATTTCTTCCATGGCTATTATTTTTCATGTAACAAATATGGTCATAGAGTTGTACATTGCATGGTTCATGTGAGAAATAATGTTGATAGAAATTTCAATTCATTTGCACCTCTCATGAATAACAATATCATATATTACAAATGCAATAACTTTGGGCACAAGGCCAAATGGTGTAAAATAGTATTTCCTGAATTAAGCAAAAAGAAGGAGGATCAGAAGGTTCAAAAGAATACAACCTCAAAAGTTTGGAAAGAGAGAAAAGAGCAAGAAAATGAGAAGTCAATGTTAGTACAAACAACTCTTCATGTACAAGATAAGAGAAATCAATGGTTTCTTGATAGTGGTTGTTCAAGTCATATGATAGGTGACAAAAGTAAATTTCTTGTACTTAAAGAAATCAATGGAGGATCAGTAAAATTTGGTGACAATGGTTCAAAAAAATTATTGGGAAAGGGACTTTGAGTTTAGATAATGGAAAATCAAAGACAGAAAATGTATTGTATGTTAAGGGATTGAGGCACAATTTACTAAGTGTAAGTCAACTTTGTGATCAGGGGCACACGATCACTTTTCATCCAAATAGATGTGAGATCAAAAAATCTAAAATAGGAAAGCTCATTGTAGATGCCAGTAGAACTACAAATAATCTCTACATACTAAGTGAAATTAAGGGAGAAAATATTTCTTATCACAAGAGGATGAGAGTTGGTTATGGCATAGAAGAATGGGTCATCTGAACTTTGACAACATAGTGAAAATAAGCAACAAATAGGTAGTCAAAGATTTACCCAAGATAAAAAGACCACAAAGCACAATTTGTGCACAATGTCAACATGGAAAGCAAACAAGAACAAGTTTCAAGTCAAAAGAATTTACTTCATCTAAACCATTGAAACTAGTTCACACTGATTTATGTGGTCCTACAAGGACAAAGAGTTTACAAGGTGAAAGTTACTTCATGCTATTTATAGATGATTTCTCCAGAATGACTTGGGTAGCTTTCTTAAAAGAAAAGTCAGAAGCCTTTGAGAAGTTCAAGGTATTCAAAGAGTTAGTAGAAAATGAAATAGGTAAAAGGATAAAGTGTCTAAGATCAGATAGAGGAGGAGAATTTACTTTAGGTGAATTCATAGAATTTTATGAACAACATGGGATCAAAAGAGAATACTCAGCAGCAAGGACCCCACAACAAAATGGAGTAGTTGAAAGGAAAAATAGAACTATTGAGAATATGGCTAGAGCTATGCTAAATGAATCCAAGATTTCAGATGGGTTTTGGAGAGAGGTAGTTCATACAACTGTCTATATCATCAATAGAGCTCAGGTAAGAGTAAATCATCATAAAAATCCATATGAGCTTTGGAAGGGAAGACCAACTACTATGAAGTATTTCAAAATTTTTGGAAGTAAATGCTACATTAGACGGGAAGAGAAAAATTTGGGTAAGTTTGACTCAAGGTGTGATGAGGGTATCTTCCTTGGGTATTCCACTAAGAGCAAAGCCTATAAATGCTATAATAAGAGGACACATACAATTATGGAAAGTATAAATGTGATAGTTGATGAACAGACAGGGTCAAAAGAACCAACTCAAGAAATTGTATATCAAGAAGGAGAAAGTTGCCAAGAAGAAATAGGTGAAGAATCAGAAGAAGAGGAAACACAAAGAACACCACCTAAGACTCCATCCAGGTATGTGCAAAAGAATCATCCAAGAGATCTGATTATTGGAAATCCAGATGAAAGACAAACAAGGAGGAAGATAATAGGAACAAGTGAACATGCAAATCTTTCTTTGTTGTCTAAAATTGAGCCCAAGGATTTCAATGAGGCAAGAGAAGATAAATTTTGGGTCAAGGCAATGGATGAGGAGTTGGATCAAATAGAAAAAAGTGAGACTTGGGAACTTGTCCCATGACCAAAAGACAAGAATGTAATTGGCACTAAATGGGTTTACAAAAATAAGTTAAATGAAGATGGTCAGGTAGTCAGGAATAAAGCAAGACTGGTATGCAAAGGTTATGCACAGGTTGAAGGGATTGATTTTGATGAAACATTTGCTCCTGTTGCACGACTTGAGGCCATAAGGATATTTTTAGCTTTCTCAAGTTTCAAAAACTTCAAAGTATATCAAATGGATGTAAAATCAGCTTTTCTCAATGGCATCTTGGAAGAAGAGGTCTACATTGAGCAACTCGAGGGGTTCAACCTAACTGATAAGCCAGATTATGTATGCAGATTAAAGAAGGCTCTTTATGGACTAAAGCAAGCTCCTAGAGCTTGGTATTCAAGGTTGGATAAGTATCTTCAAGAATAGGGTTTCAGAAAAGGAATAGTTGACAGTAATTTATACATCAAAAATGAAGGAAATGACTTATTAATTATGGTTGTCTATGTGGATGATATCATTTTTGGAGGTAATAATGATAAGATGTGTCAGAAATTTGCAAAGAGTATGCAAAATGAATTTGAAATGTCAATGCTTGGTGAGTTGTCCTTCTTCCTTGGACTACAGATTTCATAATCAGAAAAGGGTGTATTTCTCTCACAAACCAAGTATATAAAAGAAATGCTGAAGAAATTCAAATTGGAGGATTGCAAACCAGTGAGTACCCCCATGGTTACAGGATGCAAGTTGAGTAAATATGATGAATCTCCTGAGGCAAATCAGACATTGTATAGATCTATGATTGGTAGCTTACTATATGTCACAGCTACAAGACCAGATATAATGCAGGTAGTGGGACTAGTGGCAAGATTTCAAGCAACACCAAAGGAAACACATGTACTGGAAGTAAAGAGAATTCTCAGGTATTTAAAAGGAACTATGGATTTTGGACTCTGGTATCCCAGAAGTGATAATTTCACTCTCATAGCATATACAGATGCAGATTGGGTAGGCAGTATTGATGATAGAAAAAGCACAAGTGGAGGAGCATTCTTTCTTGGAGATTGTTTAGTCTCTTGGCTAAGCAAGAAACAAGCATCAATATCCTTATCCACAGTAGAGGCAGAGTACATTGCAGTGGTTGCTTGTTGTACACAAGTGTTATGGATGAAGTAAACTTTAAAGGACTTCAAGATAGAGCATGATCATCCCATATCCATACTATGTGATAATACAAGTGCCATAAACATTTCAAAGAATCCAGTGATGCACTCAAGGACCAAGCACATTCCGATCAAATATCATTTTTTGAGAGAACAGGTGATGGATAAGCAAGTCAAATTGGAATATGTTACTACAAAGGAACAACTTGTGGACATATTTACTAAGCCATTTCCAAAGGAAACTTTTGAGTATCTTAGAAGGAAATTGGGAGTAGTCTTACTCCCACCCCAAAATTAATCACCTCAAGGAGAGGAGGTGGGGAGGGGGCTGAGCTAAGAGTCTTATATTTAGCCCCAAAGGAGTCCCTTTGCCATTGATGTCAAAGGGGGAGAGATTTGAGTAAGGGGGAGAGCATTCAGTTAGGGGAGCAGTTCCTCAGGGGGAGAAGATTTGGAATCCAAGTGGTAGGAAAAGGAATTTTTAGAAAGGGTTGCCATCAATGACAAAGGGGGAGATTGTTGGAAATTTTGAGTATAGTGTTGTCATTGATGTCAAAGGTTTGATGTCATTGATTGTCATTGATGTCAAAGGTGAAAAGGTTGAGTTTTGTCTTCAAGGTTGAAATAATAAATGCAAAGGAATTTTCCATGGTTGTGAAAGCAAGCAAAGAGAATTTTGAAGAAAAGGATTATAATATTTAAATTTTAAATTTAAATATTATTAAGAGAGTTTGAAAGTAACAAGGGCTTCATTTGGTAAATAAAAAAAAAGGAGATTTTAAATTGCAAAGAAAAAATAAGACTTCTCATTGGTGGAAAAAGACCCAAGGCAAAAGGTTTTATTATAATATTTTTTAAAATATTATAATACCTAAGTATAAAGTTACATGGCACCAAATATAATTCAAATTATTTTTAATAAATTTGAAAGAGGGCCGATGTCTAAAACATGCATGAAAACATATAAATACCCTAAGACTTTGGAAATAAAAGTGTTTTATTTTTGATTTTCATGCAAAGTGGTGACAACGAATGAGGAAGAGGAGACAACGTTGATTTTAGAGCATAGAAGGAGAACAAAATAAATAATTTTCATTCACTCCTTGACATCATCCACTAGGGTAGCCCAATGGTGGCTAGATTCATGCTAAGTCGTTTGTAAGGTAGAGGTTTATGGTTCGATTCTCCCTAGCACTAATTTTGAAGGATTTAATTTTTTAAATGCGCCAAGGGAATAAAGGTGGAGGCCTATACGTTAGGTCTCAACCGCTTGGCTAGCACAAGCGGTCATGCACTGCGTTAGGAGTTTGAGGTCGAAGGGTCGATTCCTATCCATGCCAACAATATTAATTTTGGTAAAAGGTATGTGCTAAGGTTGATTAATATTTGCTTTGCATGAAGTTTGAGGGGTGTGCAATGGTGTAAAGGTTTTTGGCATATAGGAGGTATAAGGGTAATTTATTTTTACCAAATATTTTTGAAGATATTGTTGTCATTAAATTTTATTTTTATATATGCAAAAGTAGGAGTGATAAGGTGTAAATGGTTGATTTAATATTGTAAATATGTGTTATGGGTCATTAAGTGGTTTGGAAATTATTTTATGAAAGTGGGAGATAAAAGGTGTAAAATATGTTTTTATTGTTTGTAATATTTGCATTAATATTGAAGGACTTGGTTCATGATTTGATGTTTTATTTTGAAAAACCAAGAGAGTTATAGAGCATTGATTTGGAATAAAATTGTGCACACATTTTGAGAAGGAAGTTCATGTGTATGGTTTGAGAAAGTATTTTGCTATCTAACCCTTGAAGTGGCACTAGAAAAATCAGTTATTTGTGAGACAAGTTTTTGAAGACATATCTCCATAAGAGCAAATTAAGAGGTATGGGCACATCATTCCTTATTTAAGGTGTTTTGTTGAGTAAATGTTTCTAAAACATAAGGTGGAGATAAAAGGGTTGTTTGGTAAGCATTGTTGAAAATATTTGAGTTAGGGTTTGAGATCTACATGTGCATCAATTGTTGAGAAGTTGAAACAATTACATTAGAGTTTGAATCTTTTTTATTTTTTGAATAGTTTAAATTTTTGTGCTTCTATTATTGAAAGAGATTGAGACATTTGTGCTAGATATTGTGAACTACTTGTGCTAGGTTTGAAGATAAGTTTTTGCATATTTGTGAAACATTTTTGAGCATGTGTTATGAGTAGTTATGAGCATGTATTAGAGCATAATTGAGTAGAGATAGAGAGCAGGTTTAAGATAGTGTTGTGAGTATATTGGATCAGACTTGTGAGTAGGTTAGAGGTAGACTTGTGAGCAGGTTTGAGGTAGACTTGTGAGAAGGTTTAAGGTAGACTTGTGAGCAGGTTTGAGAGATATTTGTGAGCAGATTGGATTAATGTTGTGAGTATATTGGATCAGAGTTGTGAGCATATTTGATCAAAGTTGAGAAGAGCAGAGGGGATAGAGTTCTCCTATGGAGAGAGATCCACAAACCAGAGTAGAGGGGATAGAGTTCTCCTATGGAAAGAGATCCACAAACTAGAGTAGTGGGGACAGAGGTCTCCTGTGGATAGAGATCCACAAACTTGAGCATAGGGGATTGGTGTCTCCTTTGGATAGAGGTCCATAAACATTGTAATAGGGATTTGATTCCCAAAAGATTCATTGAGAAAATTTATAAGGAATATTTTCTCCATGGACGTAACCCACATTGGGTGAACCACGTTAAATCATGTCTCTCATGTGTGTGATGATGTGTGCATTGTTTACTACTTTGATATTATTGTTGTTATCATTTGGATATTATTGCTAGCCAACAGTGTGGGTAGTCCCTTGATTGTTGGTGAATTAGTTCAACCTTATTAGACCTCTACATTTAATAATTCTTCGATGCTAGTTGACAGTGGGGGCAACCCTATGGGAGATGGCTCCATGGATATTCCTCCTCCATGAATTTCCTTTCATGGAATGTTTGAGGACTTACAGAGTCCTTAAGAAAAAAATTTATTTGTTCCACTCCATAAAGTATTGGTCATGTTGATGTTATTTGTTTACAATAAGTTAAGATCTCTAGTTTTTTGTTAGATGTTTCTCTCAGTTGTATTTCAAGTTCTTTTATGCATTTCACTACTCACCATGAAGATGGAAGGGGTGGTTATTCTATTTTTATCTCCTCCAAACTTGAGGATTGTTTGCTTGGATCTAGTGAGGATCCTTCTCATCATGTGGTCTAGATTTTTTTAAATATTAATGGGAACACCTTGGAAATTACCAATATTTATGCACCTAATGATGTTCCTAGTCACTCTTCCATTTGGTGGTACATGGTTTATCACATACCGATGGCTTATTGGTTTTTATGTGGTAATTTTAATATGGTTGAGCATGTTGAAGATAAATGTGGTTGTCTCCTGATGTACTGGTGTGTTGGAGAGAATGAGGTCTAGTTTTTCCTTAAACATATATGGGGTATTTTTTATCCCCTTTTTTTCTAGTGCAATTGCATGCCTCCACCCTAGTTCACATGGTTTAATTTTTGTGTGGGTAATGACAGAGTCTGCAAGCACCTTGATCAAGTTATGATGTCAAAGCAATAATGTTTTTATTCTTCTCCATAAATAATAATATTGTGATGATCTGGGATCAATTTTTGTTGTCAAATCATTTCCTAGTTTCCTTTCAGATTGAGTGGAGTGGTCACCAATTTAATTTTTTGTGCACTCAATTTTATTTAAATACTTTTTTTTTGCAACACCCTGGCACAGTTTCTATGATTGAGAGAATCTAGAATTTATAAACTTTATCTTCTCACTTTGTTAGTTGGATTTCTTGGTGGAACGAGGTGGTTATTCATACTACCTCTTTCATGTGGCATTTTGGAAAATAGGTGGCACATGTCAGAAAGTATGCTCATTTGGCTTTTACGAAGGAGTATCAACAAAATTTACTATTTTTGGAAAATGATTTGTATGACCGATAGTTACAAACCAGGGTTTTTGGTCTTCACCACCAGCTTATATTCCATGAATGACATGAATCTAGGGGGCTCAGATTCAGGATTGTCTACACTGGCTGAAGGTTGATGATCGCCTATCCAAAGTCTTTCTCAAATCTCTTCATTATAGGTAGACCAGGATCTAGATCAAGGTTATTCAAGTCTCTCATGCTAGGTTGACTTCTCTTCCTAATATTGCATCGGTATTTGTGGATCATTATGTAGACACCAAAACAGCACCAATCCAACCAAGTGACTACAAACACTGATCGCATTGACATACACAGCTTTCAGGGCAGCCCTCAGAGGTCAAACAGTGGTCCTGACCACTCACACAGCAGTTTAGAAGGTCAAAAAATGGCAGAGCAAAGTTGGTCATTTTAAAGCCTTTAATCTAAAGCGAGCCTTTAACAAACTTTAAGTCTTAAGCAAGAAAGCCGCAATCAAGAGCAAAAATTCAAAAGCAAACAAGCCTTAGTCAAAATGGAACCTTGTCCTTAGACGTCATGAAATCACGACGTTATGATTTCGTGACGTCGCGATATCACGACATCTAAGGCCCCGAGGGAAGCCTCGGCCTTAGACGTCGCGATATCGCGCATCACGATATCACGATGTCTAAGGCCCCGAGGGAGGCCTCGGCCTTAGACATCACGATATCGCGCGTCGTGATATCGTGACGTCTAAGGCCTCGAGGGAGGCCTCGGCCTTAGACGTCGTGATATCGTGCGTCGCGATATCGCGATGTCTAAGGCCCCGAGGGAGGCCTCGGCCTTAGACGTCGTGATATCGCACGTCGTGATATCACGACATCTAAGGCCTCGACCTTAGACGTCACGATATCACGCGTCACGATATCGCGACGTCTAAGGTCGAGGCCTCCCTCGGGGCCTTAGATGTCACGATATCGTGATGCCCCATCAAGGCAGGAGGGCTGCCAATCGACCGACATGCCCCATCAAGGCGGTAGGGCTGCCAATCGACTGACACGCCCCATCAAGGCGGGAGGGCTACCAATTGGCCACCTCCCAATAGGCCTCTAGTCTCCCATGACTCAGAACGGGAGCAAACAAAAGAGGAAGAAATAAAATCTTCCGATGCATACAAAGCTCTATTAGAGTGTTTGGAGTCTATGGAGACAAAAGCTTCTGGGCATCAAAAGCCCACATTACGTCAACTCCGTAGTCATCCAGTGCATCCCTCAGTGCCTACACCTCTTTACCCCGAACACTTCAAGTTGCCTCAATTGGCAATTTTTAAATGTGAAGAGGACGCACAAGAACATGTCACAAGGTTCCTAAGTCAATGCTTCGGCATCCAAGATAATGATGCATTGTTGCTTCAAACTTTCATAACCACATTCACAGGCCCTGCCTCGAATTGGTTCACACAATTACCCAAACACAGCATAAACAATCTCGATCAATTGGTAGATGCGTTTCTTGAACGCTTTGCTTTCAACACAAAGAAGAAAGCATCACTGAGTGATCTGGCCAGCCTCAGGCAATATGAGGAAGAAACAATGACAGCATACGGGAATCGTTGGAGGGCTTTGCTTTCAAGGTTACCCTACCATCCCCCTATGTCTGATCTTACGCAGATGTTCACAAAAAGTTGTTTAAAATCAATCTCTGGTCTATTGCTGCTGTAGCAATACGACAGCTTAGAAGAAGCTTTGGCGCAAGCCAGAGTTATAGAAGAGATTAAGATAGGCGAAGGCACAATTGCCAAGCCTAAAAAGAAAGAGTGGAATAAAACCACTAAGACTGGGAATACGCAATCACAACCCGCTACGGTTAACCAAGTTGCGATAAATGCTCCCAAGCCTGTGCAAGAAATGCAGCCCCAAAAGGCTAATTACCAGGCAGTGCCTCCTAGTTATGAAAAAGACAATAAGAAACAAGAGTAGAATCAACAGCGTCGCCCTAGGCGAAAATTCACCTCTTACACGGAGTCAAGGGACTCCCTATTTGACCGCTTGTCAGTGGCAAATTTAGTCACCTTGCCAGAAATCCAAACTATCGACCCTAATGCCCCCAAGCCTAAGGGATACAGAGAGGAATTGTATTGTAGATTCCATAGGCGTAGGGGACATGATTTAAATGGATGCTGGAAATTCAAAGACTTAATCCAAGATTTAATCGACAATAAAACATTGGCTGTGGACAACCCCATAGCGCCAAATAACCAACAAATGGGGGTATTCAAGGACCCTTTGCCTGCCCATGAGGAATAGGCAAAACCTCTCCAGATTAATGAGGTGCGACAGAATCTTCCCATGCAAGGATTTGTGGGAATGATCAGCATAGTGACAAGGAACAAAAGGTACCCAGTAGCTACCCCCACGGTAGCTACGAGGGAAGTTCCAACGACGTCGCAGCCTCAGCAATGCCCTGTGCAAGTACCTCCGCCTAGACCAGAGGTCATGATACGGATGAAAGTCACACAGAGTTTACGGACCACATCGGCTAGGCTGTCCATTTACGAGCTTATTCAACAGTCAACACCTCATAGGGAAGCTCTTATGGACATATTAAAAGCCATCGAATTATAGCCTCACGAAGCAAATTCTTTCAACAACTTCGTAGGACATGTGCAGCGATGTACGGAGCCGGTCATCACCTTCAGAGAAAACGAAGTCAAAAAAATATCGAATGACATGGCAGATCCACCCCTGCACGTTATCGCGTGGGTCAACGGGATCCCGTACAAGAGAGTGTTGGTAGATATTGGCTCGTCCAGTAACATCATTACCACTGTAGCCTTAAAACATTTGAAGCTGCCAGCCTCTCACATCACAACCTCCATGTACACACTACGAGCTTTCAACGATGCAATATGCTCGACAGTCTGCATAGTTGTTCTGCCTGTCCAGGTAGGACAAAAGACAATACCTACCTTATGCCATGTGTTGGAAGGCGATATGGCTTATAATATACTGCTAGGGCGGCCTTGGATCAAGGACATGAAGTGTGTCCCTTCGATCGCCCACCAGTGCTTAAAGTATGCTTTTGAAGGAGAAATACATGTAGTCCCAATGGACTTAGAGCCCTTCAAGTATTGCAATGCGGTACAATTCATGCCTCAATTGACCCTCCCTTCAACGCATTTGGATTTCTAGTTAAATCCATCTAAAAATGGTCCAATACCGTAGGCACCACTGGTGACCAAAACAACAAAATCCCAGCCAGGTGAGCCTTCATCATCTGCTCCTTCATCATCAAAGCCACCTGTCATGGCCAAATAGAAGGACAAGGGAAAACAGATCATGGAAGAGGCTCAGCCCTTAGAATAAGGGTTGCCCACAATTTCAATGGTATCAACAGAAGAAACACCTCACACAACAGAAGCGGAGACTCCTAAAATGCCAAACATGGAATGGACTCAGGAAGGACTCCCGTTTCCTCCCACCCAATCATCCACAATCACTGTTGAAATGGCCAGTACAGGCTTGGGGGAGTATTTAGTGCAAAATGTTGTGGCAACCCCCGCATTGGAGTCAGTACAGGACATAGGAAGACCTCATCTTCCCATAGGGACAGTTGTTCCTCTAGGCTACCCACCAAACCAGATGAATTTTGTGTATGGGGGCCTTGATCATGGTCTTGAACCATGCAAACAAAAGGAAGCAGACGAAGAGCCTTTTGTTGAAAATATCAACTATCTGTCAAACCCGAAATTCGCTCTAAGATATCTCGACCAATGCAATTGGCATGGATACGGGCTAGGCAGATATGAGCAAGGGATGCATGTCCTTTGCCAACCAAGATACCAGATGCCATATGATAAGTCAGGAGTAGGGTTCAACCACCCCCTGCCCTTAGACATCTTGGCTCGAAAATATGCAAGGCCTAGAAATAGGCAACAAGGGGGGATTGGCACCAGATCCTTATGCCAACCCAAATACAGAATATACCTTGGGATATTACCTCCCATGGTCAACAAACACCCTTGGCAACAGCAGTAATCCCTCTCCTTTGCTAGAGAGAGGTGAAAGTTCAGAGATTAATCCTCAAAGAGAACATCAACGGCTTTCGGACATATTTTTGCAGCTATTCCCCTTAGAGGTTCCAGTTGAATCAATACCATGTCAAGAGAATCAGGTCCCTCCACCAAACGTGGAACAACCGCAATGGGACCAGATTAACTTACTGGAACAAGGAGAACCCTCAACATCGCAAACAGTTGCTGAAGTGACTGAACATTTTCAGATCTTCGAAAGTGACTCAGAAGATGAGACTGAGATGGACTATCTCAGACATGCACGATGGAATTACCGCCCTTTAACTCATGAAGATCTAATGGGACAAATGGGCATTAGATTAGGACATGAATGGTGGGTAGACCCAGCAGGGTGGGACCTAATCTTAGATCCATGGCTCCACATTCATGATGAGCACAGTCCACCCTGAGACCCTATCATGACAACAGTGCCGAGGGAAGACCCTGTCCTCCTATCAGCACATAGGGCCGATCCATTCGTGCCCGTTCCCCTAGAACCAGATCTAGAGTATAGGGAGCATCCAGAAGATTCAAGCTATCATACCCACGGTAATGGAGACCCAATTCATTCCATCTACATGATCTCCATTGATTTGACCGCACCCATCCACAATCCAATCGATCCAGCATGGTCATTGCATCTCGACATAGATGCCATCGACTGGGGTCGCGTCAATTCACCTTTGTCACCATCAGAGTACTGGCCTTTCGGTGAAATACCTCATTTTACCCCAAGGACAACTCAGGATATTTTTTAGGTTAAAGAGGAACCCGAGGTTCCCACCGTAGATCTAAATTCATCTGATGACATCCATTTGATCCCAACTCCACATCAATTGGAGGACGGATCCCACATGTCAGTCGAGGAAACGACTGATGTCGATATCGGCACAGATCCAATGAATCCACAGATTCTTAAGCTGGGGGTAAGTCTATCCCCTGAAGAGCAAGCCGACTACATTGCCCTTCTCAAAGAGAAGAAGGAGGTTTTTGCATGGTCGTACAAGGATATGCCAGGACTAGACCCTCAGCTAGTCACGCATAATTTAATGCTTGATCCGACAATCAAGCCTGTAAAGCAAAAACTACGTAAGATGCACCCAACAGTGTCCTTGATGGTCAAAGATGAATTGCAAAAGCTATTGGATGCACAGTTTGTCATCTGCGTGGATTATCCGCCATGGCTGTCCAACATGGTTCCCGTAAAAAATCTTGATAGGAGGATTCGCATATGCACCGATTTTTGAGATCTAAACAAAGCGAGTCCTAAGGATGATTTCCCCTTATCGAGCATCGACGCGTTGGTAGACGCTACAATAGGTCATGAAATGCTCTCCCTCATGGATGGTTTCTCAGGATACAATCAGATTCGTATCAATCCTGAAGACCAATTAAAAATGACTTTCACAACGCCTTGGGGGACATTTTGTTATAAGGTCATGCCTTTTGGCCTTAAAAATGCGGGTACCACCTACCAACGTGCCATGACATATATCTTCCATGATTACATGCACAAAACTTTGGAATATTACATGGATGATTTGTTAGCCAAATCTCTTTTGCACTCAAATCATATCGTTGACTTAATCCAGATCCTCGATCGCCTCATGGAGCATAAAGTTAGACTAAACCCCAAGAAGTGCGTCTTTGGCGTCACATCTAGAAAACTCTTGGGTTTCATAGTCTCAAAGTGAGGAATCGAGGTGGACCCAAAGAAAGTCAAGGCAATCCTTGAAATGGTTCCCCCAACTACAATCAAGCAGCTCAGAAGTCTGCAGGTAAAGGTCGCATCAATTAAACGCTTCATTGCGCAATTATCTGACAAGTGCCGACCCATGAACAAATTATTGCACAAGGGAGTTACATTTCATTGGGACGATGAGTGCCAGTTAGCCTTTGACCAGATCAAACAATATCTGGCTTCACCGCCAGTATTGGCACCACCTAGACCAGGAGTGCCATTCTACTTATACATCTCGACCATCGAGGTGGCACTGGGCGCCATGCTCACCCAGAAGAATGAACTTCACAAAGAACAGGCTACATACTATCTTAGCCACACTCTGGTCAGTTATGAACTTAACTATGCATACGTTGAGAAACTCTACTTGGCAGTGGTTTTTGCTACCAAAAAGCTACGCCACTACATGCTCAGCAACACTACGTATGTTGTGTCTAAGGAGAATCCATTGCGATACATGATGAGTCGTACTTATCATAGTAGTCGCACGGCGAAATGGATCATGTTGTTGACAAAATTTGACATAGAGTTTATTGGACAAAAATCTATCAAAGGACAGGTCATAGCCGATCAACTAGCAGAGGCTCCTCTTGAACATGATCAGCCTCTGGTCATAGAACTACCCGATGATGGGGTCTTCCACGTCTCAGAATCGCTAGATTCTGATGAGCCTGAGTCACAAGCCGACATAACCCTATTCTTTGATGGTTCTAAATGTGAGCAAGGTGGGGGCACGGGAATTGTATTCTTCACACCGCAGGGTGCCCCATTGCCCCTGTCATTTAAACTAAACTTCCCATGCACCAAAAATAATGCAGAGTATGAAGCCTTGCTCCTAGGTCTTCAGATAGCAATCGCCATGAACATCAAACGACTGAATATCTTTTGTGATTCACTGTTAATAGTCAATCAATTCAAAGGGGTATATCAATGCAAATGCCCAGTTCTGAAGGCTTATAAAGCCCTCATGGAAAAATTCTTGGCTAAACTTGAGTGGTATGACATCAAGGCCTTCCCTCGATCATCGAATCATTTTGCGGACACAATGGCCTCCTTGGGGTCACTAATTCCACAGGACCTTTCCGATGATGTGACAACCATTCAAGTCAAAACCTTATCGCAATCCATGATGGAGCGTGCAAGCTCAGACTTGACGCCAAAAATCCACATGATCCAGATTGAACCATCTTCGGATAAATTCTCTTGAATCCACGATCGTCTAAAACACGCCAACTAGCGGTCCTTGTTTTCCCCTACTCCCATTAATAGCAACACAATGCTATTCTTGCATATTCTATCCCATTCAGCGTTTGCTAGGGAGGAACTTCAAGAGGGGTTGGCTGTTCATACTATCAAGGTTTCTGATCAACAGGACTGGTATTTACCCATCAGAGACTACCTCAAGCTAGGTAGTCTTCCGCTTGATTTGACTCATGTCGCAAAACAAGCACTCAAGCAGAAAGTGGCTAAATATGTCTTGGTAGGAGACATTTTGTATCGTCGCAGCTATGAAGGAATCCTCCTTCATTGCTTGGACCAGCAAGATTCCACTTGGGTAGTTGCCCAAGCGCACGATGGTACATGTGGTGGCCACTTCAGCGGTTTGGCCATTGCAAAGGGCATTCTTCGCATGGGCTATTATTGGCCATCTTTAGAGCGAGATTGTTGCACCTATGTCAAGAAGTGTGTGAAGTGTCAACATCATGCCAATTTGATGCATGTACCTTCTCAGGCCTTGCAAACAGTCCAGTCTGATTGGCCGTTCTCGTAGTGGGGCTTCGATCTAATTGGAAAGATCTCCCCTGCATCGTCAGGCCGTCACACGTTTATCATAGTGGCCATCGAGTACTTTACCAAGTGGGTGGAATCAATTCCGCTTACCTCTATGACAGGACCCCGCATTGTGGATTTCATTTTGCATAACATCATATGTCATTTTGGTATTCCATCCAAAATAGTCTCGGATAATGGAACACCTTTCAAGAACAAAGACGTGCATGCTTTGACCACAAAGTACAAGATTCAGCACAGCTTTTCAACACCATATTATCCGCAGGCGAATGGGCAAGTAGAGGCGTCAAACAAAATGCTAGTTGCCATCCTTAAAAAAACTGTCACAGACAGTCATAAGGATTGGCACATTCAATTCCCACTTGCCCTATGGGCCTATCGCACTAGCATTCGGACACCCACTGGGGCAACTCTGTTTTCGCTTGTGTATGGCTCCGAGGCATTCATGCCTCTTGAGTTGGAGATTCCTTCCTTGCGCATATCAATGCAGGAGTTCATCGATGATGATTCTGTGTGACAAGCCCGGTTAGACCAGCTTACGTTGCTTGACGAACAATGCGTTAATGCTCTCGAGCATTTACGTATTTATCAAGAGTGACTTAAGAAAGCTTACAACATGAAAGTTCACCTAAGAGACTTTCGGGTCGGTGATTTGGTTTTGAAGGAAAACCAGCAAAATTCTAGTTTGCCCTCCCACCTAAGGGACAAGTTTGTGGCAAATTGGTTAGGTCCATATATCATTGATAGCAAAATCGAACCCAAGACATACCGGCTAACTTCTCTTAATGGTATCAAGGAAACAGAACCCTTGAATATCAGTCATTTGCAACCATTTCATATCTAAGAGAGCCAATCCCAAAAGGCTCCAAGGATTCTTGTAATCGCTTGGTCAATCCCAAAAGGCTCCAAGGATTCTTGTAATCGCTTGGTCAATCCCAAAAGGCTCCAAGGATTCTTGCAATCACTTGGTCAATCCCCAAAAGGCTCCAAGGATTCTTGCAATCGCTTGGTCAATCCCAAAAAGGCTCCAAGGATTCTTGTAATCGCTTGGTCAATCCCAAAAGGCTCCAAGGATTCTTGCAATCGCTTGGTCAATCCCAAAAGGCTCCAAGGATTCTTTCAATCACTTGGTCAATCCCAAAAGGCTCCAAGGATTCTTGTAATTGCTGGGTCAATCCCAAAATGCTCCAAGGATTTCCATAATCGCTTGGTCAAAAATCAAGAAAATTCAAAAACAACAAAAATCATCAAAAACAACAAAAATTTGAATCTCATCTCTAGGCATACTTAAATTCATCAATAAAGAGATCTTCTCGCACTTCATCTTCATATTCACAAAAATCAATCCATCAAAAATACAAAAATACATAGCTGCATTAAAGCATTGCATCCATATATTGCATATTTGTGGTCGTACAGGTCAAAGGTACCATAGGCTGTAATTGCTCTGCTAGTCCATCTTGCTCCCCACTGTTCCATTTTACAAAAACAACAAAAACAACATGTATTACTTTTTACCACACTATAGTCAGTGGTATTTTAATGTACCAAGGGTTTTCATGATTCAGTCATCATTTTGCTCTTTAGCCATGTAATGTATCAGGTCAGACAGATTTTACGAAGGTAGAGTTATACTTGAAATACACCTTGTTACATAACATCCCAACACAAATTAAAACACATAAAAATTCCCAAGTTGTGTGAACGAAAGAGGAAACCTGCACAGTAATCCAGGTCATCATAAGCGAAACGGTTATCTTGCTCATCCCCCCGTGCGAATGACCCTTGGAATGCTGAGAGTTGGCAAAAGGACAAGCATCCTCCCTACCCAATTCCCTAAGAATCCCAAAGTTCTCAATAGTTGCAAAACATCAAACATCTGCAAGCGTCAAAAACTCCAAAATTTGACATCCTACAGTGCACATATCAAAAGGCACACAGAATAGTGATTATCGTCACTCGATATCTAAATCCCTTTGCTCAAGAAAAAAGAAAAACAAATCAAAATAAACAGTGATTATTATCACTATAAGGAGCAAGTATCCCAATACAATTGAAGAAAAAAAGGGAGTTGAACTTGAATCCCTGGAACTCTCAGCATTCTAACAGGTCATGAGGCAAGCCTCAGTACTGGTTTGGTTGATAGCCTATCGGTCATTGATGGTAAACTTCTCGCATGACGATATATCTATCACATTAACTTATGTATAGATCAATATTTGCATGTGGATGAGCTAGCTTATGGTATCATGGATAACATCGCAGATTAATCTAACTACATACAACAAAGGAGTTAGTGGAGCTAATTAGGTGACCCTCAGTACAGGTTCGGTTGAAAGCCCATCTGGCACTGGTGGTATCCTGAAAAATACCACATAAATGAACTCAATTGCACACACAGGGATGTGAAATAGCTTGGTCAAAAACAAGTCCGATTCATACCTTGTTCAAAAGTCTTGAAAGCTAAAGTACAATCATGGCTAGTAAGTTAAAACTGTCTGAGTCTCAGAAAACCTTAGCTACATTTCTAAACCAATTGCACTACTTTTCATCCTTGCAATACCATCAGAAAATACAAAAAAAGAAACACCACATGTGTACACAGTCTAATAATGGAGTTCTAAACAGTCTATGCTGCCATGGCCAAATATCACCAAGTCTATCCATCCATTCCATTGCTGCATATCACATATCAATCAAAACCATTTGCATTCATCATGCATCCATCAACATCAATCATTGTGCATAAAATCATGACATATACACAAAGAAAGAAAATTAAAACAACAAAAACATCACAAAAATGCAACACAAAAACATAAGCAATAAGCATTGCCGGACACAAGTGCTCTTGCACTTAAACTCTTGGCATACAAAAAATCGATGTCGGGGTTCAAATTGTCACTCTCCTACTTCCCCAAGAAGGCTACCATAGCCGGACCGCTCCATGGGAAGATGGGTTGTTGATGATTTCCCCCCATTATGGCATCCCCAAAAGGGTTAACACCCACCAAAAATAGGTCCACATGTCGGAAAACTGCACGTGCTTAAATGGTAAAACATCTAAAGGCACCCTAACCTAAGTCATCTTGGGTCAAGCGACTCGTCACTTTTCTCACGAAGGTCATTCCCTCATCGATTCGTCGCTTGAGGGGGTAGTCACACTTAGTCACCAATCAACAAGCACACACCCAATCAAGGCAATGACATGCATTCAAAGAATCATTGACAAAGACAATCACACTCCTGCTTGGGGCAGTAAACAAGCAATCATTAAATTGATCAAACACTTGGCATTCCCGAAGCATGAGCACAAGGTTTCCCTTGTGGACAAAAGGTTACGCCCTTTGCCTAATCATGACTGATCAATGTCCAAGCTCAAGTCACACCTCACCAAAATAGGTTAACACTTGAAATCAAATTCCTTAGCTCGTCAGAAGCAAGGATTCAAGAATGCATGCCCTTTCCATACTTGGGGCATCAAAAGTTGGTTAGGTTACCAAGAAACCCTAATCATTAGTGCTTTGGTTTTCTATTTTTGCTTGGCACTGCGTCACCCGCAGTGCCTCCCAAAAAGGGGCATCTGTAGACACCAAAACAGCACCAATCCAACTAAGTGACTACAAACACTGATCGCATTGACATACACAGCTTTCAGGGCAGCCCTCAGAGGTCAAACAGTGGTCCTGACCACTCACACAGCAGTTTAGAAGGTCAAAAAATGGCAGAGCAAAGTTGGTCGTTTTAAAGCCTTTAATCTAAAGCGAGCCTTTAACAAACTTTAAGTCTTAAGCAAGAAAGCCGCAATCAAGAGCAAAACTTCAAAAGCAAACAAGCCTTAGTCAAAAGGGAACCTTGTCCTTAGACGTCACGAAATCACGACGTCGCGATTTCGTGACGTCGTGATATCGCGCATCGCGATATCACGACATCTAAGGCCCCGAGGGAAGCCTCGGCCTTAGACGTCGCGATATTACGTGTCGCGATATCGTGCGTCGCGATATCGTGACGTCTAAGGCTCTGAGGGAAGCCTCGATGTTAGACATCACGATATCGCGCGTCGTGATATCGCGACGTCTAAGGCTCCGAGGGAAGCCTCGGCCTTAGACGTCGCGATATCGCGACGTCTAAGGCCTCGAGGGAAGCCTCGGCCTTAGATGTCATGATATCGTGCGTCATGATATTACGACGTCTAAGGCCCCGAGGGAGGCCTTGGCCTTAGACGTCGTGATATCACATGTCGTGATATCGCGCATCACGATATCGCGATGTCTAAGGCCCCGAGGGAAGCCTCGGCCTTAGACGTCGCGATATCGCGCATGGCGATATCGCGACATCTAAGGCCCCGAGGGAGGCCTCGGCCTTAGACGTTGCAATATCACGCATCGTGATATCGTGACGTCTAAGGTCCCGAGGGAGGCCTCGGCCTTAGACGTCGCGATATCATGCGTCGCGATATCGCGACGTCTAAGGCCCCGAGGGAAGCCTCGGCCTTAGACATCGCAATATCGCGTGTCACGATATCGTGACACCTAAGGCCCCAAGGGGGAGGCTCAACCGAAGTGTCACGATATCGCGACATCACGATATCGTGACACTTCGACATTTTGCACATAAACAGAATTTAAGCATTCAAAGACGACACGTCAGCATTCAATGGTGGACTTCATCGGTCAAAGGCAGCATTAAAGCAATTCACGCCACGTGGCATCCCTGCATGCCATTTTTAAAAGAACGGCGAACTTCACCAACTGGAGTAATGAGACGAGCAATCTCAACAACAAATCTGACCCGAGGCCATGCTTCGTAATTACGGATGTGATTTTCTAGCGACAATCTCAGTACAAGCCATGCCTCATACTCATCTGACAATGGTCAAATCTCAATGGTGCCTGTAGACTTAGGGTTTTGATGCAGAATCTTCTATAAAAACCAGCTCAATACAATGAAACAAAAAGAGGACGAAGCATTTTTAGAAACACAACGAAGTGCTGCTCATCCCACGCCCGATCATATTCCTTTCGGATTCAGTATTCTACACCTGTAATCTCTTTCTGAAGAGAGGTTATTGGTGGCTATTTGAAGGTGAACCCAGACAATAATACCCGACAGTGGATCACTATATCCCACTAATTCGATGACAACTCAATATAAAATATTATGGGCCCTTCCTTATTGGATTGGCACCATAATTAAGTTCTAACAGGGGCGGCCCGCTTGGGCACCCCACGCAAGTTCTACGTTAATTTAGTATATGCTCAGTTTATGTTTCATAATACATGCTGTTTTCTAACGTATTAAAGCACAGTTTACGTCTTGTACTTGCGAATATATGCTATTTCGAATGCCTGCTGTTTTCTGTTCTCTATAAAAGTTACATGTTTACGTAGAGTTATTTCATTCAAGCAACTAAACAATCTTTCACATGCATTTTTTATTACTTCCCGAAGACGAACGTTCTGTCTTCTTGTTGCAGGTGCTATTAAACAGTTTATTGTTTCTGTAAACGCAGGAAAAACAGCAGTGAGAAGCAAGGATTCATCAGCAACCTACAGCGACAACATTCTGGCCCGCCCGTTTCTAATGTGGGCATGCGGAAGAAGATCAATATTCATTTGTTGTAATGGAAACATGTCACTGAAGAGATTTATTGTAACCGGGTTGGAACCATATTAATATAAAGGGCTGTGCCCCTGCTTTTCTCCTTTATATTTGGTTAATTCGATCACATATGTTTGGTTGCTTTTCATTACATCTTAATACTGTTTTTCTGCCGAAATCTCATGCTTTCACATTATAAGCTTGTCTTTCAAGCATAGTAGGATTCTCTAGAATGTCATATGGTGCTCCAATAGTGTCTTGATGTTGTTCCTGCTAAGTTGTCTACTTATGACAGACTTCTTTGTGAGGCTCCTCTTTCACTTATTGAGCTTCATAATGCTCTTATGACTATGTCAAATGATAATTTCCCTAGTATTTATGGATTTTTCTATAAATTTTATAAATCCATTTGGAAGTTTATTGGGCCTGATCTGCTCAATGTCTACAATGAAGCGATAGCCAACAATTCTCTGGACAATATCATTAATCATAGAAACATTAAATTTATTCCTAAATTAGAAAATATTGAGCTTATCACCAGTTTGAGACCTATTACTCTGTTTAATATCTCTTACAATATTTTGGCTAAAGCTTTAGCTTTTCGTATTTACAACATTATCCCTATGATTATCAAACAAAAGAAAACAAGTTTCATTAAAGGGTGTTACATCTTGGATAATCTTATTGTTGTTTGGGAATGTTTAGAATGGGTTCATCTCTCTGTCCAAAAGCCCCTTTTCCTTAAACTAGACTTTGAGAAAGCTTATGATCGTATTGAGTGGCCTTTCATTCTTGCCATGATTCAAGATCTTGGCTTTGGCCCCTTTTTATCAAGGTTGTCAGTATGTTGTTTGTTTATGCTTCAACTTGTCTTACTATTAATGGACATAGGTCAAAGGATTTTGGTTTGTTTCATTCTATTCACCAAGGCTATCCTTTGGCCCCCTCACTTTACATCCTTGTTGTTGAAGCTTTTGTTTATCTTCTTGATAATCAAGCATCTAAGGGGTTGATGAAATATATTCTTTTAATTTACATATCTATCGATATTATTAATGGGAACTTTGCAAATGATTATTTTCTCACTATCAATGAGGATGAGATTTTAGTTTCAACTACTTTGGTTTGTTTGGACATTTTTTGTAAGGCCTCAGGTTCCAACATCCAATGATATAATTTTAGTCTCACAATGACACTGATAGGGGGGGTGAATCAGTGTAGCTATTTAAATTTCAAATCTACAACTCTTAAAGTTGAAGCAAGGAGAACTTAAAACAGATAAAGCAAATATAACAAGAGAGCATTCCATAACACACGATTTAACGAGGTTCACCAATTTTGGCTACTCCTCAAAAATAGACTGCTTGGACTCCCATCCAAATCCAGCCTTTACAAAGCACCAACTTTACAATCAATTTACCAGCACCCACTGGAAGGAGCACCAACCCCTAATTTATTTGCACCAATAGAAAGGAGCACCAACCCCTGATTTACCAGCATCGACTGGAAGGAGCACCAACCCCTGATTCCAAGCACCAACTTGGATTTCTATTTTGAATCTATTTTGACATAAAAATGCCTTCGCTTTTACAAGACCCTCACTGGTCTATTGCTCATCCAATATCTATTTCAATTCATGAAACACACCCACTCCAACGGTTCTGCTTATCGCACTCTAACAGCCCTATCTTATGGCTCACTCTTACAGATTTCTTACGGCTCACTCTTACTGCACTCTTACAGCTCTATTTTCCCTCTTTTAGTTGTGCTCTCTCAGTCGCACTCTCTCTACCCTTTTTCATAGCACTTCTCCTCCATACGACGACACTTTTCCACTATGAGCAGCTCTTTACTTCTGCATGCAACTGCCCTCGCAGCACATTTACTCTTTTAGCAGTGGCACTTTAACTCTTTACGGTGGCACTCTTTTCAATTCTGAGCCCAACTTTTTCTTCTGCATGCAACTGCCCTTTTATAACAATATTTTCATCTTGAAACCCTAAGTATTTTATAACTTCCATAATCCTGCATGTGGCCTATTAATAGCCACTCTTGTAACTCCTTTCTGACACACTATTCTTATACGCAACCTATTAATGGATTTGTCTCTTTAATTGGGATTCTCGGTATAGCCACCGCTCGATGAATTGACTCCATAACGGACACTGTAACTGAAGTAATGACTTTCGTTTACTGTCCCTGTAACTTCCCCTGTAACATTCTGACTTCAGTTTACTATTCTTATTCTAGCTGCATGATTTTCTTTGCAACTGCAGTTCTAACTCTAGTTAACTCTTCTTATTCTGGCTGCATGAATTCTTTCTGTAACTGCCTCTGTTACTATCGTACGATTGCAGTTCACTATTACATTTCTTTGTTTCGGTTGAGTTCTCTTCTTAGCTCGCACCAAGGTGACCTGTCATGAAATTGCGACACTTCACCCCTTTGAATTTTTCTTGTCGTTTGACCGTGAAAACATGACATGCCACGATATCATGACACTTTCTGCCTCCTTGTCCTCTTCTCGGCTTGCACCCACCAAGACACATGTCATGAAATCATGACACTTTTCATCTCTGTACACTCTACTTGGCATGCACCAGAAAAAACATGACATGTCACGAAATCGTGACACTTTTTGCTTCTTTGCACTCTTATCGGCATGCACCAGTGAAAACATGACATGTCACAAAATCGTGACACTTTTCACTTCTTTGCACTCTTCTCAGCATCCACCAGTGAAAACATGACTTGTCACAAAATCGTGACACTTTTTGCTTCTTTGCACTCTTCTCGGCATGCACCAACGAAAACATGACATGTTGCGAAATCACGACACTTTCGCTGCCTTGTGCCTTTCTCTGCCTTTTGCCCGCAAAAATGGAACATGTCATGAAATCATGACATTTTCACTGCCTTGTGCCTTTCTCTGCCTTTCGCCTGCAAAAACAGAACATGTTGCGAAATCGTGACACTTTCATTTTAGCGCTTTTCTTCCCTTCGGGTCGCAAAAACCCGTCATGTCGTGAAATCGTGACACTTTTTCTCCTTAGCACTTCCTCTTGGAAATTGTCATGAAATCCTGACACTTTTCCTTGCAAAGCTCTTTCTCTCAAACATGTCGTAAAATCGTGACACATTTTTGTCCGTACTGCCTCTCTTGCAGATTGTCACGAAATCATGACACTTTTCTTTGCGAGCTCCTTCTCTCAAACATGTCATGAAATCACGACACATTTTCGTATGTACTGCCTCTCTTACAGATTGTCATGAAATCGCAACACTTTTCTTTGCAAGCTTCTTATCTCAAACATGTGAAATCGTGACACATTTTCATCTGTACTGCCTCTCTTATAGATTATAGCGAAATCATGACACTTTTCTTTGCGAGCTTCTTCTCTCAAACATGTCACGAAATCATGACAATTTTCCTTGCGATTTCTCTTTTGTCCAACATGTTGTGAAATCATGACAGTTTTCCTTATGCTTTCTCTCTCTTCCAACATGTTGCAAAATCGCGATAGTTTTTCTTGCACTTTATCTCTCCTCAAACATGTCGTGATATTGCGATAGTTTTTCTTGTGCTTTCTCTCTCCTCAAACATGTCGCGATATCACGATAGTTTTTCTTGCACTTTCTCTCTCCTCAAACATGTCACGATATCACGATAGTTTTTCTAGCTTTTCAACATGTCGCGATATCATGACAGTTTTCTTACTTGCCAAATATGTCATGATATCGTGACAAAAAACATGTCACGATATCACGACAGTTTTCTTACTTGTCTTTTTCTTTGATCCTTTGAATTTGGGCCACTTTTGTCTTCTTAGAAATTCACTGTGCATGCTCTGACTGCTCTGAACTCTTGTTCACTTTATCAACCGATCTATCTAATGACCTCTACACTACTGTCCATTACATCAACCGATCCTCTGTCTGTGTTGACAACAATGACAATACTTTGGCTACACCTTGCTCATCAATGAACTCCTGTCCATTGCACTTTGGCTACACCTTGCTCATCAATGAACTCCTGTCCATTGCATCAACTGATCAACCTAACTGTGTTGACAACAATGACAATACTTTGGCTGCACCTTGCTCATCAATCTCCCCCTTTGGAATTGTTGGCAACACACGTAATTGCGTGCAATTACCTGTAACTCTTCTCCCCCTTTGAAAATAATACCAAAGGGCTGCTACAGACTCCCCCTGAGTCCATGCACAATATTCTCAGGCACAAATTATTACAGTTAGCAGAAATCATAAACATGAGCAATAAGATAAACAAATGCATAAATGCTCCCCCTGAGAATGTGGTCCCTCACTCAGATCTATCTTCAACTGTGTTGGCTGCTGGATCTCTATCCATTGAGACTCTGTCCTCTGTATCCTATCATTAGGCTCACACAGAATCTATCCAATCTTATAGAATCATAAAGAGAATTGTTAGAGACTCAATATGTTCTATACTTAATGTTCAATCATTATATCAACTAAATCTCATAGAAGCATAAAGAGAATTGTTAGAGACTCAATATGTTCTATACTCAAATCCCAATCTCAACTCAAATCAATAATAGTTTATTTTATCAAACTTGAACAACCACATGCATCCAATCACGTGACTAGACTTAATCAACTCTCGATATTCTACTTCTTGCTGGGGCATATGTTAGGGCTACTCAATGTCTTAGGTGAACATTCTTCACATGATTCCAGGGAGCATTTCTCCTCGCTGCGATCAATGGAATCCTCGGGAAATATCTCGCATTTCTCAAATAATGCAAGACTTTCTTAGATGCATAGGCATCTTGTCCTCCTTGGTGCTTCACCACCTGGGTGCTCTTCTCTTAAGTTAATCACCACCCTTCAAGGTACTGCCATAGTCAACGACATGAACTGAACCACACTTTGGCAACTATACGACAACTCATCGACTTCTTTCCTTTCATCCTCAGATAACCACACAAATATATAGGAGCATTAAAATAAGACTTTAAGATTGCTTCCCCTGAGGATGTGCCACCTGGAGTGGCTTAGTGCAATAGCGGAGTAGTCTCCTTCAGTCCAAGGAGACAGGATTCCCGTTCTTCTATCTTTCTCCAGACTTTCTTGAACTTGGGCTTGAGATTTTCAACTGCATCCCTATTTTGCACCTTTTCATGAACTTGATCATTTCTCTTGCGTGGTTGTCTCTTGTGCATCCTTGATGGATGATTATTTTCCTTTCTTTTATGCACATGATTTGTTCTTTGTCTGTGTTGCATTCTTTGTGTCTGATGAAATCTAGGGTTTTGCCTTAGATTAGATACATAAATGCTTGGACAAAACCTTGCTATGTGCCCATGGCCATTACAATTAAAACATTTCACATGGTGTTCACTCAGAGAAGCAGATGTATTTCTATCAGCATAACTCTTTGATCTATTATTCAATCCACAATAAATTGCCTTGTGATCATAATGATTGCATCTAAAAAAATAGCCATTAAAAGCATTATTATGAATAGAGTGAGAGTGATAGAACCTCTTTTGTTGTGTTTGCTTTGTTGTAGATTTCCTTTGAGATTTTCTTCCTTTTGAAGATTCAGCTTCAATATTTTCTTGCTTTGATCCCTCAGCAATGGACTTCTTCTTCTCTTCAGATTTAGACGATGAATGTTGTTCAGCTTCACATCCAAGACCAAGCTTACACATGGGGCTTCTTTGTTGCCTTATCATTTTATCTAGCAACTCTATGCTCTTCTCAAATTTGAGATTTGTATTGGCCTCTTCTAGTTGTTTCTTCAATGAAACAATCTCTTCTTCTTGTTGGTGGCAAACAGTATCTTTCTCATTGATCTGCGACCTGAGAGTTTCTTCAGTCCTTTTGGACTCTTCTACTTGCAGCTTCAGATTACTAACAACTTTGTTAGATTCCTCTTCATGTTTGTTATATACCTCAACTTTATTATCCAGTTGTGTCTTCAGGGCATCTTCTATTTTCTTGGCCGTTTGAAATTGTAAGAAGAGATTTTCAATCTCATCCCCGTATTCTTCCAACTTTTTGGATAGTCTGTTGTTCTTTTTCTTTTGTATACTTAACTCTTCAAGTGCGGCGATCAACTCACCTTCTAGATCTACATCAATCTCAAGGTTTTCAACACAAACTTTAGAAATCACTTCTTCTACCTTTTTTGGATCAATTTTCTCTTCCACAGGAACTGAAACTGACTGAGATGTCCTTTTGGAGGAGGATCTATTCTTCTTACCCATTGCATACTAATCCAAGATCAACCCTGACTGATTTAGCCTAAAACGGGAACTTGGATCTGATACCAATTATTAGTCTCATAATGACACTGAGAGGGGGGGTGAATCAGTGTAGCTATTTAAATTTCAAATCTACAACTCTTAAAGTTGAAGCAAGGAGAACTTAAAATAGATAAAGCAAATATAACAAGAGAGCATTCCACAACACATGATTTAATGAGGTTCACCAATTTTGGCTACTCCTCAAAAATAGACTGCTTGGACTCCCATCCAAATCCAGCCTTTGCAAAGCACCAACTTTACAATAAATTTACCAGCACCCACTGGAAGGATCACCAACCCCTAATTTATCTGCACCAATAGAAAGGAGCACCAACCCCTGATTTACTAGCACTAACTGGAAGGAGCACCAACCCCTGATTCCAAGCACCAACTTGGATTTCTATTTTGAATCTATTTTGACATAAAAATGCCTTTACTTTTACAAGACCCTCACTGGTCTATTGCTCATCCAATATTTGTTTTAATTCATGAAACACACCCACTCCAACGGTTCTGCTTACCGCACTCTAACAACCCTGTCTTATGGCTCACTCTTATGGCTTTCTTATGGCTCACTCTTACTGCACTCTTATAGCTCTATTTTCCCTCTTTTAGTCGTGCTCTCTCTGCCCTTTTTCATAGCACTTCTCCTCTATACGGTGGCACTTTTCCACTATGAGCAACTCTTTACTTCTGCACACAACTGCCCTCATGGCACATTTACTCTTTCAGCAGTGGCACTTTAACTCTTTACGGTGGCACTCTTTTCAATTTTGAGCCAAACTTTTTCTTCTGCACGCAACTGCCCTTTTATAACAATATTTTCATCTTGAAACCCTAAGTCTTTTGTAACTTCCATAATCCCGCATGTAGCCTATTAATAGCCACTCCTGTAAGTAACTCCTTTCTGACACACTATTCTTATACGCAACCTATTAATGGATTTGTCTCTTTAATTGGGATTCTCGATATAGCCATCGCTCGACGAATTGACTCTGTAATGGACCCTGTAACTGTAGTAATGACTTCCATTTACTATCCCTGTAACTGCCCCTGTAATTGCCGTTCTCACTTCAGTTTACTGTTCTTATTCTAGCTACATGATTTTCTTTGCAACTATAGTTCTGAATCTAGTTAACTCTTCTTATTCTGGCTGCATGAATTATTTCTGTAACTGCCTCTGTTACTATTGTACGACTGCAGTTCACTGTTACATTTCTTTGTTTTGACTGAGTTCTCTTCTTAGTTCGCACCAAGGCGACCTGTCATGAAATCGTGACACTTCTACCCCTTTGACTTTTTCTTGCCATTTGATCATGAAAACATGACATGCCGTGATATCGTGACACTTTTCGCCTCCTTGTCCTCTTCTCGGCTTGCACCCGTGAAAACACAACATGTCACGAAATCGTGACACTTTTCGCTTCTTTGCACTCTTCTCAACATGCACCAGCGAAAACATGACATGTCATGAAATCGTGACACTTTTTACTTCTTTGCACTCTTCTCGGCATGCACCAATGAAAACATGACATGTCGCAAAATCGTGACACTTTTCACTTCTTTGCACTCTTCTCGGCATGCACCAGCGAAAACATGACATGTCGTGAAATCGTGACACTTTCACTGCCTTGTGCCTTTCTCTGCCTTTCGTCCATGAAAATGAAACATGTCATGAAATCGCAACACTTTCGCTGCCTTATGCCTTTCTCTGCCTTTCGCCTGAAAAAACAGAACATGTCACGAAATCATGACACTTTCACTTTAGCGCTTTTCTTCCCTTCCGGTCGTGAAAACCCGTCATGTTGTGAAATCGTGACACTTTTTCTCCTTAGCGCTTCCTCTTGCAAATTGTCACAAAATCGTGACACTTTTCCTTGCAAGCTCTTTCTCTCAAACATGTCACAAAATCATGACACATTTTCATTCGTACTGCCTCTCTTGCAGATTGTCGTGAAATCGTGACACTTTTCTTTGCAAGCTCCTTCTCTCAAACATGTCATGAAATCATGACACATTTTCGTCCGTACTGCCTCTCTTACAGATTGTCACAAAATCGTGACACTTTTCTTTGCGAGCTTCTTCTCTCAAACATGTTGCGAAATCGTGACACATTTTCATCCGTACTGCCTCTCTTGCAGATTGTCGCGAAATCGTGACACTTTTCTTTGCGAGCTTCTTCTCTCAAACATGTCATGAAATCATGACAGTTTTCCTTGCGCTTTCTCTTTCATCCAACATGTCACGAAATCATGACAGTTTTCCTTGCGCTTTCTCTCTCTTCTAACATGTCGCAAAATTGTGACAGTTTTTCTTGCGCTTTCTCTCTCCTCAAACATGTCGTGATATCGCGATAGTTTTTCTTGTGCTTTCTCTCTCCTCAAACATGTCGCGATATCGCGATAGTTTTTCTTGCGCTTTCTCTCTCCTCAAACATGTCGCGATATCACGATATTTTTTCTTGTGCTTTCTCTCTCCTCAAACATGTCGCGATATCGCGATAGTTTTTCTAGCTTTTCAACATGTCGCGATATCGTGACAGTTTTCTTACTTGCCAAATATGTCGTGATATCGTGACAGTTTTCTTACTTGTCTTTTTCTTTGATCCTTTGAATTTGGGCCACTTCTATCTTCTTGGAAATTCACTGTGCATGCTCTGACTGCTTCTGAACTCTTGTTCACTTCATCAACCGATCTATCTAATGACTTCTGCACTCCTGTCCATTGCATCAACTGATCCTCTGTCTGTGTTGACAATAATGACAATACTTTGGCTGCACCTTGCTCATCAATGAACTCCTGTCCATTGCACTTTGGCTACACCTTGCTCATCAATGAACTCCTGTCCATTGCATCAACTGATCAACCTGACTGTGTTGACAACAATGACAATACTTTGGTTGCACCTTGCTCATCATATAATTCTCTTTGTTTATGTCTTGCTTCTTTTGTTCCTGCTTGGCTTAGATATTTTTCATGCTACTAGCTTCAAAGGGGTGAGTGTTTTAAGTTCTTATGAATACCATTTTCTTTTGATAGCTCACCCTCTAAACTCTGGTAGTATGTCATTGATAGAATTGAAAAGAATATTTCATGTTGGGCCTTGCATCCCCTTTCTCTTACTGGTAAGTTTTAGGTTTGCACAAAGATTATTGCTACCACCCATGTTTATTACTCCTCCTATTGGGTCCCTTCTAATAATTCTTATAATAAGTTGGCCAGACTCCTTAGGGATTTTATTTAGGCCAAGGAGAATAATTCATGTGGTTTTCATTAAGTTGCTTGGGATATTTTTTGCATGCCTACTGATAAGGGTGGGATAGTCATCATTGACATTTACAAGTAAATCCTTTTTTTTTTGTTGAGTGGGTGGTTAAAGCTATCGAAGGCCCTAAATATTGGAGGGTTTTGATTCACCATTGCATTTATTTAGGGCTACATTATGGGTGCAAATCTTGGGCTAATATTGGCCTTTATACTCTCATCATTACTTCTACTCTAGTTAATATTTAGGGTTCCTTTATTTTTAAAAGTATTTGGTGGACTTTTGAGGTGGTGAAACCTCATCTTTGTTGGATTGGTGATGGTTTTCATAATGGTATTTCATTTAATTCTCAAAATATTGTATGTTCTCCTATTATGTCTAACTCTTTAGTTCTTCTTGTTGATATGCGAGGAATTAAAGCTTTGAGGCTATTTTGTAATGGCATCTACTTTATTAAAGGTTTAGTGAACTCTAGAGACTAGATTCCTTGGCTTGATCTCAAATGGAAATTTAATATTAAAAATTTAGATCTTCCTTATATTCTTAATATTCAAGAGCTTATGCTTGATGTCATGCTTCATAAGCTTGGCATTCAATCCTCGAGTTCCTGGTGGAGGGATTGGCATTGGAATGTGGATACTCCTTTCAAAAAATACTCCTCTTCCTTGCTTTATCATCTTCTTAGTCCCATTTACCCTAGTGCTGATAAACTTAGTAAGATATGGTAGACCCACTCTACCTCCTATACTTGGATTGATCATCTGAACCATATCTGGGAGTTTAACTTTAAACCTAAGATTACTTTTTTTCTCTATATCTTATTTATCAAGAGCTTTCTATGGAAGAGAGACTTAGTAGGTTTGGTATTCCTAATCCTAAGTGTTCATATTGTGGTTTTTTTGAGACTTTTAAACATTTGTTCTAGTTTAGCCCTCATGCTCAGTCTTCCTAGTCTTGGATTCACTCATTTTTCAAGCCCTTTCATCCTAAATTATTTAGTTGTAAGCTAATATTTTTTGGAGATAATAGTTATTGGCCTACTTATATTGTTGCTTAGTGGAATTTCTTTTGTACTATTATTTTGTTTCAACTTTGGAAAGCTAGGAACGATGTTGTCTATTCTAGAGATTCAATTTCTAGTTAGTTTTCTATGCATGAAAATATTGTGGTGTTTTTTTGTTACTATTTAGATCCATTCGCATTATTTCAATTTGATTCATGAGTTGGTGCATTTGATAAATATTATCAAGTAATGTCATGAGGCTCTATGCACTATTAGCAGGGTTTCACCTAACTTCCCTCTACCTTAAGGTTCCTTTGTTTTGATATAATAGGTTGAGGGGTTTTCATTTTCTAGCCTCAGGCCTTTCTGTTAGTGCCCATAGCAGGGCTCAATACTTTGCCTTGTTATGTTTTTTTTACTTTTTTAAGGGTTGGTTTTGTTTTTGGACTTAGGCCTCATCTTTACAGTATTGATCGTTTGGGTGGCCTTGCACCTCAAGCTGTGATTTTTCCTACTCCCTTTTTATTATAACTAAAATATATGTGATGTACAATTATTTGCATTGAAATGAAGTGGAGTGTAAATACATAGTTGGGGTGGTTGGATTAGTTCCATCCATCGACTACCTTTTGCAACCACTTACATAAGTGGAGGCTAAAGTAAACAAATGCCCCTATAATGTAATACATATGCATGATGTATTTTGTCATATGCTAACATCCCCCCTTATTACATTATTGGAAAATACAAAGAGCATTGCAAAACAATTCAAATTTGACACGTGCAAGTGCCTTGGTGAAAATATTTGCAACTTGCTCATCAATGGGAATGTATTGGAGTTGTATGTGGTGCTTTGGAACTTCATCATGAATGAAATGGCATTGAGTGTCGATGTTTTTGGTACAATAATGAAAGATTGGATTCTTGACAAAATTCAAAACACCTTGATTGTTGCAAAATAAATGAAGTGGAAGATTTTTTGGAAGATCCATGTTTGTAATAATACAACTTAACCATATTATCTCATGTACTGCTCCACTTGCTACATGATATTTTGCCTTTACTGATGATAAAGAAACCACATGCTACTTCTTACTGTACCAGGAGACAGGACCAGATCCAAGATGGAAAATGTATCTAGAAGTCAACTTGTAATCATCAATGGATTTGGTATAGTATGAGTCCGTGTATCCTTGTAAATAGAATTTACTATTCTTATTGTACTCCAAGCTAAAATTTGTAGTACCAAAGACATAATAAAGAACTCTCTTTGTTGATTTCCAATGACTCACCTTCAGTTCCTGCATGAACCTTAAAATATAACCCATAGCAAAACTGAGATCTAGCCTAGTATTTGTCAGATATATGAGACTCCAAATCAGTTGGCAATAGATAGTACCATCTACCTATGGTGATTTGTCATATTGCGATAGCTTACATCTAAATTCCATTGGAGTTGCTTTAGACTTGTAGTAATTCATGCGATATTTATCAACCAATGTCTTGGCATACTTCTTTGTGTTACCCTGATATGATTTTTTTCTAAGTCACTTCCAAACCAAGACAATAGTGAAGAAGACCTAGATCTATCATTTCAAAATATTATTTTAAATCATCTTTTACTGCATCAATCATACTCTATTAACTCCTTGTTATGATCATATCATCTACATATATCACCAAAATCACTATGTCTGAACCATTGTTCTTGATATAGAGATTTGCATCTGAAGGACTTCTTTGGAATCCATGCTGCACTAGGTGACTGTCTATTTTTATGTACCAATCTCGTGGAGCTTGTTTCAGCCCATACAAGGATTTGACCAACTTGCAAACTTTCTATTCTTGCCCTTCAATGATAAATCCTTCTGGTTGGATCATGTACACTTCTTGTAGGTCACCATTCAAGAAAGAACTTTTTACATCCATATAATGCAACTTCCACCCAAACTGAGCTGCCATGGCACAAAGTACTCAAATGGTAGTCATTTTTGTAGTAGGGGAAAATATCTCTTCATAATCTATGCCTTATTTCTAAGCATAGTCTTTGCAACAAGACAGGACTTATGCTTATCAATAGTACCATTTGCTTTACAATTCACTTTGAACACCCAGTTTTAGTCAATGGGATTCTTTCCTAAAGGTAAATTTACTAGCTTCCATGTATGATTTTTCATGAGAGACGTATGTTCTACATCAATAACAGCCTTCCACTGAGGCTCACTAAGTGCATCCTAAATAGTTGTGGTTTTATTTTCATCCAATGCTAACATATAAACCCTCTCATCATCCATATATGTTTCTCTATCTTCCTCTGTGTCTACAGATAGTTCATAAAATTATTGGAAAAGCTCATCAACCTCTAAATTTGATTCCCCTGCTCTCATGTATTGAGTCATACTATGAGTACAAGGTCGATTTAGAGTTAGATCTAGAAGTGATGTAAACTTTGAATCTCTCAATGTACTAGTATACCATTTTGGAATCTTGTTCTATGGGGATGGAACCTCTTTCTTAGGCTCATCTTCCTCAAGGTATACAGTTTTATAAGTGTTATTTTATGTGAAAGCTTCATAAAATACCACATTTTGACTTATGTGTGTCTTCTTGGTCATAGAATCTATCAATCGATATCCCTTTGAATAATCATCATAACCAAGAAAAATACATTGCAGGGTTTTCCAATCTAACTTCTTCCTTTTATATTTTGGTATGTGCATGAATGCCTTACATCTAAAAACCCTTATATGAGAAATGGAGGGTTTCTTACCACTCCATGCTTCTTGTGGAGTTTTACTCTATAGAGCTTTTGTGGGTGCCCTATTCAGGAGGTACAATATTGTATTCACTGCTTCTACCCAATACTCTTGTTCAAGATGTGCCCCCTTAAGAATACATCAAACCATTTCCATGATGGAATAATTCCTCCTTTTTAGTAACTCCATTCTGTTGTGGAGTATAGGTAGTTATCAGTTGTCTCTTAATCCCATGTTCACTAAGAATTGATGAAAATTCCTTGGAGATATATTCCCCCTCTCGATCTGATCAAAGAGTTTTGATGGAACATCCTAAATCCTCAACAAGCTTCTTGAACTACTAAAAATACATAAATATCTTTGACTTTAATTGAAGAAATAAAACCCACATATTTCATGAGTAATCATCAATAAACAATTGAAAATACCTCTTTCCACCATAGTTGGTTGGCATAGGACCGCACATATTGGTGTGTACCAACTCCAAAGGTTTATTAGCTCTTAAAGAGCTAACCTCAAACGATACCCAGTGTTGCTTCCCTGCTAAGCAATTCGAGCATACTGGCAATGTGGATGAAAGGTTGGAAAGGCCTTTCACCATCTCATATTTTCTCAACTTGAGAAAATATCCTAAACTCAGATACCCATATCTCTTATGCCAAAGAGAAGTAGCCTCCTTTGCAGTTGCTGCCATGGCAACATGAGGTATTGAAACAACATCTAAAATGAACAAGTCGTGCTTGTATGATCTTGTTGCTATATGCTTCCTCTTTTTTGTGATGAAACATCTCTTTTTGCCATCCTCAAAACTAAAAAAAACATTCATGTATCTATCCAAGATCTAAGGGATTGACAACAAATTATTGGCCAATCCAAGAACATAGAGAACCTTCTCAATCTGATATTTACCATCAAGAAGAGTGAAATAAATATCTCCCTCACCCTAGACTTGATAGGTTTGATTATAAACAATTGTCATTGGCTTACCTACCTTTTCCTCAAATATCTCAAACCATGATCTATCTCCAGTCATGTATTTACTGGCACCTGAATCAATATAACACACTGTAACTTTCTACTAGGATTAAGTTTGAGTCATGAGCACCTTGTGTGCTCACTCAAAATATGAGTATGTGTTTGATTCAGCATAAGCAACATTCCCTTTGGGTTACTTATTATTATTTTGTGGTTTTTTTTTCCCTTTACCCTTCTTCTTGTGATCTTGGTCATTCTGTTGTTTGTTCTTAAACCAACACCTATTGGTATCATGGTTATTCATATCATAAATCTTGCAATATTGTTTATCTTTTTTCTGATGTTGTTTTCCTTTTCCTTTTGATGAAGATCCTCCCTTTTGAAAATGACCTTGTTTCTTACACCCTTGTTTGGTGTAGAGTGCATTATCTGGCACTTTATCTTTCTAAAACTAATTTACCTCCTAAATTTGAAGTAAATCCACCAATTCTACAAATGAAACTTTTCTACCATATACATTAAGAGAGGTGATCAACACTTTATAGGATTCTAGAAAAGATCTCAAGATGACTGAGGTCAAGAGAGCATCATCCACTATCTGTCCCATAGCATTCAATTTGGCTTTCAATTCTACCACTCTACATAGGAATAGGTCAATTGTCTCACAAAATTTTATACTAAGTGTATGTAGTTGAGTTTGAAGGTGTAGAATAGTGGACTGATTCTTACCTTCATAAATGGTAATCAAATCATCTCATGCTTCCTTACCAGTTTTGGTATCACAAATGTGAGGCTAGACCTCATCTATAGTAGCAAGCAGAATAAACATGAGATATATTCTATCCTTTTTATCAAAGGCCTCTTGATCTGGCCTTGCTATTCCAGGTTATTTTGTAGTGCCAGTCACTACATCCCACAAATATTCAACCTAAAGGATAGCTCTCATATTTGTCTTCCATGGTGTAAAATTAGAACCTTTTAAAAATTGTGAATCTAACAGATATTTGTGAATAGTGATAATTTTGAAGGTTCCTTATAACACCAAATGGTCCCCATTTCATTATATCTACCAGGCCTTTATACTGAACTTCTCTATAATATCCACCCTAACGTGAGGGAGACTATAAATATATGACAACAAAACAATATGTGGAACATAGGCAGTACTAAAATGGAATCATTTTGTTTATGACACCTACCATAGAAGGTATTTCCTCATGCATGGGGTGTAACTTCCCCTAAACACTTTGGAAAGCACTTCGTCAAGATTTACGTCTAACAACAATAATGATTAGGGTATGAATGGAGTGAATATCAGAACTGGTTTTCCTTATTTCTCCCTAATGATCGATAGAGAACAATAGTTCAGGCATCATTTTTGTAGCCATATTATGTGTTAGATACAATAGTCCAAGCATTATAGCATCACCTGTAAGTGTGGACCAGAGGTATCGTAGATATCGAATGTTGTTATGCAATAAATTGCACAAATAAGTGTAAACTTTGGGGTCTTTTCTTTGCTTTGTATATTTTACTTTATGATTGAAATGCAAGAAAATAATAAATTTAAATCCAAAAAAAATCACAAGTTCCTACAAAATTTTAAACACTCTAGGTGTCGGTTTCCACCAATAATGCACCTATTACAATGCCAGTTTTACAATGAAGATATTCACTTCCAAAAATCTGCTTTCAAATAAACAATTTTTCTTCCCCCCATTTGTATTAGAATTTTGCAAAAATAATGCTTGTGATTCCACCTTTGTGTTGCAAAATAAACAAGGATGAAAAAATTATGCTTTTACCCTTTCAAAATTTCGAAAAAAAACTTATCCCTCCAAAATTGCTTGAAAGGAATAAACAAAGTATTGTTGAAAAATACCTCTAAAATAGCCCCTCCATTGTTGTGGCAGAAAAAAATCCACTTCTATGTCCTTTGTGGTCAAAAAATACCCCTCCATTTGCAAAAAAATGGACCTTCCTTGGCAAAAAATGGGAGGACAAAAAATTGTCAAAAAGTCATCAGCAAAAAAAAATTGCTGCGAAAAGTTGCTTGACAGGAAAAAAATTGCTCATGAAATGTTGCTATCAAGAAAAAAAATTGTCAACAAAAAAATTGGGTGGGCAAAATGTTGTTTGCTTTGTGGTAACCCCTCCAAGGGATTCGAACTGTACACCTTCGACTTACCGTCGAGCACGCCAACCAAGAGCGCTATTAAGCCCAACAAGAAGGAAATGTGATGAGCACGTTCTTGACAGTGCCATCAATGCAAAGTTAAAAAAAAAAAAAAAACTTTGTGGGATTAATATCCCACATGCATCCTATTGATGCATTTTTATGGGCTTTTAACCATGTAAAAGCACCTAGGAAGGTGACTACCTTCAGGCGATCACCTGTCCACCCTTTTGCCTCATCAGCCACCCACGTAGACCTTGCCACTTGTCTGCTCTACCACATTAGTCATGACTTACATGCCAGCCTTAAGAACACAAGCTTATAATGAGAGGGGGGTGAATAGTATAAGATCACTTTTTACTTTTCTTTCTCAATCAATATTATGCAATGTATCAATAGCAATATCAACAGTAGTAATCAAAGCAATACACAAATCACCACACACAATAGAGACACCAATTTAACATGGTTCACCCAATATGGGATACTCCACGAAGAAAAACTTTCACTAAATTTTTTTGAACAAATCTCTTGGGAAACCTTTCCCTATTATAATTTTTATGGACCTTTGTCCAAAGGATACATCAATCCCCTAATAAGGTTCATTGATCTCTATCCATAAGAGATACCAATCTCCTTATTTGGTTCATGGATCTCTATCCATAGGAGAACTTCTTTCTCCTCTGCTTTGGCTGGTGATCTTCTAGAAGAATTATTGCCTCCACTGCACTGGCTAACGGATCTCTATCTACTGAAGACTCTTGTCCTCACTCAAAATACCTATCTTCACTACCCTAGCTAATGTACCTCTATCCACTAGATACTATCATCCTCTATACTTTGTCACCTCCAAAGCTTGCTCTCAACTCTGTCTTAAATCTGTACTAAAAATAGTCCTTCATTCTAGCACAAATATGCTCAATATCTATCCTCATATCTGCACTAAACATAGTCCTTCGGTCTAGAATAAATCTATTCAATCTCTATCCTCAAGCCTTAACACAAAGCTTAACTCAATCAACTCTGCAAGATCTGCTCCAAACCTTAACTCAAGGTCTGAACAAATCAATCAATCAACTTTGCTCACAAGTATTCTCAAAGACTTGTCTCAACTCTGCATTGTAATCTTCCACAAAATCTCACACTAATATGTCCATAAGTCCTCTCTAGAACTTGCCTAATATTCTCTCAAACTCTATCTTAAAATTTGTATTGTAAGCTTCCACAGAATCTTACACCAATCTGTCCACAAGTCTTCTCAAAGACTTGCCTCAAATCTGCTCAACAAGTCCTCACTAAAAAATTTCCAATTTTCTCAACAAGTGTTCACTAAGACTTACCTCAAATATGCTCAAAAATTCCTCACTAGAACTTGTTCAATATGCTCAACAAGTCTTCACTAAGACTTACCTCAAATTTTCTCAACAAGTCCTCACTAGAACTTTTCCAATCTGCTCAACAAATCTTCACCAAGACTTACCTCAAATTTACTCAACAAGTCCTCACTAGAACTTGTTCAATATTACAGAAACATATAGAGTTAGAGACTCAATATGCTTCACACTCACAATAATGCTCAATCACTTTCAATCTTTCTTTTTACCACATAAACATATAAAGAATTGTTAGAGACTCAATATGTTTCAAATTCACAAACACTCAATCACTTCCAACCTTTTCTCAAATCAATTCATAATATAGAATAATTTGTTTCACATAATTATAACTATCACTTCCACTTGACTATGCTTAATAAATTCCACTTAACCAATCACTCAATAAAACACTTCTTGCTCACAAACCCTAGTCCAAGCATATGAACACTCACCCAATTATTTCTAATAAATGCTTATCAAATAATCACATAACAATGATACTCATGTTCTTTCACAAACCCTAGTTCAAGATAGTTCACAACTTCACATAACAATGATACTCATGTTATTTCACAAACCCTAGTTCAAGATAGTTCACAACTTCACATAACAATGATACTCATGTTCTTTGCACAATTCCTAGTTCAAGCATATGAAAGCTTTACTCAATATTTCCAATAATGCTTATCAAACAAGGTTTCTAGAATCAACTTTCTTTCCAAAAAAACCAAACTCAACAATGTTTATCAAACAACCATTTTCACTTCAACTTAGTATTCACAACATCCAACAATCACCCTCAAGGAAGATGTGCCCATACCTTTCGTTTGATGAAGAAAATGACCTCAAAACCTGTCTTAAACATAATTTTCTTCTTTTCCAATTTCAATGGTTAGATGATACAATATCACACTAACACTCTCTCAAAAATATTTCTTAATTACAGAAATAATCAAACTCAAATACACCTTATTACTCCTTCATTTAAATTAGCAATCATCAAAGCATACATAAAAATAATTACTCAATTACTCCTTATAATCTCCAATATTTAATTAACAACCTCCAGGAATCAAACCTTCAAAAATAATACTGCGTAGCCTTTTATCTCCCTCAAATACACAATAACCAATTTTAAATATAAAATTTATAACCCTCCAAAATATTTTTCATCCAATCTTAGCAAATCCAAAATACCTCATGCAACCTTGGCAAACATTAGCACATACCTTTTAACTCAAGCAAAAAGGCCTCGACGGGTTTCAAATGCGAGACCACTCCCAGCTAAGCACCTTATCGAGGTGCTAGCTCACCACGTGGGCTACGGGCCTCCACATGAAGGGGAAGGCTCAAGCCTTCCTTTTATCCCTTTCGATCGGTGCGGTGCAAAACAAAATGCCCTCTTCTCTTGCAAAACCAACTCGGTGGGTTTCAAACCCTACTCTCCTCGTCTGTCGAACATCTTAGCATCATCCACTGTCGCCAACTACGCTACACAACATTGTTCATAGTGAAATAAGCCCTTCTCCTATTTGTTATCTATTTTATCATCGAATACCTTCAAAACATGCAAAATATTTATCTTTTTATTGTGCACAAATTTTGGAGCTTTGATTAATCGATAATTACATTTGATGAAGACTAAGGTTCTTGCCCCCTTTTTATACACGAAGGCCAATGCCTTATGAATGTTGGCACCACATTCAAATTTTGAATTCAAATTTGTAATTAACCTTTATAACCCAATCTTAGGATTATTTAATAAATATCAATTAATTTTATAATTAAATTATAATTAATCTATAATTAACTTAATAACTTTAGAAGTTAATTAAATTAATTAATAAATTAATTTATAATGAAATTATTTAAATTAATTTAAATCTCCCCTTTTAATATTATAATAAAATATTACAATATTATTTTGCTTGGGCCTCTTCATTGCTCTTTGAACCTCATCTGACCACCTGGAATCGGATCTGACCAACTAGAGGTGGACTTTTCTTTTGCACTGATTGTGAAACCGCTTCTTCTTGCACTACTCACTGAAACTAACTCTTGACATCAATGACAACTCAATTACTCAAAATTTCCAACACAGCAACCCACGTAGACCTTGCCATGTATCCGTTCTGCCATGTCAGTTCAGAGTCAGCAATTAGCTGCATCAGCATGTCAAGTCTATCAGCATGTTAGTGTCAGGTTTGTCAGTGTATCAAGTTTATCATCATGTCAGTGTTAGGTCCATTAGCATTTCTATGTTAGGTCCTTGGGAAGCATGCACTATCAAGGATCCCACTCTTCTCCTGCCTACACCCTCTATCCACAACACTTCTCCCACCTCTGCCTGTGCCCTCCACCAGCGCTCTGATACCAGAAAAGATATGCGATGAATGATTCTTTGCATTGAAATGAAATGGAATATAAATACATAGTTGGGGTGGTTGGATTAGTTCCATCCACCAACTACCTTTTGCAACCACTTACATAAGCAGAGGCTAAAGTAAACAAATACCACTATAATGTAATACATATGCATGATGTATTATGTCATATGCTAACAATAACCTCTCTTATTTTTATTGAATATAATTTTGGTTCCAATAAAAAATCAAACCTTAAATAATTATTTAAATTATCATGTAAATTTATACCTCCAACACTCATTCCCATACTAGAAATCTGATGTTACCATCTACCAGAAGAGAATAGCTCCCATGCTTTGAAACTTTCCTTGTCGTTGGAGGATTTTCATCAAAAGCATTCATTTGATTAGAAGCATCAATTATACAAACACAACATGCATATGAAATAATACATACAATCATAATGAACCTATATGAATGCAGTTATTTGAGCTTCCATATACTCATGAGTCATTGGTGAGTGTATCGTTGGTAGGGCTTCTATCATAGTTGTCAATGTGAATACCTCACCACGGAGATATTTCACACCACCATCATTTTTCATTTTACTCTTCAAGGACTTGTACGTATAAAAAATGCCATCAATAGTATCTCATCCTAGAATCATATAATAACAATTTAAATTAAATATAATTATAATTACAAAAAAAAAAAATCATTTTGGGTTGGTCATTACATAAGAAAATTGCATGAAATAAAAATTAATCTAATAAAGCAAGGAAATGTATGAAAGAAAATATAATCTAAGAAATCAAGGAAATGTGTGAAAGAAAACCTAATCTAAGAAAGCAAGGAAATGCATGAAATAAAATCTAATCTAAGAAAGCAAGGAAATGCATGAAATAAAATCTAATCTAAGAAAGTGAGTAAATACATGAAACTAACCTAGAAATAAATAAAGGACTTGAAAAGAAACTAATTTAATAAAGTGATAAAGGGCTTGAAAAGAAATTAATCTAAAAAAGAGATAAAATACTTGAAAAGGAACTAATCTAAGAAATCTAGAAAAGAACATGAAAAGTGTAAAGAAATCAAGAATACAAACAATTAAACAAAAGCAATTTATGGGGAAGCTGATATACCTCAGATACCCCTAAATTGATTGATTATTGGTGAGTAGGTAGTAAAGATTCATACACATCTAAAACCATTGTGATGTGTTATGTGAAATCGGGTACCTAAATCTTGGTTCCCAATTCAGAGCGATAACAAGTGAACCACCCATGTAGGGGTGATTTGGATTGTGAATCATCCATGTAGGAATTGTATGGACTATATATGTAGGATACTAAGGAAAGCAAATACCAAAAACAAGAAAGAGAAACCTATGCTAATGAAAGAAAAGGAAAGTGCCAAAAATGAAAGCTAGTTTATCAAAGAAAAACAAGGCATGAAATCAAAACTAGTCTAAGAAAGCGATGACAAGATATAAAATGAAATTTATGCTAAGAAAGCAAGAACAAGACATGAAATAAAAACTAAAATAAGAAAGCAAAAACAAGACATGAAATAAAACTATTCTAAGAAAGCAAAGGCAAGACATGAAATAAAACCTAAACTAAGAAAGCCAATACAATACATGAAATAGAAACTAAACTAAGAAAGCAAATACAAGGCATGAAATAAAACTAATCTAAGAAAGCAAAATATAATACATAAAATGAAAATTGAACTAGAAAGCAAGAAAATACATGAAAAGAAACCTAATCTATGAAAGCGATAAAGTACATGAAATAAAACTTACTCTAGGAAAGCATGAAAAGGATATAAAAATGAAATATAATCTATGAAAACATGAAATTACATGACATTAAATCCAATCTAGGAAAGCAAAAAATTACGTGAAAGAAATTCTAATATAAAAAAGCATGAAAATTAAAAAAAAAAATCCAAGCTAAGAAAGCAAGAAGAAGAATGAAAATGAAACTAATCTAGGAAAGCGATAAAATACATTAACTAAAACTAATCTAGGAAAGTGGTAAATGACATGAAATAAAAGTTAATATAGGAAAACAAAAATACATGGAATGAAATTATACTCTAGGAAATAAATAAAGGACATAAAATGAAAATCTATTCTAAGGAAGTGATTAAAATGACTTGAAAGGAAACTAATCTAAGAAAGCAATAAAATGACATGATATGAAAATATATTCTAAGAAAGTGATAAAACGATGATGATGATGGTGTTCATTGATCCTAGGTGACCAACCCACTTTTTATTCCCAAGTTTGCACAAAGTGCAAGGGAAGAGCATACACAGAATAGGGAACCTTTTAATGTTGAATGCTTGTGTGATAGTGTGATGTTCTTTAACCTAGAAGGAGAGACACTCTTTTGATCTCCAAGATCACCCTAAGGTGTGAGGAGAGAGCATATGAGGTCAAACCTTCTCTTAATGTGAAATGTGTAGTGGGATTCGTTACCTTAGAAGCTATGACTTACTTTTGATCTCCAAGATCACCTCAGGGCACGAGGAGAGAGCATACGTAGGCCATGACTCCTATTTAGTGTATATTGTGCAAAAGTAAAGTGCTAGGAAACAAATGCAAGTTCTTTTACTCCAAAAGCTTCTCCCACCCTTTCGATCCTCAAGATCACTTTTCAACACAAGAGGAGAGCATACGGATATGAAGATAGCTTTTGTTTAATGTGATGAAAACTTAAAGAGAATACAATGAAAACTAAAGCAAACACTCTCCAATGCTTTCTAGATTTTTTTTGTTTATTTGAGACCTACAAACACAGACATAAAACATAGAAAGTGAGTAAAATTATTAAAAATCCAAGAAAAATAAAACACACAAGGCAAAAGTGAAAGAGATGGTGAGAATCAAAATTCTACAACCTAGAAAGTATGTTTACCTATGTGTGGTATGGGGTTTAGAGGTCCCAAGCATGATCACCAAAAATGTGAGATGGAAAACGTGCCATTTCCATTAATTACAAAATATTGTTACAAAAGGTAATATTTTTACAAAAGTGCCACTATGGGCTTACAAATGGGGATTTCCAAGGTGGAAATATCCCTCTTTACAAAATATGAACTAAATGGCACTCAAATGTCTTTCCAACCACCTCAAAGTATGGATGGGTTTCCTATTTTTTTGAAGGCTTGACCACCCTGATTATGTGTTCTCCCATGAGTCCTACACACAATAAAATACCAAAAGTTAGTAGCATAAATTGGGCCTACCTTGGTTAGGCCTGACTTTTATGAAAGATGCAAGCAAAAACCAAAGCTACAAAACTTGATTAAAGCAAAAGCATAACATAAAATGTTGTAAAACACCACAAACTTATATCAATGGAGTTTTCCTATGATAATATCCTTCAATACTTATTGCCCCATGAAATGAAATGGGGGTATATTTATAAAATTTATCAAGGATTAATGTGGGGTGATGTGGCATGTGAGTGGACTTATTGGGGGACAAGGTAAGGTGAGTGGAGAATGGGTATGACATGTTATTGGAAGATAAGGTATTTTTCCTATCCTTGAGTGGAGAATACAGACTTTTTGAATGAAATACAAGGTGGTTGTCTTATGCTTGAATCAAGAATACAGACTATTTGGATGAAATACAATGTGGTTGGCTTATGCTTGAGTGGAGAATAAATACTATTTGGATGAAATACAAGGTGTTTGTATTATGCTTGAGTGGAGAATATAGACTTTTTGGATGAAAGACAAGGTGTTTGTATTATTTTTGAGTGGAGAGTATAGAATATTTGGATGAAAGACAATGTGTTTGTCTTATGTTTGAGTGGAGAATATAAACTATTTGGATGAAAGACAAGGTGTTTGTCTTATTTGCAATTGGTATGAGTGGAGCATAAGTTAATATTGACTAGGGTCTTGGGTTAAACTATGGTTGGAAATAGACTAGGGTGAGGTGGATCTAAGATAGGTTATAGGGATCATCACATGGTGACCAGGGGCTAGGCATAGGAGGGGGCTTAGTGAATAGTGTATGCATAGTGATTGGTGAATAGTATATGAATAATGATCTAGTGAATAGTATATGAATAGGGATTTTGTAAGTTATAGGGTGAAATTGGGAAATTTTGGATATTATTTTTTAACAAAATTGTTAATTTTAACCTTAGGAAAATATAAAATTGACCCTTTTTGGGTGTCTACATATAGCATCAATAGTGATTTGTGAATCCCCTCCATCCTTTTTTCAATTAATTGTCCCTATAAGAATTGTGTTAGCCTCTACATAGTTGTTATTTGGAGTTCCATATGATTCTAATTCAGGAGAATTTTACCTTTATTATTTCAAAAAACACCACCTCCATTAGAATTTCCTCAATTTTCTTTGGAATCACCATGAAAATTAATTTTGATAAACCCAACTTCTTAACATTTCTATTTTACTAGAGATCGGATCATTTCCTTTGTGTTAACTTCATTATCACATATGACCCTTTCGTGTATATTCAAATCCTATAACCAAGAGGCTAATACCTATTTTTACACACTTGAGACTCTCCATTATGATAACCATGATTGTAAAAATCTTCAACTTCTTTCACACTTAATACTTTCCACTATGAGCACCATGGTTGTAAACATTATTCTATAGAGATTAATATAGTTCTAAACATGGGTATGATTTTGAGATTTATTTTTTAAATTCTATTATTCCTTTTAGACATAAAATTCAACAAATAATGGTAGGACCATTCCTCCATATAATACATAATGCTTTAGTTTTTAAATACTTAATCCAATATTTTATAAATACTTTCAGTGATTATCGAGCTACACAATATATTTTTATATAATTGAAAATGAACCAAAATGGTGTAAGAAAAGGGATAGTAAAGAAGTAAATCATCTTATGTTTCTAGATCCTTGTCAAACAAGGTAGGCCAAAAGGTTCATGATATCCTCTTATTTGCAAACTCTTTCTTGTAATAATATTTCTCTCGATTTCTAACCAAAGAAATGTTGAGACCTTAGAGAGGGCCTCAAGTTACCAAAAATTCTTCCTAGGGAAGTCATTGTAGCACAGGGGAGATTATTTCTAGAGAGGGAGGTGAGATGGAAGACTTTGAGATGAACTATATGCTTCAAAACAACTTCAACCCAAATCATACAGGTTGTATAATTTGCCTTGTATGTTTTGTAAAAGACTCAAAATTGCTTGTACGATCACCAAATTGTATAGTTGTATGATCCAAATTGTACAAAACTGTATAAGATATGATTTACCACTTAGTCAATTTTTTGGAAGTAATTTTGGAATGAAAACTCAATAGTTTTGTAATCGATTTCTCCAAAATCCTAATTTTCCTTAATTAGCAAGTTTCAACTATGCAATTGCATTGCCAAATTTGGTAAATGATCAGTTGTACGGTTTGGTGATTTGGATGTATGATTTCACCAAAACCTTGTTGAACTCTTCACTTACAAATTTACCAATTTGTACACAAACTCTTCTTCAGGAAAGATTTGGGTTATCTTTATAGTGCAATTACCAACATAGTTTCACAACATGCAAACCCGAATTCACTGTATTGGAATTTATATCATCAATAACGTTTCCAAAAATCATACAATAGAAAAATGATGTTATAGTATAGCAATACTAATGCATATATTTAATCCTACAACACTCTCCAGGGTTATGGGTTCAATAACAATGCAATTCCAATGTAACAACATCCATATTCCATATCATTCTAGTCATACTTGTACAGAACACACAATCTGGAATTGTCATCCACAAGCATAAGAGAATTCACAATAACTCACAACTACAATTATGCATTCATTACTATAGTTGGATATTTTTTTACAATTATCAATGAACAATCACAATGAACAACAACTATATCCTCCATGAACAACTATGATCAACAACATGAATGAACTATCGATGAACAATCCAGAACTATCATCAACCACATCAAATTTGAATGAGGGGTCTATATAATGCTTGCCCAGGCCATTCCAAAGTGGTCCTGAGATAACCACCATTTATAACTATCATCCCATAAATAACCAATTTGCATTGAGGTTTGCCTTAGTCTACTTTGATTATTATCAAATTAACCTAAAATGCACAATTCCTCTAATTTTACTTAGCTTATACTTGCACATTTACAAATTCATACAATTACACCAAATTGTATGTTTTATAGCTTCCCATTTGTACAATTAGATAAAATCCTACATGTGTATGTGTTGACAAATCGTACAATTAGCAAAATTGACAAACTAGCAAAATTATGCAAATCTTATTTTCACTTCTTCTAGGAGGTGGATTTTCTACCTACATCTACCCTCCCCTTTACATCAGTTAGTATTCTCATTGACTCGGTATTTTTGATTTTTTCTTATGGATCCTATATAAAATCATCAAGCTAAATATAGAGATCAGTACACTCATATCACAATCTATTTGTGTAGTTTGATGCATGTCATTAATAGCATCATTTAATCTTATGATTTGTCAAATATGGGGTGGTGTCCAAGGTTGTTTACGATATAGGATTAGGGAAAATTATAGTTTAGACATTAAGACTACAAGCATTACTTTGGTGAAATAGATGTTGGTTTAGCCTTTTGGTGTCACACTCAACCTAATCTTTAAATTGAAAACTAAATTAATTTGCAAGAATTGAAATTGCTAAATTGAAATGTTGCTGAATTAAAATCTGTTTTACTCTTGAAGAATTGAAATAACAAAATTGAACTTGCTCAAAATGAAACACACATGTTGAACACCTGTCAGTTTCATATTATAGAATGTTGTCAATATTTTGTTACAGTAGTTGACAATAAAATAAAGAATGCTAGAACTTGGAAAAAAATTACTAAAGCAAGAAAAATAGGGGATAACAGAATTACTGCTAACTTATGCTACTTGTTCAATCACAGAAACACAAAATAGGGGAATCACAAATCTAGCTATTTCATCAGTTGACACACACTTATGCTATATGAAAACACAACTTAAAACATAAAAACATCACATGAGTTCAAAAGAAAAGTTAGTATGCAACAAATAATGGAAATTAACAAGTGACCTGCTAAAATCTATTGTAGCAAAGTTGAGAAGAAACTTGTTAGTCAGTCCTCCTTCTAGGCCTGAAAATGGCCCTTGCTTACTAATCCATAATAAGGTGTAGAAGTACTACTGACTACTTAACACTCACACTTATTCATGAACACAAATATGATAAAATAACTGCACTTTTATTAACTGATAACACACATTACAATTCTATAGAAAATCCTGCTTTTCACTGTTCAATATTAGCTACTCCTCACTACTATCAGCTATCAACTATCTACCAGCTCAACCAATGAGGTATTTGTGTTATTTATAATATCTTATTACATATTTATCATGCTCAAATTAGCTATTTTCTATTTTACAATGATTTGTCAATCAATTCTCAAACTAACCTAGTCTAGTTTAGGACTGTGTACACTGTAATAACAATTATTTATCTTTGAGATGCATCTTCGGTGGTGGGAGTGCATTGTAAACGGTGGGAAACAGTATTTTACACCTTTTTCTACCTTGAAATACCTTTTCCCTACATTTTTGGGTGTTCAAACCTCTGTTTGGTTAAAACTAGCCACTTTCCCCCCTCATTTTGGAGCTTCTTTGGAATATCAGGATGTGAAACATATTCCAGGCTCAAATGCATCTCTAGTGGTGGGATTGCATTGGAAATTGTGGGAAATAGTCTTGTACACCTTTTTATACCTTGAAATACCTTTTCCCTCCATTTTTTGGCATTCAAACCTTCGTTTGGTTAAAATAGGCCACTTTTCCCCTCATTCCAGAGATTCTTTAGAATATCTGGTTGTGCAACGGACTTTATGCTCAGATGTATTTAAATAGAAAAAAAATGGTTGTGACTAGATAGGATATTTTTCATACCCATAAAAAGTTTCTTCCAATAGATTTTACACGCTTTGAGAAATAAATTCCAAGCCATGCCATTGATTGGTAGCTGGTTGGAATTTATATGGCTAAATTTCTATACTTTCTAGGTTAGCTGCACAATCACAAAGAATTGGTGCTTCTTGAAAATTCAAACTAATTAGCAATTGTAAAATATTCAAATATCATCATAAAGGGCTATAACTCAGCATACATCAATTTTCTACTGAATTTACACACTTCATTCACCAAGTAATCATACTGAAACAGTGCAACAGTGTTGCACAATTGTTCCTGCTCTGTTATACCCTGTTGTTGTCCATTTAGACCATGTGGGAATGATTCTAAATAGGTAAAATGCCTTATTTAGTCCCTCTAAACTCATTCCATCCATTTTTCTTGACAACTTCAAGGTGCTCCTATAAAGTAACAGCTTGCTAGTTTTTGTATGGTTGTTTTCTGTAGATTTCCAAATTTATGGCTCTCCTGGGAATTTGACTCCAATTTAGATTTCAAACAATTTTAAGGGTGGGAAAATATTAAAAAACCATTGTGAAGTTAATGGACATCAGCATACAAAATTTTTCCAATTGAAATACATATTTTATTTGCTACTTAATCAAACTGAAACAATGCATAAATGTGTAGAAAACTGTCAAATAGAGTAATATGTTCCTAAACATTTTAACCATGAAAACACTAATATATAATGCATTAAAATAATATAAATTAACATAAATAACATAACATAAGGTTTATGTGGTAGTTTGAAGTAACCAAAAACATGTCATGGATGAGGCAATTCCCAGCCTCATCATAGTTGTTGAGTTCCAAAGCCTTCAACCCATATTTGTTGGCCTTCTCTTCCATAGTAGCTAATAGTTGAACTAAATCCTCTCACTCAGATTATCCCTTGCGTATTTTCTCTATCAATGATACTTTTGTTCGATATGCTATAGCTAACTCCTCATTCTTCTCTATGGTGACTTTAAGATTCTCATGTATGTCAGATTCACAAGCTAAAATATGCTCATCCTTAGCTTGAAGCTAAACCTTATGATCCATGATCATATCATTATAGTGCTTGGCATTTGTTGCCATATCCTCAATTTTGTGGTCCTTTTGTTGGAGTTGTTCTTTAGCTACCTTCAACTGGTCCTCCTACTTGGCCAACTATTCTTTTATGCTACCAACTATTCTTCCAACTACTTTATGCGCTCTTTCACTTGTTGGATCACAAGTTGTTTTTCTTGTTCCTATGAGCATAGATTATACTCATAAGAAATATTAATGTCATTCCGCTTAGCTTATACCTTTTTCAACCTTTCCTTAGCCTCAATATTGTTTTTTTTTTTTTTTGTATTTACATGGTGGAATCGGTAGCCGCCACAAATCCGAGCAGGCTATCCAGCTTTTATGGCCGCCACACAGATCTTCGCATAGTCTGCCCCTATAACCACCATGCCATAATCATTTTAAACCTTTTATTCCATTGAAAGCACTAGGAAATGGAAAAGCGTTCAATTCGACGAATAGCCTCAATATTGTTGTCCTCTAGTTCTTCAATTGTAGCTATTTCTTTTTGAGTAGCATCCACTTCTTCCTTTTGTGCTTCCTTTGCCTGATAAATTTGTTCAAGACCCAAGATTAGCCACTCGATCCAATGTGTTAGGAAATTCATTTTTCATAGGGTGAATACTAACTCTAAATATGCCCTTCAAAAAAATTTATCTGGTGTATTCAATGGATAGCTCTAGCACATTTCCCAATCCAAGTATATTCATGGATATGCTTTGTAATTGGTCCTCACTCTATCCAGTATATCTACAATTACCAATATTGTTGTTACCTCTTCCATCAGTAAATTCCATGGGTATTGTGCATAAATATGGGATATTTATCTTGTACACTCTTCATTACACATCCACTCCATGACCTCCAAATCAGTGAAGGTTTGCTCCCTCCACTACTTCAGTTTTCCAACACCACCAATAAAAAATTGTAACTTGGTATTAGAAAACATCTCGCTAACTTGTTGGAAGAAGTGTTCCACTTATTCATCAGTATTTTCACCATTATTCCTCAGAATACTGAACTAAGGCACTTTAAGAATAAATATTTTATGAAGCCTCACGTCCCTTTCTTGTGGTGGATTTTTTTCCTCCTCTTCCTCCTATGGAACTGAACTTCCTCCAATATCTTTTATTGCACCTATTATATTCCCTTCCTATAGCGAAATGTGAGCTACAATATTATCCATATCTTCTTCTTCATATGGTATGACCTCTTCCACATTAATAATATTCTTAAGAAAATACTACTCTACCACAGGTTTCTAGACTTCCTCTTATGGTTTAGGCAATTTCTCCAACTAGATTTTTGCCAACCTTTCGACCTATATATTTTAATGCACTCCAATCTCTGTTGTGACTGTCAAAGCTGGATCAGACCATTCTTATGATGGTTGTGTTCTCTTGCTCTGACTGACAGTTACCTTCTCACATCACTATCCTTATCTAAGGGTTCTTCTTAGCTTCGTTTGGTGTAGCTTCCATCACCGTTTTTGCTTTCATTTTTGGTGGTATCATTGTTCTTTCCCATCAATATTTATATGAATTTAAAAAATAAAAAGAGATCCCATCGCTTCTTCTATCTATCATGTGCCACCTAGCACACTGATATTCGTAAGATCCAAATCCTTCAAATCCAAGTGCATCTTTCCTGGATTATTTAGCATAGACTCAAGTTGCTCCTTCTACATAGGAGTCTTCTCCATCATCTATCTCTCTCATTTCCTATGTGTCCTAATCCGCACTGGACTAGATGTTTGTTCTACTACCTCCTCCTCTCCTTGAGATAATAGTTGCTCTTATGGCTTTTTTCAACTAACTATTGATCCAAGGTATGTTAAAGCTATCTTCATCGCTTCCTTTGAGGATGAAATTCTTCATTGGATGAATTCCCCTTCTCTTCAATCATAGGATGGTCCGGTTTTCTTGTTGTCTTCCTTGGTCAAGTTTTCTCTAGAGTCATTTTCTAAAGAGTTACAGTTTTTTCCCATGAAAATATTGTGGGTTGATCTATTGGAAATTCATGAGATTGTTTCAATCTTGGAAAGTGAATGTCTATTTGGGAAACAACATCCAACATAAGAGCAATAGCATGAAAATTTATGGAAAAGGTCTTCCTTCTTTTGGTCAATAGATTTTGAATGTGTTGTTCCAAATAGGTTCCTCAATTATACTATACTTTGTGACTGATGCCCTCCACATACTGTACCATCCATATTGGCATCTTAAAATATCATGCTTCTCCTAACAAGTGATTCATAACTACATCCATTGCACATGCAAGCTCATCCATATTCAACTAGCTCTACTTGATTCTATGACTTCCAGGACCTAAAATCTTAGCTATTTTCAAAGACTTAACATCTATGAGTGTAGTAAACAACCTATGGGTCTTAATTTGGTCCACCATATTTTTCAAAATAGGAATTCCTTCCTGAGGTAATTTGAATATCCTTCAAAATTCCACATTAATATGTCAGTTTTTCACCCACACATAGGTGTAATTCTCACTGGATTTGTATGATTGTACGATATGCAACAAGTATTCATTTTAGAATACATTATCCTAAGGTGGGATTTTTTCCAATATACTGACTTCATCTTTAGTCATGCTGCTCTTAATGGATTCTTTTCATCATATTTTTTCCACCACTTCCAACAAAAATTAGTTGTCAGTTACCCAAAAGTGATATCCTTGATATTAAATTTTTCTTCTTCCTCTTCACTAAGCAGTTCATCCTACTCCTCTGGTGTAATCTCCCAATGAACCTCAATGTGAAGTTCCCATTTATGTGCCCTTGGTGGTTCCATATCTTCTCTTCAAAATTACAATGGTGCTCTCTCTTTACCACCATGCTAGTATCTATGACCTCTCCACAACCTATACACTCTCCCTCTCCAAGGATGGTAGCTACCTCTCTCGTGTGGTTGAAAATATCACCCTTGACCTTGTGTTGGGTAGGACCCATTAGTTCATCTCGGTCGTGAATCTCTTTGGTGTAATGGTCTTGGTGAGCCTTCCACCCTAGTGGTTGCAATCCATTTTAAATGAGCTCAAAATTCGTTCATGGAGCTCATTCTTCTTCATGATCAATTTGAAACCACTTCAACACAACTTGTATTCAACTCGATAGTTTAGGATAAATTCAACACAAATGGCTCCAAAATATGTACAACTGCACTCAAAATGTACAAATGCATCTAGAAATCATACACTACTCTACAAAATAATACATACACATTTGAAAAATCATACAACTCCCTCCAATTCGTAAAGTTATGCCTAAAATCGTATAGTTGCACCTGATTTTGTACAACTTCACAAACACAAAATTTAAGCTCCAAATCATAAAATTCCACCAAAAATTTATACAATTAGCTCCAAATCATACAAGGACACATGAATTTTGTACAATTTCATCAAGATCCATATTATTGCATCAAAATCCGTACAATTACCTCAAAATTGCACAAATTGGATCCCAATTTATCCTAAAATCATACAATCTCTTCCAAAATTGTATAATTTCACCTCCAAATCATACAAATGGATCTTCAAACCTTCACTTAGCTAAAAATTAATGTTTTTTTCCAATGTGCATGATTTCTTTGGTACCCTTCTACCGTCGATGTGTAATTATCTCTTTCTAGTGCAATTCTTTCTTTCTAGTCCTCTTTTGGTAGCTTCTTCTCCAAATATGATTTGCTTTCTCAAAAACAAAAATATACCTTGGTGAAAATTTGTGATGGGTCAAGAAAAAATTTAGTTAGTTGGTGATTTTTGCATACCCATGTGGAATAAATTCGTCTGTTGCACCCTTCTTACTCTCAAATTCTTCAAAATTCATTGTTGCATGTGTACGATTTGCTAAGTTGGTGAAATAATTTTGCATAGCGCTTGCTTTTTAAATGCCTAATGTCCTTCTGCATGATATTTTTCCACCTTAGACCTCCTTGAATAACATAAGCTTATACTGAGAGGGGGGTGAATAATATAAGACCACTTTTTACTTTTCTTTCCCAATCAATATTATGCAATAGATCAATGTCAATATCAACAGCAGTAATCAAAGCAATGCATAAATCACCACACATAATAGAGACACCAATTTAGCGTCACCCAATGTGGGCTATTCCATAGAGAAAATATTTTACTAATCCCCTAATCAAGTTCATGGATCTCTATCCACAAGAGAACTCCTTCTCTCCTGCTCTGGATGGTGATCTTCTAGAAGAACTGCTACCTCCACTACACTAGGTTATGGATCTCTATCCACTGAAGACTCCTATCGTCATTGCCCTAGCTAATGGACCTCTATCCACTGGGGATTGTCATCATCTATACTCTATCACCTCTAAAGCTTAATCTCAACTCTATCTCAAATTTTTACTAAACACGATCATTCGGTCTAACACAAATATGCTCAATCTCTATCTCTGATCTGCACTAAATACTATCATTTGATCTAGCAAAAATCTGCTCAATATTTGTATTTGATCTGTACTAAACACGGTCCTTTGATCTATCACAAATCTACTCAATCTCTATCTTCAAATCTATCCTCAAGCCTTAACACAAATCTTGACTCAATCACAAATCAACTCTGCTAGATCCACCTCAAATATTAACCCAAGGTTTGAATAAATCAATCAATCAACTCTACTCACAAGTCTTCTCAAATATTTATCTCAAATCTACATTGTAAGCTTCCATAAAAGCTCACTCTAATCTATCCACAAGTCCTCTCTAGAACTTGTCCAATCTGATCAATAAGTATTCACCAAGACTTACCTCAAATCTACTCAAAAAGTCCTCACTAGAACATGTACAATATACTCAACAAGTCTTCACTAAGACTTACCTCAAATATGCTCAACAAGTCCTCACTAGAACTTGTCCAATCTGCTCAACAAGTCTTCACTAAGACTTACCTCAACTCTATATTGTAAGATTCCATAAAATCTTACTCAACTCAACTCAACTTAATATAAAATCCTCTTCAATCACTTAGACAAGCTTCACATAGAATCTTGTTTAATATCACATAAACATATAGAGAATTGTTAGAGACTCAATATGCTTCATGCTCACAAAAAAGCTCAATCACTTTCAATCTCCTTCTTCAATCAGATTCAAAACTTGAACTATCACTTCAACACTTCCACTTGACTAGGCTCAATCAACTCCACTCAATAAATCACTTAATAAAACACTCCTTACTTACAAACCCTAGTCCAAGCATATGAACACTCACTCAATTATTTCCAACAATGCTTATAAAAAAATCTCACATAACAATGATACTCATGATCTTGCACAAATCCTAGTTCAATATAGTTCACAACTTCACATAACAATGATACTCATATTCTTTCACAAACCCTAGTTCAAGCATATGAAAGTTTACTCAATATTTCCAACAATGCTTATCAAACAAGGTTTCTAGTATCAACTTTCATTCCAAAAAACTAAACTCAACAATGCTTATCAAACAACCCTTTTCTCTCCAACTTAGCATTCACAACATCCAACAATCACTCACAAGGAAGATGTGCCCATACCTTTTGTTTGATGAAGAATTGTCCTTACAAACCTGTCTCAAACACAATTACTCTTTTGCCAATCTTTAAGGGTTAGGTAGCAAAAACCTTCTCAAAACTTCATTCAATAATTTCCTCACAAATTATTCTCACAATACAAAACATTAGATCTCACTTACACCTTATTACTCCTTTCAACTATTAAACCCAATAAGACTTTATTTTAAAATAATATTTAAACTCCTCTAAAGCCTTATTACTCCTTTCAACACTTTAATCACAAAAAAATAACAATATAAAATTTATTTCCATAAAACTTATAGCTTCCTAAATGCTCATGCCAACAAACCTTAGGACAAAGAATTAACTATTAAAAATTAAATACCTTTTGCCCTTGGTGGGAATCAAACTCACACTATGCTTCCACCAATGCCCTAGATGTGGCTTCCATTATTGTGTGAGCTATGCGCTCACGTGGGACCTAAGTGTGCCCACGCACACTTATTCCCAAAGTTTCCACCAAAAGCTTTTAAAAATTAAAAGCTTCCTCCTTTTTCTACCGTAGAGTCTCGAACCCGAGATCTCCCCTTTTCTACAACTTAGTGCCCAAGTTGATCGTCGTCTAGAATAGCCGCATGGATGGTGCTATGAATTCGGCACCACATCTCTTTATGCCTTCCTCTCCTTAGTATTAGCACTATGCACGTTTTGTCCTTTCCCTTCCACGTTCGATCAATGAGCACAACCAACACCACAATTTTCGAATGCCACCCTTTAGCCTTTGATTAAGGCTATATTAATATGCCTTTCCAAGGCATTTGCCTTCACGTCGGTGGATAATAAATTTGACTTTGCATTTCAAAAATAATATTTTATTTATAATTATTTAAATTCAAAATGAATTTAAATATTATAAATTAAATATTTAAATGTCCTTTGGGCCTTTTCAAATTGTACGATCCAAAAAAGGCTCACACCTATATGTTCCTATTGCAAGAATTGAAAGATACACAAAATGCATACAAGAACAAGAAATTCATAACAAATTGACAATAAGAAATATGCTTTATTCCATTATATTTGAAGCCAAAGTCAAATTACAGGTTCATCCCTCTTAGGGATAATCACTTTGATACAATTGTTACAATAGGATGTAATGTTTCCCTCTCAAGGGTAGATGTGATTTCCAAATGCCTTTCAAGATGACACAAACTGATCTAGGGTGTCGATGACCCTCTTCTCCATGATTAGAGGCATTTGTTGCCTTGCATCCCAAAACCCTATTAGTCCTGCATGCAATAAACAACAAGAAACATTAAAAGCAAAGGAGGCCTCTCATGATGAGGCTTTTAAAGGGTACTTGCACAAAAGATAACATGATAATCAAGAAATTAAGAAAGTGATTCAATGCATGTTAATTGATTTAAATCATGATAATCTAACATTATAAACATGAAAGAAACTAAGATGAATCTATATAAGCTCCTAATTACCCAATTGAAGACATGAAAGCATGAAAAATATTCATTACACCTACACTACAATAATGAAGGAAAATTACAATTAACTCCTAATCTATCAGTCAAAAGTCTCTAGAATACTGAATTAAACCTACAGCATGATTAATCTAACCTAATTAAACATATTACAAAACATAGAACAAGGAAATCAGGTATTACCCTCTGACCGCGGGTCCTTCAAACGGTGGGCACTATTCACCACAGCTGACAACCGTGACTGAGCCTGAAGTAAGTTTACCCTCCAAATCAGGGCCAATTTATCTGATTCTCCTTGCCAAATTGATGGTCAAGGGTCACCTTTATGTCCTTTGATAGATTTGGTGGTTGAATTGCTCAGTGAGTGCATGGATTGCACATATTAGCATTTCTTGGCTCTTCTATCCTCCTAGGACCTCCATGGCAATGTGATCTTCAATTGGGTAGAAAAAGTATTCCTATCAATGCATGTGAATGAGTATGCAATTTGATAGGGCTTCGCTACTCAATTTATTATGCCTCTCTATTTTTTCTAAAATTTAGAGGGATATTATATAGCAATTTCCAAGGGCTAGGGTGGCTTCATGAGGAAGCCTAGATCAACATTGGGTGGTTAAGCTTGTCAGATGGAAGGATCCAGAACCTTCCTCACTCAAACCACTCCAATTCATAACCAATTGGTCATTGCAACCAATTTTGGATCATATGAATGCCAATTGATTTTGATTCCTGATCGCGGCTAACAGGCATGGTCAGCACTGCTAATCGCAGGTGTTAGAAGCGGCTAGCACTAGCTAGGTAAAGGTGCCCAAATTGAGTGGTAAAAACCACTTCTATACCTTGGAATCTATCCAAGGTCTTCCATATGGTCTTCTAACATGTCCCTTATGAGTAGTCACCTCGGAATGATGCATATTAGGTGTCTAAAGATGCCCCTTTTGAGATGCATTGTGAGATAGAACAATGCTGAGCCAAAATAGACCTCTTAAAATGATGGCGTAGGTTGGATGATGATCATTATTCTAATCAACGTTAGATGCCCAAGTCCTGCAAAAAGGATGCGCATCCTAGAATCATTGCTTCCAACTGGAAGACTTAAATTTGAAAGGGTTTGCACTCGTCATTAAATATTCGGGTAGCTTTGGTGCTACAATAGTATTTGGGCCTATATAATCGAAAGGAGGAGAGCTACAAACCAAACTATCATATATGCTATTTTCCCTATCAGAAGGGTAAGCTTATGATAGTCTTTGGTAATGATTACGATATGTCTGATGCATTAGCATTTTGCTTGTGTGCAGACCAATGTTTAAATGTGGAAGAGCTAGCTTCAGGTGTCCTGTATCTCCTAGTAGCCTAGTCCAACTAAAATTTAAACCTAGGATCGGATAGACATATGCGGATCCCCAATATTAGCAATGGCTTGAAAGAATCTCACTTGACATCGGGGTATGCTTATGCCTTATCAAATATAATCACTTGCACACATAGGGGTAATGAATAGTTAGGGCCCATCCTAGTGAAAGCCTTATGTTTCAGAAGTCTTGTATGGTCAATATACAACTTTTGATTAGACAACTAGGGTGATTGAGTCTCATGGAAAACCTTAACAATTCCCAAGTAGCAACAATCATTCAAATTGCAATCATCAAAAAAATCAATTTCTTTTATATGAGTTTGTTTATTAGAATTATTTGTACTATATAATTAGATGCCGGATGGGTGTTAGAAATGATATTTAGATGACCACTGATTATATTATACATATTATTTTAATTTAAAAAAACCTATAAATAGAAACCATATACCATTGCATCTCACAAACGAGTGTACAATTTATCAAAAATTCATAAAGATATAGCAATTATGATGCATTATTTTTATACATTATGTGGTGTCACCCATTATATTTTTTAAATTAATATTACATTCATACATTATGTTTTAAGTGATTAAATCATACATGTTCATTGGCATAGCAGTCATCATAGAAAAAATATGTAACACATACATGGCATAAATTATGTCATAACACCATAAATTAAATGCATACAAGTATAGAAAGTTACACATGCATTTAAAATAAGCATCACATCCATATGCATCCATCATAAGTAGTCTATCTACACATATATCTCATAGCATATAATCATCTATCTCATATCTAGCTAGTGCATGTCATCCATACATCACATCATATAGCATTAAATCAATATAAGCAGTGCATCCATGTGCATAACATAAACATAAAATACCAAAAATAAAGTACACATGTAATGAAATGAACTATCATAATATATATATATATATATATATATATATATATATATATATATGTTTCAAATGTACATCATAACAGGGTATATCAAAATGCCCATAGGCTACAACTGTGTAGGTCATCAGAACTTACACCAAAAGGGCATAAAAAGTAGCAAAATGTGTGCTATGAAAATGTGCTACCTTTGGCCTGCACCCCTGATCCACCTGTGTTGGAGGACTCTTCACCTACCTCAGCCCTATCCCTAGGGGCCTGCTCTAGAGCCTGCTATGGGTCCTATGGTGGATCCTACACTTGGTCTAAACCACCTACATGTGATGTATGAGATACAGTACTCTGGATGGACCGTGTGCTAGACTACCCTATCTCCCTAGTCCTGGTATTGCTTTGGTGTGTCCCTGTAGTAGTGGTCCTCTTCGAAACTTGACCACCTAGCAACCTGATGACATCCTCCAACTGGGCGTTGCGAGCTACATCTATTGTATGTTGATCATTACCCTCCTCCACGAGGGTATGTAGCCACCTAATCTATACCATTAGGTAAAAACCTACAAGTACTAAATTAGATGGTACTACAGGAGGTGCCATGATAGCCTGTGAAGATGAGGGATCTTCCCTCACTACCCTGAGTAGGTATCGCTCAGTAGTCACAACGTCTAGCCTTGCCTGTAGAAGATCCCGTTGGCTAGTGATCTTCTCAATCTTAGTGTTTGTTGTAGTCACTTGTGCCTGGAGAGCTACCCTCTCCTTCATGTAACCTTGCCAATGCCTCTAGCCATGAGCTAGCTTTACCTCTAGAGTGGCGATAGAAGTATCCCTGTGTAGGAGCTGAGTGCGGAGTCTCCCAACCTGGCTCTAGAGGTCGGTAATCTATGCCCTTAGCTATCCAACCTCACTGTCTGGAGGTATCTTGCCCTCCTCAGGTACCTCCTCCTCTACCTCTACCTATGGATCCTCCTTTGCAGTAGCCCCTACATCCCATGTGCCCTCAGTCCTCTAACTAGTCTTGCATCCATGAGGGTTCACCTCTGTGCTCTCTGTACCCTCTTCTACAAAGCCATCTACTGGTTGGCCTAGAGGTCCTTCTATGTGCTATTAGAAGTCAGTCCACCACCCATTGTAGTTAGTAGTAGTGCCTACATCCATCAAGCCCGAATCTTGGAAGTCATCATCATCATCCCTCAATGGAGTCACTTGGGGCTAGATTAGGTCCCTATCTAGGACTAGGCATATGTATATGGTAGGCACCTCTGGGACATCCTGATGGATCCTTGACTGCCTTAGGATGTGATATTAGTGTTGGTACTCTCATATGTCGACCTTCCAACCAATAACCCACCTGTCTTTGCATGCTCGATGCAGGTATCTGTATACCTCTATCTAGGCTGAGCAGTCCATATACGGTCACCACTGTATCTGTTGAGGGTAGATATGTGCAAATAAACCAATGTAGTGGTCTAGTTCTCCTATGTGAGACCTACTCCTAAAGCCCTTCTGCTCCCAGGGCCAACAATTTGTGTAGCACTGATGATCATTGGAGATAGAAGTGATCTCTAATGGTAGGTCGATGGGGTGCTCTATCAAAATGTGCTACCAGCCCTAAATCTATAGTAGACTACAGTCGATGCCCACTCTGCTATGATGTGTGATCTGTTACAACTCATGGTAGAGTTTTTCTAAGAGAGTGCTCCCCATACTAGAATGAGAGACTGCATGGTCGAGCTAACTATAACCTCCTTGGTCCTAACCAAGAGGTTCTAGGGGAACCACATGCCATATGAGTTTGGGAGAACTATATGGATGATCAGATGCATGAATACAGCCTCCTATTGTGAAAAGAGTTTGACCCAAAATGATGCAGGAGCATCTAAGGGCAGCAAAGCAATCGGGCATCAACCAAACTTTTGTTGTTATTTTTTTCTATGTTGCAATGTTATTTTTTTAAGTGTTGCAAGAAACAATATGTGTCGCGATATTGTGACACAAAAGTGTCGCGATATCACGACCAAAACTGAATATAGGGGAGCAGCAGACAAAATGTCACGATTTCGCAACATGTCACAAAATCGCGACCCAAGGCAGGAAACCGGAGGCGCAGAGACCAAAGGTCATGAAATCGTGACCATCGAAGGAGAAACAAAGGCACAAAGACCAAAGGTCATGAAATTGCGATCGTCGAAGGAGAAATGAAGGCATGGAGACAAAAGGTCGTGAAATTGTGACATGTCACGAAATCGCGACATGTCACGAAATCGCGACATGTCACGAAATCGTGACATGTCACGATCGCAACCGTCGAAGGAGAAACAAAGGCACAGAGACCAGAGGTCACGAAATCGTGACATGTGATTTCGTGACATGTCGCGAAATTGTGACCGTCGAAGGAGAAACGAAGGCACGGAGACTAGAGGTCGCGAAATCATGACATGTCACGATTTCGCGATCATCGAAGGAGAAACGAAAGCACGGAGACCAGAGGTCGCGAAATCGTGACATGTCACGATTTCACGACCGAAACGGCAAAATAGAGGCCGATAGAAAAAACGGTGCAATATTGCGACATGTCGCGATATCGCGGCCAAAACGGATAGAGAAAGTGCAGAAGGAAAATGGTTGTGATATCACGACATGTCGTGATATCATGACCAAACAAAAAGACACGCACTTCCAAATTTCATAAAGACGTCCCTACGTGGGCGACAAGTAGAGGCAGTGAAGCAGCAGTTCCAAAGAAGGATTTCAACGGGCATGTTGGCCACTTGCGCAGGATATCTGGAAGACACGTTTAAAGCAACTAACAGCAAGCAACAGATCGTGAAGAATATTCCGTTGGATATGGCAGCTAGTCGTGCACCTCACCAAGAGTCTCATCAATGCAACTTCCCAGAATTGTTCCAAGTGGCAATTGTAGATCATGGGAAGTGTGAAAACATAGAGGATCGGGACCTCAATAAAAAAACCCATGGATTGTAATGAGTGGAGGTTGGAAAATGATAGTTTGGATGTATATTCTTGTAAATTCTTCCAGAGTATTAAATACAAATCTTGGGCTCTTATTTTTTTGGTTTTATGTTTATTGCAAGATCTGTTCTCCACCAAGTGGTATCAGAGCCAGTAGTTCCTGAGCGTGTAGCAGATTGCCGAAGGAGAGACAGTTACACTAGGACCTATGGGAGGGCTTGAAATTGGGTGAACAGAATGCCTCCAAGGAGAAATATTGTTGGTGGGAGAGGCATGGCGGCAGCAGAAGATGTTTGAGCGTTGCAGTGGCAAATGCAAGCTCTGCAAGAAGAAATGCACAGAAGATTGGAGCCAAGAAGAGATGAAGGTAGTGAAGAGGAAGATGATGAAGAAGAAGACCAACCTGAGGAAGAAGAAGAAGTAGTAGATCTAGCTCAGGCTAGAATATACAAAGCCATATCCTAGATTGGGAAGAGGCCGAAGATGGAGGTTTCCACATATTTCGAGAACCTTGAGCCAGAGGAATTGATCGACTGGATCAATGATCTGGAAGAGTACTTTGAGTACGAAGAGGTTGATGACCCTGATAGGGTCAGATTCACAAAGACCAAACTGAAAGGTCATGCTAGCATTTGGTGGAAAGGAGTGCAGCTGGAGAAAAATAAAAGAGGGAAAGAGAGAATAACTAAGTGGGAACGGATGGCAGAAAAGTTAAAGAGACAGTTCATCCTTGGTGATTATGAGTTAGACCTGTTGAAGAAAATGCAAGGATTAAGGCAATCCAACAAGTCTGTGAAAGAATACACAGAAGAGTTTCATAAAATAATGATTAGAATAGGCCACTCAGAGCCCAACAAGGAGAAGGTAGCCCGTTACATTAATGGGTTACGAGCAAGCATCCAGGAAAAACTAAGTCTAGTCCGGATGACCACCATAGAGGACGCTTACCAATTTGCTTTAAAGGTTGAAGAGAAGCTCAATAGGAGGTTTGAAAACAAGCAAAGAGGAAGAGGTCATGGCGGAAGGACCGGCGAAAGGAACAGTGGAAGAAGAAATGAAGAATCTCAGAAAAATGGAGAAAGTAGCAGCAATCAAGAACAAAGGAGAGAAAATACAGACCGCTCCCGTAATCAGAATAATGGTTACCGAGGGGGAAGAGGTCGATCTGGACATGGACAAGGAAGAGGAAGGTTCCAAGGGACTTGCTTCCAGTGTGGTGAAGAGGGACATCACCAATATGAGTGCCCACAGCACCGAGAAAGAAATAATCGAAGGCTGGATGGAAATGCCAGAGTAGCAGTTGTGGATGAAGATGTTGGGTCTGAGCATTCTGAAGAAGCTGAGAGAGGAGAAGTAATGATTGCAAGGAGAGTCCTTCTAAATGAAGAGGGAGCTATAGATCAAAGGAAAAGCTTATTTCACACAAGGTGTAAATGCATGGGTAAGATTTGCAACATTATCATTGACAACGGTAGCATAGATAACCTGGTTTCAGAGGGAATGGTTACAAAGCTACAACTGGAGAAAAAAAACACCTGCATCCATATCGGATTGCGTGGTTGTAGAAATACCATAAGGTTTTGGTCAATGAACAGTGTCTGGTAAAGTTCAGTATTGGGAATTACCGTGATGAGGTTCTATGCGGCATTCTGCCCATGGATGCGTGCCATTTACTGTTGGGAAGGCCATGGCAGTTTGAAAGGAGTGCAGTTCATGATGGCCGTGCCAACATCTATTTCGTGACCAAGAATGGAATGCGTCATAAGCTGAAGCCCCTGAAGGAGGTGGAAGAAAAGGTATGTGGCAGTGCAAGAATTTGCTTGGTTGACGAAAGAAATTTTTTAGATAATTTAAAACATGAACATATGTGTTATGCATTAATTCCTAGAGTCAAGAATACAGAATGCAAAGATGCCCCAGCAGAAGTCCAAGGTCTGTTGAGGGAATTTCCAGATATCATATCTGATAATGTGCCTGAGGGTTTACCCCCAGCAAGAAAAATCAGTCACCATATTGATTTGGTGCTAGGTTCAAGCTTGCCAAATAAAGCTGCACATAGAATGACACTTGTAGAAACTGAAGAACTAAACAGGCAGGTCCAGGAGTTGTTGGAGAAAGGGTTGATTAGGGAGAGTCTTAGCCCGTGTGCAGTACCTACAGTACTAGCACCCAAGAAGGATGGAGAGTGGAGAATGTGCACAGACTCTCGAGCCATCAACAAGATAACAATAAAATACAAATTTCCACTGCCAAGGATGGATGACATAATGGACTGTTTGAGTGGAGCCAAGTACTTCACCAAAATTGACCTCAAGAGTGGTTACCACCAGATCCATGTCAGGGAAGGAGATGAGTGGAAGACAACCTTCAAGACAAGAGAGGGCTTGTATGAGTGGTTGGTCATGCCATTTGGTCTGTCCAATGCACCAAGGACCTTCATGCGGCTGATGAATGAGGTACTGAAGGAGTTTCTGGGAAAGTTTGTCATTGTTTATTTAGATGATATATTAATATTTAGCAAAACCCTGGAGGAACACCTGATGCACATCAGGAGGGTTTTTGAAAATCTGCGGGAGGAGCAGTTATTAATAAATCTAAAAAAGTGTAATTTTGTCAAGAAAGAGTTAGTATACCGGGATTTGTAATCTCAGTGGAAGGTCTGAAAATGGACCCAGAGAAGGTGAGGGCTATCATAGAATGGCCTACCCCAAGAAGCACAACAGAGGTAAGATAATTTCATGGTCTAGCCAACTTTTATAGGAAGTTTATAAGAAACTTCAGCAGCATTTGTGCACCCCTCATAGAAACAATGAGAGGGGATAAGAAAGAGTTCAAGTGGACCTTAGGGGCTGAAAGGAGCTTTGATGCATTAAAGAAAAAGGTCACAGAACAACCTATTTTGGCACTTCCAAACTTTAACAAAGTATTTCAGGTCGACTGTGATGCCAGTGGCAGTGTAATAGGGGTTGTACTGAGTCAAGAAGGCAGACCTGTTGCTTATTTTAGTGAAAAGCTCAATGATGCTCGAAAAAAGTATTTAGTTTATGACCAGGAATTTTATGCTATAGTTCAAGCTCTAAAGAAGTGGAGGCATTATTTGTTGCCAAAAGATTTTGTTCTATTTACTGATCATCAGGCATTGCAGTACATCAACAGCCAGACAAAACTGAATCAGCGGCACATGAAGTGGGTAGAGTTTCTCCAAAGCTATACCTTTGTGTTAAAGCATAGGAGCGGGAAATCAAACAAAGTTGCAGATGCTTTAAGTAAAAGGCAAAATCTGCTGATTGAAATGACAGTGGAAGTAGTAGGATTCGAAGAACTAAAGGGTCTTTATCCTGAAGATCCTGATTTTGCAGCAGCCTAGACGGCTTGCTTGGCACCTGTTACTGTGGACGGGACAAAATGGTTAGATTTCCTAATCCAAGACGGAATGCTGTTCAAGGGAAGTAAATTATGCATTCCAAGGAGTTCCATGCGGGAGAACTTAATCAAGGAAAAGCACAGCGGAGGACTAGCTGGGCATTTTGGTCGAGATAAGACCATTGCCCTCGTGAATGAAAATTACTACTGGCCGCAACTTCAACAAGATGTGAGAAAGTTTGTGCAAAGTTGCAGAATATGCCAGATGGCAAAAGGCATAAGACAAAACACAGGATTATACCAGCCGTTACCTGTACTTGAGAGGCCGTGGGAGGACATAAGCATGGATTTTATTCTTGGATTGCCGAGAAAACAGAGGGGAAATGACTCTGTATTTGTGGTGGTTGATCGATTCTCCAAAATGGCACATTTTATTCCCTACCAGAAGACAAGTGATGCAGTTCACATTGCAAGGTTATTTTTCAAGGAAGTGGTACGACTTCACGGTCTACCAAGAAGCATAGTTTCTGACAGAGATACAAAGTTTGTTGGGTATTTTTGGAGAACATTGTGGAAGAAGCTGAAGACAGATCTAAAGTTTAGTTCTGCATACCACCCATAAACTGATGGATAGACAGAGGTGGTAAAAAGAAGTCTGGGAAATTTTATAAGATGCTTGATAGTAGATAAACCCAAGGGATGGGATTTGGTTTTACCGCAGGCAGAATTTGCATACAACAATTTTGTCAATAAGAGCACAAACAAATCTCCATTCCAAATCATATATGGAAATAGTCCGAGAAATGTTTTTGAGCTGAGAAAATTAGATAAAGGAGAAAAGTGCAGTGTAGAGGCTGAGGAATTCACAAAACAGATGAGAAGCCTGCATGAAGAAGTAAAGAAACAAATTGCAAAAATGAATACTCAGTATAAAGCAAGAGCAGACCAAAAGTAGTGGTTCAAAGAGTTCGAAGTGGGAGATGAAGTCATGGTCCATCTCAGAAAAGAAAGATTTCCAACCAAAACTTACAACAAGTTGAAGATGAAGAAGTTTGGGCCATGCAAAATACTGGAAAAACAGGATTCAGGTAATGCATATGAAGTGGAATTGCCAAGTGGGCTTGACATTTCACCTGTTTTTAACATATTTGATTTAGTAGAATACCATGAAGGAGATAGTACAGAGGCACCAAGCACAGAATTGTGGAACATTCCAGCGTCTAGCCCAACCAAAGAAGAGATAGAGGAAATATTAGATACTCGTGAAGGCAGAAGCACAAGGAACAAACAATATTCTGAGTATTTGATCAAGTGGAAAGGCAGACCTATAGAAGATGCAACTTGGTTATCAAAAGTCGAGGTTGACCGCCTGGGTCTTCCTCCCAAAGATCAGAAGTGAGGATCACTTCTCAATCCACCCCAGGTGTCTGATGCAGGAGCATCCGAGGGCAACAAAGCAATCGGGCATCAACCAAACTTTTGTTGTTATTTTTTTCTAAGTGTTGCAATGTTATTTTTCTAAGTGTTGCAAGTAAAAATATGTGTTGCGATATCGTGACCAAAACTGAAGATAGGGGAGCAGCAGACAAAATGTCACGATTTCGTGACATGTCATGAAATCGCGACCCAAGGCAGGAAACCGGAGGCGCAGAGACCAGAGGTTACAAAATCGCAACATGTCATGATTTCATGACATGTCACGAAATTGCGACAGCCAAAGGAGAAACGAAGGCACGGAGACCAAAGGTCATGAAATCGTGACATGTCATAATTTCGTGACATGTCACGAAATCATGACCGCTGAAGGAGAAACGAAGGCACGGAGACCAAAGGTTGCGAAATCATGACCGTCGAAGGAGAAACGAAGGCACAAAGACCAGAGGTCATGAAATCATGACATGTCACAAAATCACGACCACCGAAGGAGAAACGAAGGCACGGAGACCAGAGTCGCAAAATTGTGACATGTCATGATTTCACGACATGTCATGAAATCATGACCGCCGAAGGAGAAACGAAGGCACGGAGACCAGAGGTCACGAAATCGTGACATGTCACGATTTCGTGACCGAAATGGCAAAACAGAGGCCGATAGAAAAAACGGTGCGATATCGCGACATGTCGCGATATCGTGGCCAAAACAGAGAGAGAAGGTGCAGAAGGAAAATGGTCGCGATATCACGACATGTCGCGATATCACGACCAAACAGAAAGACACGCACTTCCAACTTTCATAAAGACGTCCCTACGTGTGCGGCAAGTAGAGGCAGTGAAGCAGTAGTTCCAAAGAAGGATTTCAATGGGCATGTTGGCCACTTGCGCAGGATATCTGGAAGACGCGTTTAAAGCAACTAACAGAAAGCAGTAGATCGTGAAGAAGATTCTGTTGGATATGGCAGCCAGTTGCGCACCTCACCAAGAGTCTCATCAATGCAACTTCCCATGATTGTTCCAAGTGGCAATTGTAGATCGTGGGAAGTGTGAAAACACAGAGGATCGGGACCTTAATAAAAAAACCCATGGATTATAATGAGTGGAGGTTGGCAAACGACAGTTTGGCTGTATATTCTTGTAAATTCTTCCAGAGTATTGAATACAAATCTTGGGCTCTTGTTTTTCTGGTTTTCTATTTATTGCAAGATCTGTTCTCCACCACAAAACCACTCCTTGATGTGGAAGCTTCCATGGTCGATGCGGCCCTATGCCTCAGTGCTTTGTCTGTCAAATATTGAATCAAATACGACCCCCTCTAGAGTCATTATCATTTCACCCATCAGTAGGTGAAATGTGTTGGTCAGTGCATCCCAGTGATGGGCCAAGGTAGTCATGTATAACTGGTCAACTCTAATGGTGGGGAGATCCAAGATGTAGCCAAACCCCATGGTAGCAAACCACTCTCGCTCCCCGTCAGTGAGAGTGTGGTGCAGGTTATGAAGGAGATCAGTCTCCCTCACTCTATTTGTCAGGGCCTAAGTGAAAGCAATCAAATAAAAAGAAGAAAAACAATTAAAAATGACTTAAAAAATGATAGACAAGTCAAAAAATCTCATGAAAAGGTAAAAATATGCACACACACATGATCAAAAATTTCAAAAAAAATAAAAATAACACTCCAAAACAACATCAAATGGCATTAATTGCTAAGAAAATTCAAAAAAAATTAAATTTTTGAAAACATTTCATAAAGTTTACGCACCGAGGGTCAGAACCGTAGTCGGTGCAATAGTAAAAAATATGACCATTGGGATTTAAATCCCATCGCAGATGACATCCACGGTCCCCAATATGCCAATTGGGAACCACATATGCCACTCGCGGCTAAGGAGCATGACCTTTTTAGGGTCACGTCCTCCCCAAAATTAACCCCAAAAAATAAAACCCTCCCCTCTAATCTAACCAATGCTAAACCTCACTAGGGTGAGGTTTGTTACCAATAGTTTAGTGTGGTTCGTTAACCAATTTTTTTAAATGTGGTTAATTTTAATCTGGTAATTGGATTGCATGGTCTCAGTTTTCAAGTTACCTTAGCAGCACTGGCTCCTCCACTGGTCGAAGCCTCAGGCTGGTCAGCCATCTGGATGGGTGTAAGGCGGTCAAGTCAAGTTTGCGATAACGTTCTATGTCATATTTCATTGTTTACCTCTCAGAGCTCTCAATTTTTACTGTTAGTGTCAGGTAAATAATGAAATATTTGAAATGTCAAAACCTTATATATTTTTTGAATTTGGTTCAGACCGTGCTTGACAACCGTGGTCCCCGAATTAGGGTTTTACAACCGTGGATTAGAGCTGCGATCAAGGAAATTTGACTTTTCCACCGCTTATGACAGACGTGGTCAGCAAACCGTAATAAATGCTCTCAATTCCCACCGTCGAGAGCCTTGAAAGGTCAAATTAAAATTTTTCACCAGACCAAAATTACCACAGGAACCATAAAATAAGCATATTTGGTGATGTAGAATCATCAGAATGAGCCAAACAAAGCACAACGACATTGGAAAATGTCATCATAAGGCAAAAATAGAATAACTGGTTGAGATTATATAGTACATTCAATGGAGGTCATCGCTATGGAAATCCTTTCTTTGAGTGCCACACCTCCCAGCCAATAAAACCAAAAGTTCAATATTAAAAAAAAAAAAAAAATTCAAATGTGTCTCGTATTCAATCATTTACCCTATACACTTGGTGGTTGCAGCGACTTGCGCTCCATGCAACCCGACAAGATGAGTAAGTTACCATAATGAAATTTGGGGTAAATCTATCATCACTGAATTGTATGCTTCATTTCAATACCCAAGAAGGCCTTGACGGCCGGACTGCTCCAAGGGAATGAGATATTAATCACAATTCTCCTATGATATTTTTAGCATATAATCGAACAATATGATTTAACACATGCCTAATTGAAATTGCTATCATCTTGATTCCATAAGAAGGCCATTGAGGCTGGACCACTCCATGGGATAGATATGTACAATTACTATTAACGGTTGCAATCATGGTTGATTCAGCCTTGCCAATAATTCAAATGCTAAATCTTAATTTGTTCAAGATCATTCATAGTGGTCAAGCGACCTCGTCACTTAATTTAATTTTCATTACCTTCATCGACTCGTCTCTTGAGGGGGTAGTCATAATATTAAATCATAATCATAATCAAATTCAATAGAAGATCCCTTGATCTTATCAAAATTGCATTCGTATTATAGTAGTGCAGGTAATTCTAGGGATTCAAGCTCACCCCTTTCTTTTATTCAATTTTTCAGGATACTTGCTCATATAAAGTGATAAAATCACTATTTATTTTGTACTATAGTGATAAGAATCACTGTTTATTTTATAATTATTATTTTTTTAGTAAGGGATTTGATACTGATTTGATTCTTAAATTGATTTTGATCTTCATTTGATCTTGATTTGAACTTTGATTTGAATACTAAATATTTTGAATGTGAGATATCAATTTGGGATATCAATCTAGGATATCGATAGGGGATATCAATATTTAATATCGATCTGGGGTATCACTCTAGGATATTGCTCCTTCATTTATAAGCAAGGGATTTATATGGGTATGGAGTAAACTTGTCCTTTTGCCAATTTCCCACATGTCCCATACCATACGCACAAGGGGATAAGCAAGAATAAACTTTTCACCTTAGGATACTCGGTCTTGCTTTGTAGCATTCATCTTCCCCTAGTCCTTATTAGGATTGTTTAATTTGTTGATTAGTGATAGGATTCTGATATGCTAAGGGCTATACTAACTAGACCTCAACCACAAAAGCAAAGCAGGCTTTCTTACCAACTCCTGAGAAGACCACTAGGTATGTTTGAATGACCAAAAAACCCTAGTATATTCTTTATAGCAACAAAATGGGTTATGGAAAAAAACACAATTACTCACAAGGGTGAATTATATATGGTAATGTAAAGCATAGATGCATGATTGAAACACAAACGAGGCATCGTTTGTAATATTGTAAACACAATTCATCCTAATTCAAGGGTGATGAATGTCAATGCCTAATGCAATGCAATGATGCAAAATGAAATGCAACATATAATTGAAAATGCAATTATGCACATTTTTTTTTTGATACTTCTATATATATATATATATATATATATATATATATATATATATATATATATATATATATATATATATATATATATATATATATATTAGATTTTATTACTTTTTAATTTTTATGGATTTTGAGAATTTTGATTTGATCAAAGGGCTTACAAATGCCTTTGGAGCCTTTAATGGGATGACCAAGAGGCTTACAGATGCCTTTGGAGCCTTTTATGATTGACCAAAGGGCTTATAGATGCCTTTGGAGCCTTTTTTGGGATGACCAAGGGGCTTACAAATGCCCTTGGAGCCTTTTTGAATTGACCAAAGGGCTTACAAATGCCTTTGGAGCCTTTTTCGGTTCTTAGGCATAGAATGCTTTAATATGAAGGATATTGAGAGGCTCAGGCTCCTCAATTCCTCCCAACGATGTTAAGAAATATGTCCTAGGTCCAATTTTCTCTGAGATCATATAAGGACCTAACCAGTTAGCCACAAATTTTTCTTACATTTTTTATGGTAAATTTGAATTATGTTGGTTCTCTTTTAGTACAAGATTACCAACCTCAAAGTCTCTTAGATGGACTTTGTTATTGTATGCTCGTTTTAAATATTCTTGATAAATGTAGAGGTGCTTAAGGGGATTCATGCGACATTCATCAAGTAGCATCAATTGATCTAGGTGAGCTTTCCACACAGTGTCATCATCAATAAATTCTTTCAATGCAACGTGTAGCGTTGGAATCTCCAACTCTAAGGGCATAATTGCCTCAGCACCATATACCATTGAACACGGAGTTTCCCCAATGGGTGTCCGGATACTAGTCCTGTAAGCCCATAATGCAAGGGGTAGTTGGATGTGCCAATATTTGTGGTGTTCTTATACCATATTTTTCAAGATGGAAACCATTGTCTTATTTGAAGCTTCAGCTTGTCCGTTTGCTTGCAGATAATATGGAGTCACAAAACTGTGTTTGATTCTATACTTAGATTTCAAAGCTCTCATAGTTTTATTCTTAAATGATGTTCCATTATCCAAAATTATCTTGGATGGTATCCCAAAATGACTAATGATATTGGTGAGTATAAACTCAACAATACACGCTCTAGTTGTCGTTGTTAAGGGAATGGCTTCCACCCATTTAGTGAAATACTCAGTAACCATAATAATGAAAGTATGTTGGCTCGATGACAGACGAGAGATCTTACCAATAAGATCTAATCCCCACTGAGCAAATGGCCAAGCTGCTTGAATGGGTTGTAAGGCCTGTGATGGCAGGTAGCATGATGCTGACATTTAATGTATTTCTTGATATACACATTGCAATCCTTCTCCATAGTGGGCCAATAATAACCCATGTGAAGGATGCACTTGATGATAGCCATGTCACTGAAATGGCCACTGCACGTACCGTCATTGACTCTTGGGGCTCAAGACAACGAAGGAGAACTCCATCATAGCTTCTACGGTATAGGATGTCCGCTAACAAGACATACTTTATCACTTTATATTTAAATATACATTTTGTGAAACACAAAAATCCCTGAGGGATTACACCAAGTTTAAGGAATTCATGTATATGTGACGTCCAGTTATGATAAGCTTTGACTTCGACTAACAAGACAACATGTTCCCCTTGTAGTTCTATATTTGCAAATGCAGACTAAAAAACAACCTTGTGATGAATGGTAATACCACTCTCCGTTGGATCCTGTGAGATCATAGACCCTCAGGACACTCTCTTAAGAAAGTCCCTAGCTCTGTACAACCATTCATGGTTTGGTTCTACATGAATCATGTTGATTGACTCTTTGTTATCCAATGCTTCGCACTACATAACAAAATGTGACAACGTTTTTACATGGATGGTAGTGAAATCAGTAGATAGATTTTGATGGACTAGATATCCTAAAGATGCCATTGTATCTACAAATCTATTGGACAAACGATGGATTGCCTCGATGTCATACCATTCCAGTTGAGCTAGATAAATGTCAGCAAGATCCTTGTAAGCTTTCAATACTGGACATCAAAATTGAAATAATCCCTTAACTTGGTTAACAATGAGAAGGGAATCACCAAAAATATTTAACCTTTTTATCTTCATGGTGATAGCTATTTGGAGACCCAAAATTAGGGCTTTGTATTCAGCATTGTTGTTAGTGCAAGGAAATTCCAACTTGAATGACAAGGGCATTGGAGCACCTTGTGGCATGAACAATACTATTCTTGCACCACCCCCTTGCTCACACTTCAAATCATCAAATAACAAGGTCATATTGGCTTTGTTATCCAGTTTCTCAGGTTTGGGTACTTCTAATAAGGCAAATACTGCATCATTAAGAAGCTCTATGGTAAGGGGCCTATTATTTTTGAGAGGCACCTCAGCCAGTTGATCAGCTATGACTTGTACCTTAATGGAATTTTGGCTTATGAATTCCAAATTGAATTATGTTAATAGCATGATCCACTTTGTAGTACGTGTATTATGATATTTCTTGCTCATCATATACTACAAAGCATTTTGTTTTGATATAACATACGTCATATGACTCAACATATAGTGTCATAATTTCTTGGTAGCAAACACTATTGCTAAACATAGATTTTCAACGTATGCATATCCTAGCTCGTAACTCACCAAGGTTCGGCTAATATAATATATGGCTTGTTCTTTATCTTGCACATAACATGGTTCCTAGTGCAAATTCGGTTGCTGATATATATAGAAAAATGGCACATCTGGTCTTGGTGGAGCTAGCACTAGTGGCGTTTCCAGGTATTGCTTAATCTTAGCAAAGGCTTCTTGATAGTCCTCATCCCAGTTTAATGGGACCCCCTTATGTAGCAGTCAATTCATGGGTCGATATTTATCTGATAATTGTGTGATAAATTACTTTATGGATGTTACTTTGCCTTGAAGTCTTCTTAATTCCTTGATATTCATGGGGGGATGCATTTCTAAAATAACCTTGACCTTTACTGGATCAACTTCAATGCCTCATTTTGAAATGATGAATCCTAAGAGCTTTCCTAAAGTTATGGCAAATATGTACTTCTTAGGATTCAACCTGACGTTATGCTCTATCAGGCGATTGAAGACCTTCCTTAGGACCTCCACATGCTTTGAACGTAATAATGACTTTGTCAATAAGTAATCAATATAATATTCTAATATCTTATGCATGTAGTCATGAAAGATATATGTCATAGCCCGCTGATATGTTGCACCAACATTCTTAAGGCTGAATGGCATAAATTTGTAGCAAAATTCCCCCATGGCATTATGAACACGATTTTATGCTGGTCTTTGGGATTAATATGAATTTGATTGTAACCAAAAAAACCATCCATTAAGGAGAGAATCTCATAACCTGTAGTGACGTCTACAAGAGCATCAATATTCAGCAACGAAAATGAATCCTTTGGTTTTGGCTTATTTAGGTCTCTAAAATCCATACAGATACGGATCCTTCCATCAGGTTTTCCCACAGGCACCATATTTGATACACATTCTGGATAGTCGATGGAGATTAAAAAATCTACATCCAACATCTTTTGCAATTCATCCTTAACCATTAAGGCTATTGTTGGATGCATCTTCTTGAGTTTTTACTTGACTGGCTTCTTTGATAGATCTAGAGAAATGTTATGAGTAACCAATTTTAGATCTAAACTTGGCATATTCTTATAATTCCAATAAAAAAGAGCAGGTCTCTCTCTCAGTAGAGGGATGAGGTTGGCACGCTCATCAGGAGTTAAACTTTCTCCAAATTTAACCTTCCTTGGATTGGTGGGATCATTACTATTATCCAATTCAAATGTTTCCTCTATTGACATATGGGATTCCTCCTCAAGCATATGAGGCGTACGAATCAAGTGGATGTCATACATTGGGTTTATAGGTTTCTCATTGGAAGCATCTTCAGCATGGTAGACATCATGTGCATTGCCTGGTGCAAAATGGAAAGGTTGCAGCATTTCTTCATTAGGAAAGAAATCTTTAGGCTTTAGGGGTGAATCAATGTGATCCCAATCAATAGCATCTACATCCAAACATAATAGCTTGGACGTATCATCTGGATTACGTAATGGAGTGGTCAAATCAATGGAGATCATATTGATGGAATGGATCATGTCTCTAGGACCACGTGCATGTGCCTTAACATTAGAAAAACTTCCATCCTTGAGATGTGGTTCTGGGGGTATGGGGATCTCTAGATTTGATCTATGAACAGACTGTTGGATGGGATCACTAGGCTCAAGGAGCTCCACATACGTTGGTAGATCTGGAAACACCATGTGATAAATCACATTAAGATTCAGTGGTCTTCCCCTAAGGCAAGGATGGAGATTGATCTCTCTGTACATCTCCTCAGTAGTATATGGCCTATTATGATGGCGTAAGTAAGGAGATCCTAAATAGGCTCTCTCCATATCATCCTCATCATCACTATCATAATAAAGACCCTCACCTCTACCTAATATAATTGGGCAATGTTCTACATGAGGCCCCATGTAGACTATCTCTTATTATCCATCATCATTGTCAAAGGACTCTTCGCTCGTGTTCATTAATTCTAAAGGTAAAATATGATTCAAGAGTGTAGGGCCCAAGTAGGCCACCTCAATTTCATCCTTGTATTACTCATTGTTTGAGGATAACTCAGCATCATCTATGCTAGAATCATAGTTTGTTCCATCGCTTTCGATGATGGATACTACATGAACGTCCTCATAAGCAACTTCTGATTTGGTGTCTATAGTTGTGTCTATATTCTGGATGTGCATACCAATATTGTCGGTAGCTCCATGACTTTGATTGTCCAAGTTGGGTCTTGGAATGGTTTTTGGGTCGGTCTCCTCCAAGATGTTTGCATGATATCTCTTGGGAGGATCCACAGTGACATAAGTCACTAGCTGGATATCCCTTTGAAATGTGAAAGTATTAGGGTGATAAGGATTGAAGTCAACTTCACCCCCCAAACTGAGGTACAAGCAGTCTAAATATGCTATAAAAATTTCATCTTGTCCTCGAATATAGTATCCCAACCCGAACCTATCAGTTGGAAACTGATACTACGGTTCATATGGTCTTCTACGCACCTGCTCGATTAGTCCAAGATCGTAACCATACCAATGGTAACATTCAAAGTATTGCATGGTGCATTCTGGGTTGGATAGATAATGACTATTCATGGTGAATGGTTCACCATCGTCCTCATCTATGGGTGTGGGAGATGCAACCTATTCTATCCCTTCATAGATAAAGTTGGTTTGGTTAGGTGACATCCCTAATGGTTCCACCATCTTTATGGGAAGGTGATGGGCTCGCGGTCAGCCCATGTCCTATGCAGTCTCGATAATAGATGTGAATGTCATATTTTGCATAATATATTTCCCTAATCCATGATTAACCAAGTAGATGGTCACCTGTAGTGCATATGACCCTGCTGAAGATGTAGGTGAAGCAAGTTGAGGTACCTCTTCGACTCCTCCTTGAATTTCCTCTACTTCCATGGGATTAGGGGCTTCAATGATAACTATCTTGGGCATTGGCTTTATCTTCTTTTTCCCCACCTTTTCTTTCAACTTCTTCTCATCCCACTATATCATAGATGTAGTCAATATGGGAGAAGCAGTTATTGTATGCTTCGATCATTGAGATACAGATGTTGCAAGTCTAGCACACACTTCTTTGATTTTACCTCCTAGATATTTTATTGGTGACATTTGCTGCACATCCAGGTGCATTGAGTGGAGCACAAAGTCTCCTGGTAAGTTTTCTAGATTCACATATTTAAAGGTTTCTTCATCCGAAGGCACCACATGAACCTATCCCTCATGAATGTATTTGATACATTGGTGTAGAATAGAAGGGACGCAATGCATTTCTCTGATCCAAGGTCTCCCTAGAAGTATGTTATACTATATAGCACCTTTGATTGCATGACACATCACCAAGATGGCCTTCAATCCTACCTGAATAGGTAAAACTATAGTATCAATCGTTGAGCATAATGCATCATTCAACACGCTCAACATGAAGGTAGAAGGGATGATATACTTGTTGGGTAACTTCATGTGAATTAATGCCTTGGTAGTTATAATATTGATCAATGACCCTATGTTAATAAAACCTGCTTGAATGGTTTATGATTCACACATGCAATAATATGCAGCAGCAGGTCTACTATAACAATGGAAACCATCTTGACTTTGTGGTCATGAAATTGAATGACTGGTTCTTGACATTGTTGCACGTGCTCCATGAAGTGTGTAAACGCTTTAGGATCTTGAGGTTGCACTTCTATGGACCTTAAAGTATCCATGAGCGTCTCTCTATGCTTAGGAGACTTTTGGATCAGCTCGTAAATTGACACCTTTGCTGGAGTTATCTGTAGGTTTTGGACCAACCTACTTCTAATGGTCACCACCAGTCTAGTTGGTGGGTCGAGCACATACTAGGATGGCCTTGGAGGAGACATATCTAGGACTCTAATGGGCATTGGAGATTGATTCGGTTGTTCATACCTCACATTTCTTGTGACAACATTGACCATACCGATGAACCCTTGAGTTGGTGGTTCGATGCGTACTTGGTTGACTTGGCTAGCATTATTCTTTGGTACCTCATGATTTGGTAGAGGATTTTTGTAAATCCCCATATTTTTATTATCATGCACCTATGGGTTGTCGACAAGAATCGTACCTCTTTCGATCCTATTTTGCACAAATTTTTTGAAAGACCAACATACTTCAATGTCATGGCCTTTCGATTGATGAAAATGCAATAATGATCATCCTTGTAGCCCTTAGGCTTAGGTTGGTTAGGATCCAACATCTTGACTTCGGTTAAGTTTATGGCCTTAGCCTTGCATAATTAATAAAAAATTGAAGCCAACAACTTTGATAACTGAGTGAAAACACAAGGTGGGCACTATTCCTTATCCTTAACCCTCTAATTTTTTTTTGCACTATTCATAATGCGTAGGTGAAGGTTGGGCTTGATAGTTTTGCTTGTGCTGCCCTTATCCTTTTTGAAGGTTCAACACCACCTGATTAACTGTTGGCAATTTTGGGTACATTGGGTACATTGCCTTTACTCTAAGTGTAGATGTTGTCATTGATGTCAAGAAGGTCTTGAAGCAATTTGGTTTGATGTCAAAGAATGTGTCTTGATGAAGGTTTCAACATGGACAATGAGTTTCCAAGAAGATCAGGGTAGCCCAGTTGCAAAAGATCAAGAAAAATACAAGAAAAAGTATGCAGGGCGGCTGGAAAACTCGTCACGATTTTGTGACATGTTTCAAGAGAGAGAAAGCATTGGCAAAACTGTCATGATTTTGTGACATGTTTGAGGAGAGAGAAATTTTGGGCAAATGTGTCATGATTTCGTGACATGCGGGAAGGCAGAGACGAAGCAGGCAAAACTATCGTGATTTCGTGACATGTCACATTTTCGCGACTCGAACAGTGCAGGAAGGCAGAGAAAGAAAAATGTCATGATTTCGTGACATTCTGCAAAGGAGGCTATACGGATGGAAAAATGTCACGATTTCATGACATGTTGTAGAAGAAAGAGTCCGTAGTGTGATCTGTTGCGATTTTGCAACAAGATTGAAGAAAGAGAAAGTGATTCAGGAACTGTCGTGATTTCGTGACATGATGCAAAGTTCCAAGTAAGGGTTGTCACATTTTCGTGACATGCTGCAAAGGTCGAGTTGAGGACTATCACGATTTTGTGACATGCAGCAAAGGAAAGAGTCTGAAAGGAGCAGCGTTGTGATTTTGCAACAGGCAGTGGAGAAAGCATATGGAAGCCAAAAGTGTCGCAATTTTGCGACAGGCAGTGGAGAAAGCGTACGGAAGCCAGAAGTGTCACGATTTTGCGATAGGTTGCAGGGAAAGCTTTAGAAAGCTAAAAGCATCATGATTTCATGACAAGATTCAAAGAAGTTGTACGAATGCATAAAGTTTCACGATTTCACGACAGGTTGAGTTGGCAGCTTGCAGTTGGAGAAGGTGTCACGATTTCATGACAGAAATAGTTAGCAAGTCTTAAACAGAAGAAGCGTCATGATTTTGTGATGAATTGAAGAAGGAAGAGCTCAAAGGTGAAAGTGTCATGATTTCGTGATAGAGTGCAGATGACGTCAGCAAAATTCATAAGTGTCACGATTTCACGACAAAAGCTGAAAGGAAGGCCATGAAGACTAAAGTGTCACGATTTCGCGATAGAAGTGTGATGACGTCAGCAAGAGGCAAAGGTGTCATGATTTCACGATAGAAGCTGAGAGGAAGGCCATGAAGACTAAAGTGTCATGATTTCATGATAGAAGTGTGATGATGTCAGCAAGAAGCAAAGGTGTCACGATTTCATGACAGAAGAACAAAGGAAGTCGACAAATGCCAAGGTGTCACGATTTTGCGACAGCAGGCTATAGAAGGTGTACAGCTATAAAAATGTCATGATATCGCGACATGTTGAAGTTTCGTGCCAGAAGCTATAGGGAGGCAGTGAAGCCGACAGAGTTAAATCTGGGTCGACGTAGCATAGGGTTTTGCAACCAACATAGTTTGAGGGTTACATCCGACTAAGTTTGAGAGTTTTGATTGTGAAATTTAGTCTATAAAAGGAGGGCTATTTCAAGATTAAAAGTATCAAATGTGTGTATCGAACTTGCGCAAGTAGAGTCCACGATGCATAGAGACCGAGTCGAGTCGATTCGATTGAAGTGTGCAAGATGCAGCCATAATAGCACAGATAGCGCAGAAGTGGCGAGTTGATGTGCAGAGTAAGAAGTTCAATCGCAAAGTGTTGAGTGCTGCTATGTTTGTGAAGACTATGCAAAATTTTATTTCTACCAAGTGCAGCCGTGATAGAGCAGTGAGAAATTGCTGGATAGATTTGAGCAAGCTTTTGTTGAAGCTTGTGGAGCAGTTTGGGCAGATTCTTCTGAAGAACTTGCAAAGCAGATCTGATACAAGTCTTGGTGAAGACTTGGGTGAAGATCAAGCAAGCTATTTTTGAAAGCTTGAGAACCATTCTTATAAACCAGATTTGAGGATCTATAGAGGACAGAGATTGGTGCAGATTTGAGGATAGATTTGTACCTAGATTAGAGGAAGATAAAGAGGACAAACTTGTGCCAGACCGAAGGATTGTGTTTGGTGCAGACCATAGAAAGAAGTAGAGGACAGACTTGTGCCAGACCGAAGGACTGTGTTTGGTGCAGATTCGAGGACCAGCTTTGTGGTGATAGAGTTGAGGATAGAGATCTCTAGACAGAGTAGGGAAGACAGGTGTCTTCTATGGATAGAGTTCCACTTGCTAAGGGCAGAGGAGGTAGAGTTTCTCTAGAGGATCACCAGCCAGAGCAGAGTTAGGGGAAGGTATCTCCTTTGAGAAGAGGCTCATAAACTTTGTAATTGGGAAGGTTTCCCAAAGAACTGTGATATAACTTTTAGAGAAAAGTTTTATCCATGAAGTAGCCCACTTTGGGTGAACCATATAATTTTTTGTGTCTCTTTGTGGATGGTGTTTTTGTGCATTGCTTTGATTTCTATTTTTATGTTGTTATATATTCACTGCATAATATTGATCTGCAAGTTGAATCGAAAGTAAAAGTAAAAAGCGATCTTATACTGTTCACCCCCCCTCTCAGTATAAGCTTGTGTTCTTCATTAACATGGTCTGTCTTGTCTAGTTGTCTCTCAATGCTTCTATTATTCCAATCCTTCTTATTCTTGAGCTTCAAGTTACCCTCCTATAAATTTATTTCCTCAATCACCTTGGCCTACACCAAAGCCTCTTCGAATGTCTGGTATTGTTGCAACTGTAGCAATAAAGAAATGTGCTTGGCACAACTCTTTGTGAACATTCATGTTAATTCAGAGGATAGGATGGAGAATGGTAGCTTCACCATCATCTTCCTTCATCATTTTCCATAATCCATCATTGGCTCATTGTCATGTTGTGGTAAAGCGGCCATGTCGGATAAGTTTACCTTCTTCTTGACGTCGAAGGAGAAGTGTTCAAGAAATGCATCAGCTAGTTATTTTAAACTAGTGATGTTGTGCCTCTTTAATTGGTTGAACCACTCTTGAGCTAGGCATGAGAGTGTTATGATGAAGGTGTACATGAGTAAAACGTCATTGCTCTCAATATGAAAGCAGATATCTAGAAAACTAGTCACGTGCTCCTGTGTGTCTTCCTCTCCTTGAAAATTTTCCAATCTAGGCATCTTGAAATGCTCTGGATAGGTTGGAATAGGCACTGATGTGCATAGATGTTCATTATAAATTTTGTTCAAGGTAGGCTTCTAATAAGTCATTCCTTGCTTCTCTATGTCTTGAACCTTCTCTGCTAAGATATTATAGGCCTGCAAGGAAAGAAAGTCCTCTTCTAGAGATTGCCTTGGAGGCACCTTTAGAGGAAGATTCTTCCTCGATCAAGGTGGTGGACTAGGCTTGCCCTCCTCCTCAAATTAGGAGATTTCTAGATATTCTTGTTCTAATTTCTCTCCAACTTCTTCCTCATACTACCTATGCTCACATTGTTCAGATGTTGGATGTCGATCTCTGTGTTGAGCTGCATGGCAAGTATGTGTGTCTATGTACTCAAGGTGTAACTTGGGTTGTGAAGCCACTCATCTATCAACGCACTCCCTGATATCATTATGAGGAGGTAAATAGGTGCTAGCCAATAGATCCTCTCTCTCTACACACTCTTGATTGAGGATGCGTTGTTCACGCATGCACTATTCATATATTTTTTGTCTTATGAACCTCTACCTCTAAGTATTCTTATTTTTGAGGCACTCTTTCTCTACATGAACATCATCCAATTGTTATTGGAGAATCTATCATCTCTGCTTTGACATTAGTCTATGAACTCTATGAAAATGATCGGTTGTTTGAGACCTCTGGAGAGTGTGCTCTGTTCGAGTTACTTTATGGGTATATCCTCCAATGGACTGATTTTCCACACTCTTGCCTCTGTCTATAAAGATGGTATTCGTGTCAGGTTGTCTCCTATACTTTTTCCTTGCATGGGATGCATGAGCACATATATTGTGAGAATTCTTGGAGCACTCTCCAGGTTATTGGATGGTCCTAATGGTGCTTCCTCTACACTCACTCGTAGGTCGAGAGGGTGCAGGCATAGGCTTATATCCTAGATGCCCTAGTACTTTGTCTAGACCATCTAATTGTTTGCTACGCCATGGCTCATGAGTCAACGTACCATTAGCTCCCACTTTGGATATATCTATGGTGAACTTAGTAGGTTAAACCTATGGGGATTCTACATGGGCCTACACTCGAAATTGATCCCATCTACCTACCATTGAATGGAAGGATCTTGAGCTTGTCTATACTCGAATGGCGGAGGTCGTGAGCCTCCCTTAGATATAGGTCGAATGGGTACCAATATAGATACCTCAATGACATATTCTTTGGTAGAACCTGTGGATCCATACGAAATGCAGTCATGATAAATGCTACCATATATGTCAAAGTCCCATGCTCTGATCTATGTCTAGAGGGATGTCTAGAACTTCCTCTAATCAGGGTGTTCTCAATGGAATCCCCTCGTATAGAATTATCCCCTCTAATACTCGTTGAACGACATCCAAGAGGATTCTATGATTGAGAGTGTTCTACATTGTGATGTGCATTTGGAGTTTGGGATTCGATATCAGGTCTATGCCCAGGTCGACCACTCTGTGTTCGCACCATTATGTATCCTATGTCTAGATTTAACTTTTATTAACACACAAAGAATACAATGATGATTATCTCTTTTTATAGTTTTAAAATGAGCCCTAAACTATTTGATGTGTTTTCAATTTGTTGTATCAATAAAGTAACTCTTGTCGTGTTTTGCAAAATGTTGATGATTTTCTCAATTTTTTAATGGATTTCACCTGTATGCTCATAGCTCGACAACCTGGCTATGAACTCCAAGTCACGTAATCCCCCCAAAGTGTAGTAATGAAAGCACACACCAAGGAAGGGATTACATGTCCTCCTAGATCCTCACCCATTTTCACCCAGTCAGCATCATACCCTTCGAAGAGGAGTATATGCAAATTTTTAGGGCTACGAAAGGTTTTTGGATTCGGTATTGGTCTAGAACACAGGGTACATGGGAGTTGGGAAAACAGATGGAAATCACCTCCACCATCGTTGAAACCCTACTAGTGGTTGGATGTGACTCCCAACTCACTAGCATTTACTGTGAAACATGGTGTGTGTGGTTCCTTTTAATTTGCATGAAAATAAAGATGCATAATACAACATTCAAATGATTCTACATGCTATGAAAAATGAACGTTTGATTTCAAAAGTATGCATGACTATGCTAAATGATATTCATAGAATGCATACTAACAATGCTATAGCCACTAATCGGGCCTCATGCAAGAAAAAATAACATACAATAGGGGGCTAGACCATTGGATACTAGGGCGGACTACACTCAAAGGTCCATTGTTCCTAGCAGCAACTAGTAGATCCAAATCAAAAGACCTAAGGACTCAATGCATTTAACATATTTCTATTGCCTTCCCTAATTATGATAATATTTTGCACTCTCTAGAAAAACACAGACAGAAAATAGAAAAATACAGAATGATAGTGGGACCTACCTCAGATCCTCATTTGATCAAGCTTTTCTCCTTGTTATCTAATTTGTCAGATTCTGACTGTGGCTCTGTTGCCCATGGCTATCAACCGTGGTGATAACTATTTACTATGGCTATCAACCATGGTGAGCACCTATCATAAAAAACAATAGAAGTCAGAAATTTAAGGCATGAAATGTGAAGTTCTATCATCACCTTTTGTACGATCCAAAAAAGGCTCACACCTATCGGTTCCTATTGCAAGAATTGAAAGATACACAAAATGCATACAAGAACAAGAAATTGACAACAAATTGACAATAATAAATATGCTTTATTCCATTATATTTGAAGCCAAATTCAAATTACAGGTACATCCCTCTTAGGGATAATCACTTTGATACAATTGTTACAATAGGATGTAATGTTTCCCTCTCAAGGGTAGGTGTGATTTCCAAATGCCTTTCAGGATGACACAAAATAATCTAGGGTGTCGATGACCCTCTTCTTCATGATTAGAGGCATTTTTTTCCTTGCATCCCAAAACCCTGTTAGTCCTGCATGCAATAAACAACAAGAAACATTAAAATCAAAGGATGCCTCTCATGATGAGGCTTTTAAAGAGTACTTGCACAAAAGATAACATGATAATCAAGAAATTAAGAAAGTAATTCAATGCATGTTAATTGATTTAAATCATGATGATATACCATTAGAAACATGAAAGAAACTAAGATGAATCTATATAATATCCTAATTACCCAATTGAAGACATGAAAGCATGAAAAATATTCATTACACCTACACTACAATAATGAAGAAATATTGCAATTAACTCATAATCTGTCAGTCAAAAGTCTCAAGAATACTGAATTAAACCTACAACATGATTAATCTAACCTAATTAAACATATTATAAAACATAGAACAAGGAAATCAAGTATTACCCTCTGATCATGGGTCCTTCAAATGGTGGGCACTGTTCACCATGACTGACAGTCGCGGCTGAGCCTGAAGTAAGTTTACCCTCCAAATCAGGGCTAATTTCTCTGATTCTCCTTGCCAAATTGATGGTCAAGGGTCACCTCTATGTCCTCTAATATATTTGGTGGTTGAATTGCTCAGTGAGTGCATGGATTACATGGATTAGCATTTCTTGGCTCTCTTATTCTCCTAGGACCTCCATGGCAATGTGATCTCCAATTGGGTAGCAAAAGTATTCCTATCAATGCATGTGAATGAGTATGCAATTTGATAGGGCTTCGCTACTCAATTTATTATGCCTCTCTCTCTCTCTTTTTCTAAAATTTAGAGGGATATTATATAGCAATTGCCAAGGGCTAGGGATGGATTCATGAGGAATCCTAGATCAAGATTGGGTGGTTAAGCTTATCGGATGGAATAATCCAAAACCTTCCTCACTTAAACTGCTCCAATCTATAACTAATTGGTCGTTGCAACAAATTTTGGGTTGGATGAAGGCCAACTAACTCTATGTCCTGACCATGGCTGACAGGCATGATCAGCACTGCTAACCGTAGGTGTCAGCAGCAGCTAGCACTGACTAGGCAAAGGTGCCCAAATTGAGTGGTAAAAACCACTTCTATACCTTGGAATCTGTCCAAGGTCTTCCATATGATCTTCTAGCATGTCCCATATGAGTAGTCACCTTGGCATGACATGTTTTAGGTGTCTACACAAATGAAATAAAATATAAATTTCCTTAGGTTTTTAGGGAAACCTTTTGCCATTATCACCTTAGCAAAATAACCTTATTATTTTTTTTCAATCACCATGGAACGAAGATGTCTTTTCAACCCTTTTGATGCTTTAGCCATATAATATTTAAATTAAATATTATATCCTTACCTCTTAGAAAATCAACCATGAACCATTTGCTTAACATTCCTTTGACATCTACTTAGTAATCCTTTGACATCTTCTTAGTATTCCTTTGACATCAATGACAACAAATCCTACTGATATTTACAACACTCCTTGCATGGATTTTTAACTTTTTGTATGGATGATTGCCAAATCATCCCTTTTTGCATACCTTTTTGTCATTTTCTTGCTCTTTATCCTTTTTTTGTCTTTTTGAATATTTTTTTTTTTTTTTTCTTTTATTTTCTTTTTTTTCTTAGAAGGGATCGCCATTTCTAGTTTTCAACCACATTTTGTCTTAATTGTGTCCCAAGGGATTTTTACAATTAAGATATTTTTCTATTTTTAGACTCTTTTTTTCAATTACCTAATTTGCCAACTTACCTTCTAGGAAATTATACAGTGAAATTCACTTCTATGATCCCTTTTGCCAATGTGTCATTTGAAGAATCCACCACCTCATCTCGTTTAATCAAGTGTGGAAAAATCATACTATCAAGCTCCAATTTATCATTTGTATGATTTACTCCCTCTTGTTGGTTCTTTGTATGATCTAACATTGTACGAGTGTCATCTGTACAATTTGCAATGGTGCAATCACCATTTGTATGATTTGAAACCATACAAATACAAGTTGTACGATTTGCAATTGCATAATTTCCTCCTTACAAATCTACATTTTCTTGCTTTGTTGATCAATTCGAGGTAATGAAATCCTCATCACTTCACTTCCATTTGGATGGCTTCTATTCCTATCTCCTTGGATCAATTCAGCCTCTAAATTTGGTGAGCAATTCCTTTGCCTTCCTTATTTTATAAAGTGTACTCTCTCTTGACCAGCAAGTCCTCTATCTTGTACTTATCTTCTATGATATTCTCCTCTTGCTAGCAGACCTCTACTGCTTGATATAACCTCCTAAGGATTGTTGGACTAAAATATTTGTTGCTATCCTTGCTCGACTTCATGTGTCATGATGAACATGCATTAAAACATCTCATACTCCATCTACCAATGAATAAGTTCACTACAAGATCGAGCTTTATCTTTGCTATAGTCATCCAGGTACAAAATACCCTCTTCATTAGGTTTATATTCTTCTTCACCTAAAGAACTACCCAAATCATCTATCGTGGCAACATCCTCATTGATTCTTTGATTCTTCAGGTTAATCATATACTTGTGTTGTCTCTTATTGAACATGATCAGATCCCTTTCCCCAGTTGTGATTAAATTTGGCTACTTGTAGCCAACCCCTTCCCATTAGTGCATAATATGTAGGCTTCTACATTGTAATCACAACGAAATCCAAGATGAATTCTTGGTCAGCAATTATCACTTGATGTGTTATCAATACTCCCTTTGTTTTAGTGTTGTACTATTCAGCACCATACAACCAAAATCTTGGTGCCCACAGGGATGGACTGCCAACCTCTCTCCAAGTATTTTCTAGTAGAATGTTCACACTGGACCCTCCATCCACAATCACTTGTGTTAACTTGTGTCCTAATATCTCCATATGAACTAATGTTGGTTTTTTTTCAATATAAATCATTAGGATGGTCGGATCCATGAAAAACTTATTTTGTTATTTTTCTTGTATCGATTGGCTCTGAACCTCCATCACCTTATGTGGTTGTACCTCTTCCTCTATTGCATTATGTAATGATGGTATAGCTTCCAATAGACTATCCACCTTTATCTTGATAGTGTTGGACATTTTGAGTCAAAGTTGTCATTGATGTCAAGGAACGAATTTGTCATTGATGTAAAGGAATAAGCTACCATTGATGTAAAAATGTCAAAAGGAAGAATGCAAAGGTTAATGGCAAAAGAGCTTCATAATATTTTTAATATTATGTGGAAGCATAAGTAGGAGAGTTTTTCTTAAAACCATGGGTGAGCAAAAATAAAAGGTTTTTCATAAAAGCCCAAGGAAGTTTTAAATATTTATTTTTATAAAATATTTAAATTCAAATTGAATTTAAATTTTATAAATAAATATTATTTATACAAAGTGGTAAAATCAAAGAAGGCTTTAATAAAGCCAAAAGGATTTAAAAGTTAATTTATAATATTTAAATTCTAAAGAATTTAAATAATTTATAAATTAATTATTCAAATTTCGAAGGTGCCGACATTCAAGTTTAAAGGAGGTAATTGGTATATAAACTATATGCCTTAGTGGAATTCAAATCATCCTTCGTTTGAACAAATAAAAGAGGCAAGTGTTGTCTTGTGAGAATTCATTCAAAGAAGAAGGTAAGCTTCTTGTCTTAAGTGCCAACAAAAAAAGGGATAAAGTTGTCGAGGGCCAAAATTCAATAACCAAACACACAATGTGACCTAGTGACAAGTGGTTGTGAGTTAAGGCACTTGGGTGCAAAGTGGTCCGCATTCGATTCACGATAAGAGTGTTTTGGTAGTGTTAAGGTTGAAGCATCGAGGAAGGACGTGTGTTTTATTTTTGATTGGGCGCCAGTGAAGAGGATATAGAGCACATGGTGCTCTTTGGTTTTCAAATGAGCACCTAGCACTCACAGTAGCCGAGGCCTCAGATAGGATGCACAAGGAGGCGGCGTCGAGGGTTCGAGTCTCACCTAGGCAAAGGTAATGAATTTTGTATTAATTTTAATTACCAAAGGTGTAAACATAAGGTTCAAGGAGCTATAAGGGGTTATGAAAAGTTGCTTATATTAATTATTAATTTTTGACTAAATGAAGGTATAAGGTGTTAAAATTTATTTTAAATCAAGTTATTGTGACATTTTTTATTTATTAAAAGATGTGTTTGAGAGAATTTCTTATTTGAAGGTGACATTGTTGACATTATTTTTAGTGGTAAATATTATTTTTAATTGGGAGATCATAAGGTGTAAATGGTCAATTGATTTTTGTATATGTTAATGGATGCCTTCTTCAAGATGGATTAATAAGGTGTATATATGTTTTGATATTTGCATTGTAATATTGAGAGAGAGTTTTATCATCTTCTAACCTTCCTTTGAGCTTGGAAAATAAGTGTTTGTGGTTGTGGCAGATGTTTGAGGTTCCTTCATCAACAAGAAAAAGGTATGAGCACATTCTTCTATAGTTGAGTTCATTGGTTGGTTTTCTGGAAAATAATTTTGGAGTGAAAAGGACTTGATTAGGGTTTCCTTATTGAGTGTGTTGAGTTAATGCTTCAATGTTTTATGGAATAAAGAGTTGTTGTTAAAACCTTATTTTATAAGCATTGTTGTTGAAACCATTGGTTGAGTGAAGAACTTGAACTAGGGTTTGAAAAGAACATGAGTATCATTGTTATGTGAAGATTATCTTATAAGCATTGTTTTTTAAGTGATTTTTTGAGTGAAGAACTTGAACTAGGGTTTGGAAAAAACATGAGTATCATTATTATGTGAAGATTATCTTATAAGAATTATTGTTGAAGTGAGTTGTTGAGTTAAGAACTTGAACTAGGGTTTGGAAAAAACATGAGTATCATTGTTATGTGAATATTGTCTTATAAGCATTTTTGTTGAAGTGAGTTGTTGAGTGAAGAACTTGAACTAGGGTCTGTAAAGAATATGAGTATCATTTTTATGTGAAATTGGTTGATAAGCATTGTTGGAAACATTTTGAGTGAATTATCATATGCTTGGACTAGGGTTCGTAAGTGAGGATTGTTTTATTGAGTGATTGGTTGAGTAGAGTTGGTTGAGCCTAGTCAAGTGGATGTGTGAAGTGATTGTTCGAGTTCTATAAAAAAACTATTCTATATTCTAAATTTATTTGAGAAAGTGATTGAGTATTGAGTTGAATTTGAAGTATATTGAGTCTCTAACAATTCTCTGTATGTTTCTAAAAGAGTTATTAAAAGTTATTGAGTATTGAGGTGAATGTGAAGCATATTGAGTCTCTAACAATTCTCTGTATGTTTCTAAAAGAGTGATTAAGAATTGTGATGAGTATAGAGCATATTGAGTCTCTAAAAAATATCTTTATGTTTCTATAATATTGGACAAGTTCTAGAGTGGACTTGTTGAGCATATTTGATACAATTATTTGAGAAGACTTGTAGACAGATTTGGGTAAGCTTTTGTGGAAGCTTACAATACATATTGAGAGCAGATTTGGATAAGTTCTTGTGAGAACTTATTGAGAAAATTGGACAAGTTCTAGAGAGAACTTGAAGATAGATTGGTGTGAGCTTTTGTGGAATCTTACAAAGCAGATTTGAGACAAGTCTTTGAGAAGACTTGAGAGCAAATTTGATTGATTGATTTGTTCAAACCTTATGTTAAGGTTTGGGATAGATCTAGCAGATTTGATTTGAGATTGAGTCAAGCCTTGAGTTAATGCTTGAGGACAAATATGGAGGATAGATTTGTGCTAGACCGAAGTACTATGTTTAGTACAGATTCGAGGATAGATTTTGATGTAGATTTGAGGATAGGTTTATGCCAGACCTAAGACAGAGATTAAGTATAGATTTGTGCTAGACCGAAGGATTGTATTTAGTGTATATTTGAGATAGAGATTTGGAGGTGACAGATTTGAGGATAGAGATCTCTAGCCAGAGCAGGGAAGATAGGTGTCTTTTGTGGATAGAGTTCCATTTGCTAAGGGCAGTGGAGGTAGAGGTATTCTAGAGGATCACCAACCATAGCAAAGTTAGGAGATTGGTGTCTCTTATGGATAGAGATCCATGAACTTTATTATGGGACTGGTGTCTCCTTTGGACAGTCTCCATAAACATTGTAATAGGAAAAGGATTCCCAAGAGATTTATTGAGAAAATTTTAGTAAAATATTTTCTCCGTGGAGTAGCACACATTGGGTGAACCACGTAAATTTTGTGTCTTTATTGTGTGTGGTGATTTTTGCATTGCTTTTATTATTGCTATTTATATTGTTATCTTTACATTGCATAATATTGATTGGGAAAGAAAAGTAAAAAGTGGTCTTATACTATTCACCTCCCCTCTCAGTATAATCTTGTGTTCTTTAATTGGTATTAGAGTGGGTTCCTTCGAAAGAGTTTAACAACTTGAAAGAAAAGCTTACAAGAACATAATGGATTCTAAGAATGGATCATCAGATAATTTAGCACTAATATTTGATGGAAGTGATTATATATATTGGAGTATGAGAATGAATATTTACCTGATGGCACTTGGCAATGAGATTTGGGAAGCAGTTGAAAATAGATACATATCACCAGTTGATCCACCTACATATAAGGAAGGTAAGCTTCTACAGCATTACAATTCAAAAGCAATGAATGCAATTTTGAAAGGTTTGCATAGAACAAAGTCCATAAAGGTTATGAATTATAAATATGCAAAAGTAATGTGGGATAAGTTACAAAATATATATGAAGGAGATAAATGTGTCAAGAAAGCAAATATATGAAACCTCAAAGGAAAATTTGAAGATCTAAGAATAAAGGATGAGGAAAACATTAGTACTTATCTACTTTGAATCGATGAGGTTGTTAATGCTATGCAAGGACTTGGACTTAAGGTTGAAGAATCTGATGTTTGTGACAAGGTCTTAAGATCTCTTCCCAAAAGATTTAGTGAAAATATTTTTTCTATAGAAGAATCAAAGGATGGTGATTCTTTTACAAGAGATATGTTGCTTGGTATTCTTATAGCTTTTGAGTTGAGAACAAAAGAACCTAATCCCCAAAAGTGAGTAGCCTTCAAAGCAATCAAGAAGACAAATGGTAGGAATTCAGGATCAATAAATGAGTCATCCAGTGATGAAGAAGCTAATTATGGTCAAATTAATCAAGATTCAAGAAGATCTAGAGATGCAAAATCTATTAAATATTTCAATTGTGAAAAGTATGGTCATTATGCAACTAATTTTCAAGAAGCTAAGAATAACAATGATGAAGAAAAATAGGATCATAGAAACAAGGAATCAGAAAGATATAGGCATAAAAATAAAAGCAAGGATGGACAAAGTAGACAAGGAAAGAAGTTATTTCAAATGCAAAAGAGGAGCTACTATGCAGACAAGGCAAGTAAGTACTCAAGTAATATTGATAACTATCAGAGAATCAATAACATTTCATTAATCATATGATGCTTAAATAATACAAAGTGGTGCCAGGATTAGTCTGAAGAATTAGGAACTAATAAACTGCAACACACCATCAATAATAGGACGTTCAAACAACTAGATACGCCCAACAATAATGTAATAACTATATGCTATAATATAACATATGCTAACATCCCCCTTTATTACATTAATTTGCAATACAAAGAGAGTTATGAAACATCTCAAATTTTACATGTGCAAGTACCTTAGTGAAAATATCTACAACCTTATCATCGTTGGGAATGTACTGAAGCTAAATTTGGTGCCTTGGAACTTCGTCTTGAATGAAGTGACATTGTGTGTCAATGTGCTTGGTTTTTTCATGATGCACTGGATTATTAACAAGGTTCAAAACACCCTGGTTGTCATAGAACAAGTGGATTGGAGATTTTTATGGATGACCCATACTTGTCAAAATGTGACGCAACCATATTACTTTGCACATAGCTTCATGTGCGGCATGATATTCTTCCTCTGTAGATGATATAGCAACCACCTGTTGCTTCTTACTATGCCAAGAGACAAGATTGGATCCAAGATGAAATATATATCCTAAAGTTGGCTTATGATCATCATATGACCCGACATAGTCAGAGTTCATGTATCCTTGCAAGAAGAATTTGTCATTCTTCTTGTATTCTAGGCCATATTCCATTGTACCACGGACATAGTGAAGAACACATTTTGCTACTTTCCAATGAGTAGTCTTAGGTTCCTGCATGAACCTTGAAAGATAGTTGACAACAAATACAATATCTAGCCTAGTATTACTCAGATATATGAGACTCCCAATAAATTGTCAATAGAGAGTACCATATACCTGAGGTGAATTATCATATCGCGATAACTGAAGTCCTGATTCCATCAAAGTTGCCATTTGCTTGCAATCAGTCATGCGATATTTTTCTAACAATGTCTTGGCATATTTTTTCTAAGACACCTTGATGTAGTGCTCCTTCTGGCTCACTTCTAGACTAATACAATAATGGAGAAGTCCGAGATATGTCATCTCAAAATATTCTGCAAGTCTTTTTTGACAGTAGATATCATAGTTTCTGAACTCCCTGTAATGAGCAGATCATCAACATAGAGTACAAGCAACACTATTTTAGAACCTTATTTCTTGAAATAAAGGTTTGCATCTGATGGACATCTCGTAAACCCATACTACAGGAGGTGATCATCCATTTTTATATACCAAGCTCGAGGAGCCTGTTTCAAACCATACAAGGACTTGACCAATTTGCACACTTTCTGCTCTTGGCCTTCCTCTTCAAATCCTTTAGGTTGTGTCATGTAGACTTCCTCTTGGATATCATAATTTAGGAAAGCACTCTTGACATCCATCTGATGAACCTTCCACCCAAACTATGTTGCTATAGCATAAATAACTTGAATGGTGGTCATCCGAGCAGTAGGTGTAAAAGTTTCCTCATAGTCAATGCCTTCCTTTTGTGCATAGCCCTTTGCAACCAGATGGGCATTATACTTATAAATTGTCCCATCTACCTTTTACTTGACTTTGAACACCCATTTGTAGCCAATGGGATTATTTTTGTGTGGCAGATCGACAAGCTCCCACATTTTTTTCTTTTTTAGAGACTTATACTCGGCATCCATAGTAGCCTACCATTGTGGTACACTAAGGGCATCTTGTACAAAAGTAGGTTCATGTTCATTCAGTGAAGACATACACACCCTATCATCATCCATGTCCATATCCTCTATTTCTCTTTTTGGATCTACTGAAAGCTCCTCTAAATATTGACAAAGATCATCAACCTCAGTAGTCTCTACTACTGCTCTATCCTATCGAGCCATACTACGAGTATGAGTTCTATAGTCAAATCTGGTGGTGTGGATAATTTTGAGCCTTTAATAGTACTTGTATACCATTTTGGATTCTTCTTTTGTGGTGAATAAGAAGAAGAAGAACCTCCAGCCTATGGTGATGAAGGAAGCTTCTCAATCTTAGATTCCACAAGATCTAGGTATACATCATATGTGCTTTGTGATGTGAAAGCCTCATCAAAAAAAACATCTCTACTGACATGAATCTTCTTGGTCAAAGGATCAATCAAACGATAACCCTTAGAGTGCTCATCATAGCCAATAAGAATACATTTCAATGTATTCACATCTAGCTTCTTCCTTTTCTCTTTCGGTATGTGCATTAAATATTTACATCCAAAAATACGTAGATGAGATATGGAGGGTTTCCTACCACTCCATTCTTCCTATGGATTTTTCCCTTTTAGGCCCTTTGTGGATGCCCTATTCAATAGGTACACTACTGTGGTGAAATCTTCTGCCCAAAACTTCTGCTCTAGATGGGCTCATGTGAGTATACAACGAACCATTTCCATGATGGAACAGTTCGTCCATTTAGCAACTCCATTTTTCTAAGGAGTATAAGCAGTGGTGAGTTGTCGTTTGATCCCATGTGCAGTCAAAAATGCAAAAAAATCCTTAGAGGTGAACTCCCCCCTCGATCTAAGGAGAGGGTCTTTATAGAAGTCCCTGACTCCTCAACAAATTTCTTGAATTATTGGAAGAAACTAAAGGATTAATATTTCATATGAAGAAATAAACCCACATCTTTTGTGAGTAGCCATCCATAAACAACTAAAAATACCTCTTCTCCCCATAACTATTTGGTGTGCAAGGACTGCACAAACCAGTGTGAATTAACTCCAAAGGTTTCTTTGCTCATGTAGAGCTCTTCTCAAAAGGTACTCTATGTTGCTTTCCTGCCAAGTAGTTAGAGCACACTAGCAGTGTGTAAGAAAGGGAAGGAAGACCCTTTACCATATCATACTTAGCTCAAGTAACTAGCCAAAACTAAGATGCCCATTTCTCTTGTGCCATAGAGAAGTTGCCTCCTTTGTAGAGGCTGTCATGGAAACATGAGGAGTAGAGATAGCATCTAAGGCAAATAAGACATGTTTATAGGAAGTTGTTGCAATGTTCTTACCCCACCTGGTAATAGAGCAACACTTCTTGCCATCCTCAACATGAAAGTTTACAACCATATATTTATCCAAAATTTGTGTGACTGACAACAAATTGTTCGTCAATCCTGGAACATAGAGGACTTTTTCAATATGACACTTACCATCCAGAAGAGTGACTAAAACTGTACCCTCTCATTGAACCTTGTAGGTTTTGTCATCAACAATAGTGACATGTTTGCCCTATTTGGCCTCATATGTTTCAAACCATGATTTATCGCCACTCATGTGCTTACTTGAACCAGAATCAACATACAGGATCCTTATGCTTGAAGGTTGTGGTAGTCATGAGCACCTTGTGTGCCCACTTAGACTCGGAGTTAGATTCTTCAACAACAACATTCACCTTGGGTTGATTTTTCTTGTTTTGTGGTTTGTTTTGGCCCTTGTTCTTAGGTTGCTTGTTCTTGTGCCAACACCTATTTGTGTCATGGGTGTCTTTGTCACAAATTTTGCAATATCATTTTGTTTGTTGAGGTTGTTTTCCCTTTGAATATTTTTGAGAATTGCCTCCCTTCTAAAAATTACCCTTCTTAGAACCCTTCCTATTGGAATAGAGGGTTGTATTAGAAGATTCATCCCTCTAAATTTGGTGAGCCTCCTCTTCTTGAAGTAGATTTACCAACTCAACAAAGGTAACTTTTATTTGTGATACCTGAAGGGAGGTGATCAAAATCATGTAAGAATCAGGTAAAGCTCTCATTACTACTGAAGAAATGAACTTATTATCTACATGTTCTCCCAAAGAATTCAATTTTTCTTTCAACTCAAACACTCTACAAAGAAAGAGTTCAACTATCTCACCATGCTTCATACTCAAACTTTGAAGTTGATATTGAAGGTAAAGAATGGAGGAATCATTCTTTCCCTCCTAAATGGTTTGAAGGGCATCCCATGCCTCTTTACCATGTTCTTTGTCATTTATGTGAGGTTGAACTTCATCTGAAACAACAAGTAGGATGAGCACTCTTGCCCTATTTTCTTTCTTGCCAAATGTTATCTGATCAGTAGTTGGAGGTGTAGCTATTGTGGATCCAGTTGTTGGTGAAGGTCTTATTTTTTTTCTAGAAACAACATCCCATAAGTCTTCCATGACAAGGATAGCCTTCATCTTGTTTTTCCATGGTGTGTGTAATTAGGACCTTTCAATAACTGATGAGAATCAGTCATTAACTTTGTAGCCATAGTGAGTGTCCTTATATCACCAAATGGTCCCCATTTATTTATACCTTTTCTAGGATTTTATACCAAACTTTTCAAAAAAAAATACCCTCCCTTACGTGAGGGAGACTATAGGTATTTTTAGAGATCAAAATGATAAGTGGAACATAGGTGGTACTAAAAGGGAATCATCTTGTTGATGGCACCTACCATAGAAAGTCATCAATCCTCATGCATGGGGTGTAACTTCCCCTAAACACTTTGGATATCAGAACATTCGTCAGGATTTATGTCTAAACACAAGAACGATTAGGGTAGTGGAATGGAGTAAAAAAATAGCAAAAATTGGTAGACTTATATCTCCTCGATGATTGATAGAGAACAAGCTCATACGTCATTGTTGCAGCTATGTTAGGTAGTAGATACAGTAGCCCAAACCATGACAACATAACCTGTAAGTGTGGGCTAGAGGTATCGTATATACTGAACACTGCGGTGCAATAGAATTGCATAGATGGGTTTCAAATTTTGGAACTTATAAGTGTTTTTTTGTACTTAATGAGGTAGTGCAAATGTAAATGAAAATGCAACATACATCAGAAAGCATCCAAAAATGAAACTAAGGTGTCGGTTTCCACCAAAAATGCACCTTTAACAATATGTCAATTTTGAAGAAATGTTGAAAAAAATTTCTCACTCTCCCCCTTTTTTGCAGTTTTGAAAACAATTGTGCTTTGAGAAAAAAAAATTCCTCCCTTCACTTTTGCAGCAAAAAAATGCCCCCCTTTTAAGTTTGATAAGAAAATTTTCCCTCCAATGTTTATAAAAAATAATTTAAAGTTCAATAAAATTGATTTTTCTTTAAAAAAAAAAAAATTTCTAAAGAAAAATTTTAAAAAAATTAATTAAACAAGAAATTATAAAGTAAAAACTTTAGAAAAAATAATTTCAAACCTTATAAAAATATCTTAGTCTTGGGGCGGGTCGATGGGGTTTGATCCCTCGACCTCCGGCTGCTAGGGCTCGATTGAAAACCAATCGAGCTGCTACCTCGACTGGGTTATAAAGGCTAGGAGCCTTTATTTAACCCTTCCCACACGGGCCTTTCCCTAGAAGCGGTGATGCTCAGGTGGCTTACTGGTGGTGCCACTCGGGTGGCACCCCTAGCACAAGCCCTACTGCATTACCAGATCAAAAATTGCCTTCTCAACCTCAGCTACAGCAGTAAAAAAAACTCCAAACAATTTTACCTACCAATTTCTCCACCTCAAAAATAGATCAAAAACTATGATCCACGGTAGACTCTCCTCCTCGAGCCTCCTCTACAACTCTAGTGACGAGCTACTGCAACGGTGTGTGAGGACGAAGGAGAGCTTTCCTAAACAACCTGATGAGTTAGAATAAAATTTAATCAACAAAAAGACCTGCTGAATTGACCTAAAAAATCAGATTTCTTATACGACATCAGGGAATTTAAGGAAAAATTTGTCCTCTTGCAAGGTTTTGATGTTGGGTTTTTCCTGGTTTTGTAAGGTAAAAAATAATTATCCCACACTCATGGGAACGTAAAGGTTAGTGAGGTTTAAATATTGAAAGCTTCACTAGACCTTGTGTCTCCTCTCAGGGAGACATTGCCTGAGAGGACGGTGGGCTTCCCGCTCATGAGGAACCTCCTCACTCGTTGCTATGCATTGTACATTGTTGTGCCACACTAAGTGGGTATCCATGTAGCACCCCTTCATTGCCCCACCTCTTCGCTCTAAGTCCATCTGAATGTAGCTAGGGTTAGTCGACCAGTTTTCGTTCGAGTCGAGTCAGTCTACCCACTTTTTGAGTTATTATGAGTCGAGTCAGTCTGCCCATCCTATCTGTCATTTGTTGAGTCAGTCACATCAAGTCTCTAGTCGAGTCAATCATGTCATGCATCTCGTCTACCCAGGATAGGTTTCCCAGGTCTTTGGACCTCAATATGTGTGTCTGCCCATTCCAACGAGTCTGTCCTAAGCCTCAGCTCAACTCCTTTGCAACTAGGCTCTGATACCATGTCATAGAATCAATAGCATTTCATTAATCATATTATGCTTAAATAATACAAATTGGTACTAGGATTAGTTTGAAGAATTATGAACTAATCAACTGCAACATGCCATCAATAACAGGACATTCGAACAACCATATACGTCCAACAATAATGTAATAACTATATGCTATAATATAACATATGCCAACAATAACAGTTTTTTAGATAATGATAAATATAAAGTCCTATTTATGATTGAATAAAAAGAAGTCAAGAAAAGGTCACCAATAATTCTCAAGTATTTTAGATGTGGTAACTTTGGACATCTTGAAGATAGTTGTACAAGAAATGGTTTCAGTTTTAGTGATGATGAATATGAAGATACACTTGAAGGACCAGAAGAGAATATTATAATGGCTCTAGAGAAAGAAGAAAGTGATCCTATAGAAGACAAGTCAAAATAAAATGAAGATGTGAACAAAGGCAAAAAAATAGAGGAAGAATCAGATAAATAAGGATATGATCTCAAGGGAGAACTTATTTATGCTCTTAACACAGTAAATAAGGTAAGAAAGCAAAACTCTAAACGTGAGTTTCACTTTCAAGAATGTGATGAAGAGAGAAAAATGCTTATAGAGGATTTATACAAATCAAAGGCTAAGAGAAAGAAGTTCAATAATAAGTTAGAAGCAAAGGTCTTAGAATGTGAAAGGCTAGAACAAGAGGTAGCTTCATTAAATATGGAAGTTAAAAACTCCAAAGTCAAGCTACAAGGGTTCAAAAATAGCTCAAAGAACTTAGATAAGTTCATCAAGATACAAAAGCCTACATCAAGCAAGATAGATCTTGGATTTGAACAAGAACAAAATAAATGGGAAGAGAAGTCAACCTCAAGCTATGAAGGGGAAGAAAATTCAGAAGAAAAAACTTCAGAATGAGACAGTGTAAGAGAAAGTGAGACTTCTGAGGATGAGTTGGACAACAGAAAGTTCAACAAGGATAGGAATAATGCATAAAGAAGAAATAGATGGAATATCAATCAAAATAGGTCAAGAGAGACTAAGAGACCAATGAGGTCAAGACAAGGGAACTTCAATGGAATATGTTTCTCATGTCACAGGTTTAGACACATGGCTTCACAGTGCAGGACATATGAAAGACAAGAATATTGTAACAAATAACTTTTCCATGGGTATTACTACTCATGTAATCAGTTTGGTCACAAGACAATGAATTGCAGTGTTCATGATAGAAAAGGATATGGCTTCACTAGGAGAAATCCTAAGACATTTGCATCTCTAATTAATAATAATGTTAAGTGTTATAAGTGCAATAATGATGGTCACACAACAAAGTGGTGTAGAGCAGACATTCCAAAATCAAGTATGAACAGGAATAGGAACAAGAAAAGGGATATGGATATGAACAGGAACAGGAATAGGAACATGGATATGAATATGAACAAGAACAAGAACAGGAATAGGAACAAGAATATGGACATGAACAAAAACATGGACATGGAAAGAAACAGTCATAGGAATCAAAAGGATCATATAAGAAGAAAATTGGATAAAGGTAAATACCAGTGCTTGCTGGGAGTAGAAATACTCCCACCCTAGAATTAACCACCTTAAGAAGAGGTGGGGGAGGGGCTAAGCTAAGAGAACCATTCTTAGCCCCGAGCCCCAAAGGTGACCCTTTGCCATTGATGTCAAAGGGGGAGAAATTTTAGTAAGGGGGAGATATTTGGTATTTGAGTAAAGAGGAGATATTTGAAAAGAGCATTGAGCCAAGGGGAGCAATGTCCCAGGGGGAGCAGAACAAAGAAAAGGTTAAGTTTTTGGTAAACAAAATTTGGGTTACCATCAATGACAAATGGGGAGATTGTTGGACATTTTGAGTCAAAGTTGTCATTGATGTCAAGGAACAAAGTTTTCATTGATGTAAAGGAATAAGCTATCGTTGATGTAAAAAGGTCAAAGGGAAGAATGCAAAGGTTAATTGCAAAAGAGCTTCATAAAATTTTTAATATTATGTGGAAGAATAAGTAGGAGAGTTTTTGTTAAAACCATGGGTGAGCAAAAATAAAAGGTTTTTCATAAAAGCCCAAGGAATTTTTAAATATTTATTTTATAAAATATTTTAATTCAAATTGAATTTAAATTTTATAAATGAATATTATTTATACAAAGTGGTAAAATTAAAGAAGGCTTTACTAAATCCAAAAGGATTTAAAAGTTAATTTATAATATTTAAATTCTAAAGAATTTAAATAATTTATAAATTAATTATTCAAATTTTGAAGGTGTCGACGTTCAAGTTTAAAGGAGATAATTGGTATATAAACTATATGCCTTAGATGTATTCAAATCATTCTTCATTTGAACAAATAAAAGAGGTAAGTGTTGTGTTGCGAGAAGTCATGCGAATAAGGCAAGCTTCTTGTCTTAAGTGCAAAAAAAAAAGGGATAAATTTGTCAAGGACCAAAATTCAATAACCAACTAGGCAGTGTGGCCTAGTGGCAAGTGGTTGCGAGTTAAGGTGCTTGGATGCAGAGTGGTTCGTGTTTGATTTGTAGCAAGTGTTTTGGTAGTATTAAGGTTGAAGCATCGAGGAAGGATGCATGTTTTATTTTTTATTGGGTGCCAGTGAAAATAATATAGAGCACATGGTTCTCTTTGGTTTTCAAATGAGTGCCTACCTCTCACAGCAACCTAGGCCACAACTAGGATGCACGAGGAGGCAACGTTGAGGGTTCGAGTATCACCTAGGCAAAGGTAATGAATTTTGTATTAATTTTATTTGCCTAAGGTGTAAACATAAGGTTTAGGGAGCTATAAGGGGTTATGAAAAGGTGCTTATTTTAATTATTAATTTTTGACTAAATGAAGGTATAAGGTGTTAAAATTTATTTTAAATAAAGTTATTGTGACATTTTTTATTTATCAAAACATGAATTTGAGAGGATTTCTTATTTGAAGGTGACATTGTTGACATTATTTTTAGTGTTAAATATTATTTTTAATCGGGAGATCATAAGGTGTAAATGGTCAATTGATTTTTGTATATGTTAATGGATTCCTTCTTCAAGATGGAGTAAGAAGGTGTATATATGTTTTGATATTTGCATTGTAATATTGAGAGAGAGTTTTATCATCTTCTAACCTTCCTTTGAGCTTGGAAAATAAGTGTTTGTGGTTGTGGCAGATGTTTGAGGTTCCTTCATCAACAAGAAAAAGGTATGAGCACATTCTTCTATAGTTGAGTTCATTGGTTGGTTTTCTAGAAAATAAGTTTGGAGTGAAAAGGACTTGATTAGGGTTTCCTTATTGAGTGTGTTGAGTTAATGCTTTAAGGTTTTATGGAATAAAGAGTTGTTGTTAAAACCTTGTTTTATAAGCATTGTTGTTGAAACCATTGGTTGAGTGAAGAACTTGAACTAGGGTTTGAAAAGAACATGAGTATCATTGTTATGTGAAGATTATCTTATAAGCATTGTTGTTGAAGTGATTTGTTGAGTGAAGAACTTGAACTAGGGTTTGGAAAAAATATGAGTATCATTGTTATGTGAAGATTATCTTATAAGCATGGTTTTTTAAGTGATTTGTTGAGTGAAGAACTTGAACTAGGGTTTGGAAAAAACATGAGTATCATTTTTATGTGAAGATCATCTTATAAGAATTATTGTTGAAGTGAGTTGTTGAGTTAAGAACTTGAACTAGGGTTTGGAAAAAACATGAGTATCATTGTTATGTGAATATTGTCTTATAAGCATTGTTGTTGAAGTGAGTTGTTGAATGAAGAACTTGAACTAGGATTTGGAAAGAACATGAGTATCATTGTTATGTAAAATTGGTTGATAAGCATTGTTGGAAACATTTTGAGTGAAGGATCATATGCTTGGACTAGGGTTTGTAAGCGATGATTATTTTATTGAGTGATTGGTTGAGTAGATTTGGTTGAGCCTAGTCAAGTGGATGTGTGAAGTGATTGTTCAAGTTCTATAAAACAAACTATTCTATATTCTAAATTTATTTGATAAAGTGATTGAGTATTACATTGAATTTGAAGCATATTGAGTCTCTAACAATTCTTTGTATGTTTCTAAAAGAGTGATTGAAAGTGATTGAGTATTGAGGTGAATGTGAAGCATATTGAGTCTCTAACAATTCTTTGTATGTTTCTAAAAGAGTGATTAAGCATTGTGATGAGTATAGAGAATATTGAGTCTCTAAAAATTATCTTTATGTTTCTATGAGATTGGACAAGTTCTAGTGTGGACTTGTTGAGCAAATTTGATGCAAGTCTTTGAGAAGACTTGTGGAAAGATTTGGGTAGGCTTTTGTGGAAGCTTACAATACATATTGAGAGCAGATTTGGATAAGTTCTTGTGAGAACTTATTGAGCAAATTGGACAAGTTCTAGAGAGGACTTGAGGATAGATTGGTGTGAGCTTTTGTGGAAGCTTACAAAGCAGATTTGATACAAGTCTTTGATAAGACTTGAGAGCAGAGTTGATTGATTGATTTGTTCAAACCTTGTGTTAAGGTTTGGGGCAGATCTAGCAGATTTGATTTGATATTGATTCAAGCCTTGAGTTAAGGCTTTAGGACAGAGATTGAGGATAGATTTGTGCTAGATGAAAGGACTGTGTTTAGTACAGATTCGAGGACAGAGTTTGATGTAGATTTGAGGATAGGTTTATGCCATACCTGAGACAAATATTGAGTAAATATTTGTGCTAGACTGAAGGATTGTATTTAGTGCAGATTTGAGATAGAGCTTTGGAGGTGACAAAGTTGAGGACAGAGATCTCAATACAAATTAGGGAAGATAGGTGTCTTCTGTGGATAGATTTCCATTTGCTAAGGGTAGTGGAGGCAGAGGTTTTCTAGAGGATCACTAGTTAGAGCAGAGTTAGGAGATTGGTGTCTCCTATGGATAGAGATACATAAAATTTATTAGGGGATTGGTGTCTCCTTTGGACAGAGGTACATAAAAATTGTAATAGGGAAATGATTCCCAAGATATTGATTGATAAATGTTTAGTAAAACATTTTCTTCGTGGAGTAGCCCACATTGGGTAAACCACGTAAATTTGGTGTCTCTATTGTGTGTGGTGATTTGTGCATTTATTTGATTACTACTATTGATATTGCTATCTTTACATTTCATAATATTGATTGGAAAAGAAAAGAAAAAATTGGTACTATATTGTTCACCCCCTCTCTCAATATAACCTTGTGTTCTTCAAATAGTTGTATTCAAAACTTGTACTGCTAGATTTTGTACCATTGCTTTATCTTTCAATGTTCAAGGATTCTTTAATTCCTTTTGCTCTACAAGCCTTAATTGCTTAACCTTCTTGGCTTCTTCTTCAAGTACCTTTTTCACCACCTACCATATCTACTTTTCCTTGGTAGCTTTGAGGTAAGTGTCTTTCTTGGCCTTACTTCATGTCACGACTAGTACTTCTTCCTTAATTTTCTCTTCCTTCACTAAGGGTACATCAATGTCTAATAAATTCACATTTTGTGAGCCACTTGAACTCACTTTCTTAGGACAATTGACTTCTTTGTGGTTCCCTAGACCACACCATCTACACATATGCATAGTTTTATTTTGTGTTGACTCCTTCATCTGAGGACTTTTTTTTCAAAATACCCCACTCTTAGCAATTGTGATACTGTATTATCGATATTCCTTCCAAGTCATACTATAATCGACTCTAGCCTCCTTTTTTATTATCCTAATTTGCCTTTCCTCCTCTTTGACTATTCTTGTAACCTCTACTGGTTGTGGTCTATCCACTCCTGTGAGGTTTTAGTTTCTCCTCTTGATCTTGAATTGTGAGGGTTTGTTGGTGAATTTTTATATTGAATGGACACTACCATTTTGTATCCTATCACATTACATATATGTTAATATTTATTTCAAGGGAAATTTGCATTTGAATAGACTTAGACCTTACATTTAGTACATTAGATATCCTTTTGATCTTGTCATGTATCTTTCTTAGCTTCTCTTATGATATTATCAAAATCCTTATAAAATTACAGGATGGTTTGATGTATTGTATCTTCTTCACCGTTATATGAATCTTCATACCTAGTATGTGCTACGATTTCTATGATTTTCTACTTTGTCTCACTCTCAAAATTCTTCACTTCTTTTAGTACTTCCTCATATGTTGAGGATGGTACTACCTTCATCTTATTTTTGTATCTTGGTACTAGCCCATCAAGAAACCAGCGCTTCACCAGTGCATCTATTGGTGGCATCTGCATCTTATTAGCCAATTGCTTTAATCATCAATTATATGTTTGTATATCCTCATAGACACCTTGCTTTATGGTGTATACCTCGATGAAAATATCATCGTCATCTCTCAAGGATTTGAATTCTTCAATGAAGGTATTCTTCATCATATTCCATGCTTCGAATTTTGTTGTATTCTCTCACTTTAGATACCAATCTATTGTGAGTCCTCATAGTGTAGTAGAAAATAATTGCAACCATTTATCTGGTTGATTTACACCATTTTCTTTCCAAATGGTTATGCATGTCCTAATATGTCTTTTCAGGTCCTCCTTCCCTTCCCCTATGAAGAGTGGGCATCTTTATTTCCCTGTTTTCATAGCTACACTAGCCATTATTGGATTTCCTTCCTCATCACTTGAGGAGATATCATCCAAAATTGTAAATTGATTTCTTCCTTGGGTGGGTGTTCCACTACGTTGCTCTTCGTTGGAAGTTTCTATTTGTGGTACCTTATTTTCACCAAATAGTCTTCTCATGACCTCTTATGCATCCTCACTTCTTGACCTTCTTCATCAAAATTTTGATTGTGGACCTGGTTCTCCTTCCTAAGACCTTGTACTCTATTGCTCTAATGTCTAACTCCTATCCTCTACACCCCTTTGTAACCTTTTGGTTGCTTTTCCAAGTGTTACCATCCACTCATTATCTTCTCACGCAGTTCTTCCATCAATGTCTTCCCTTACACCAACATTATCTTCGACCCTTGGTGGCTCTTTTACCCTTTGTTCTATATCTACCAACAATGTATCCCACCTTTTATTATCTCCTTCTTCTAAAGTCCATACATGTTTGATTATCGTTTCGTTCATAGAGTTTTTCATGGTCTCCATTTAAGTAATTCTTATGCTCCTAACTAGGACTTGCTTCTCTCATTGATCTCATCTCCTACATATTCATAAATTTGTATCTATCATTCACCTCCAATTAGTTTTTACTTGCATATTATCACTTACAAATCCTTCTCAACTATGACAAATTTGACTAAATTTTGATAAAAATAGTGTTAATTATTAAAGTTCGATTAGGCAATGGTGCCAAATTTAGTATAGGGGAGAGTATTTCTAGAGGGGGGTGATATTAAAGACTCTTATATGAACTATAATCTTCAAAATAACTTCAACCCAAATCGTACAGGTTGTACAGTTTGCCTTGTACATTTTGTAAAGGACTCAAAATTGCTTATACAGTCACCAAATCATATAGTTGTATGATCCTAATCATACAAAACTATAGAAGGTATGATTTTCCACTTATTCACTTTGTTAGAAGTTGTTTTGGATGCAAACTCAATAGTTTTGTAATTGATTTCTCCAAAACCCTAGTTTTCCTTAATTGGTAAGTTCCAACTATGCAATTGCATTGCCAAATTGGGTAAATGATCAGTTGTACGGTTTGGTGGTATGGATGTAAAGTTTCACCAAACCCTTGCTTAAATCTTCACTTATAGTTTACCAATTTGTATATAAATTATTCTTCAGTAAATATTTGGATTATCTTCTAGTGCAATTACCAACATAATTTCACAATATGCAAACTCAAATTCACTGTATTGGAATTTATATCATCAATAACATTCCAAAAATTATACAACAGCATAATGATATTCTAGTATAGCAATAATAATACATATATTTAATCCTACAACACTCTCTAGGGTTATGGGTTCAATAACAATGCAATTCCATTGTAACAACATCCATCTTCCATATCATTCTGGTCATACTTGCACAGAATACACAATCTGGAATTACCATCCACAAGCATAAGAGAATTCACAATAACTCACAAATACAATGATGTATTCATTATTATGGCTGAATATATTTGTACAATTATCAATGAACAATCACAATGAACAACAACTATATCCTCCATGAACAACTATGATCAACAACATGAATGAACTATCGATGAACAATCCATAACTATCATGAACTACATAAAATTTGAATGGGGTGTCCTTATAATTCTTACCTAGGCCATTCCAAAGTGGTTTCTAAGACAACCACCATTTACAACTACCATCCCTATAAACAACCAATTTGCATTGTCTTCCTAAGTCTAATTTGATTATTATCAAATTAACCTTAAATGCATATTTTCTCTAATTTCACTTAATTTCTAATTGCAAATTTACAAATTTGTACAATTACACCCAATTATACTTTTTATAAATTTTCATTTGTACAATTAGACAAAACCCTATGTGTACATTTTGACAAACCGTGCAGTTAGCAAAATTAACAAACAAGAAAAACTGTATAAATCTTGTTTTCACTTCTTCTTCTGGGAGGTGGATTTGCTACCTACAGTCATTGGATATATGAAATTTTGATTTCTCTAAATTCGTATATCCCAATTTGATCAAGTATCCACAATATTTTTATAGATTTCAAATCAACTAGTTGTTTGAGTTTCGATTCTTCAACTAGGTTACTCATAGAAATCTATGATCTAGAGTTTTTGCTCATATTTTATGATCTTTGACCTTTGAACCTTTACAATATAGACATGTCCAATCCAATGGTTTACATTTTGGTATGAATATAATAGGATAAGGCTTGAAAAAAATTGGACTAATAATTTCTATAATCCCCTTCATTGAATGGCCATCTAATATATTTCTTGATGTTGGTGATCCTCTAGGTAGATTTTATTTCCTAAATATTTTTATTGTATTAAGAGAACCTATATATTTTTGAAGTAACATCTTTCCCAACTATTTTCTTAATCTTTGAATAATATCTAGCTAAGTTTTGCCCCTAACTCCAAACTCATAAGTCTTCAGCTCTGTAAGCTTGTCCCTCTAATATATTCTCCTTTACACCCTATCCTTCTTACAAAAAGAAAACCTATTTTTTTCATTCTTTCCAAAAAAAAAAATTCTTTAAAATTTTATCAAATTCGAATGTCATGCCTTCTAGAATCTCAAAAGTGACATCATATATAGGGATATATTATAATTTAGTATTTATGAGTTTTATCCATCTATGTTTCAAAACTTACATTTCCAACCTACTAAACAATATATTGTTCTATTCAAAATTGAGTCCCAAAGCTCCTTCATCTTTCCTTTATCAAATAAAGGAATACCTAAATATGTTTATAGAAATTTTCCAACTTAGACCCTAAAATGTCCATAATAATCTATTGTAACTCTAGGACAACGTTAATGAAAAGGATCCTAAATTTTATAGAACTAACATTAATCCAGTAGCATTCTCATAGCAAGATAATATTGATTTAAATCCCATGGGAGAGTGAGGCATGACTCAAAATAAAAATATCATCAGCAAATTATAGATAAGATACAGAGGTACCATTTTTTGCAACCTAAATAACCTTGATTTTTTTCTCCTTTTTTGTTTTTGAGAAAGCTCTCCCCAAAGCATTCTTAGATTCCATGGGATGTTTCAAAATATCCAACAAGGGATACATTGATCAAAATATATTATTTTAGAGTGCTATAATAATATATTATCCATTCACACCAACCTTGATCAAAACCATTTTTCTAAGAATATCATGTAGAAAATTCCAACAAACCCTATCATATGCTTTGTTCATATCTAATTTTATAAGCATACCTTGTATTTTCATATAATGAAGAGAATGTATGACCTCTTGTGTAATTATTACACCATCAACAATTTAATTACCATGAACAAAACCATCTTGCTCCTCTAAGACAACACTATCTATAATATTTTTCAAAAAAAATATCATAATTTTTTAAATGATTCTATAAATCATATTATAAAGGCTTACTATAAGAAAATTATCAAAAAAATATATCTTTTCTTTCTTGAGAACCGAAACAAAAAATGTGGTATTGACCTCATTTATCGTAACCTTATTTTTCTTGACTTCTTCAACCACACCCAACATATCACTCTTCAACAATTTCTAAAAGTCTCAAAAGAAATGTTATGAATATAAATTATTTGTGATAAACTCTGTATTGATGTGATATATATGAATTTATACAAACAAGGATCAAGAATAGATAGATCATCTAGCAATTAATTTGTAAGTTATCCATAACTCTTAAATCTTAACTAAATATTACATCATGATGATATAATATTTGTAACCTCCTCCCTTTATTACATTAATGCTCAACCAATATACATATTTAAACTTACCATGTGCAAGATACATTATTAAAATATTTGCATGTTGCTATTCAGTTGGATAAAATTGAAGTTATATGTTATGTTATTTGAATATTTTCATCAATGAAGGGGAACTAAACTTCAATGTGTTTTATATACTTATGAAAACCAAGATTGCAAATTGTTTGAGAACTTCCTAGTTGTCATAGCTTAGAATCATTGATTACTTTTATTAAATGCCCATTCCTAATAAGAAGTGATGTAACCATATCATCTTGTAGACAACTCATCCCATAACATAATATTTTTTTACAATGGAAGTGAAGGACACAAGCTTATACTGATAGGGGGGTGAACAATATAAGATAAAACATTTTACTTTTCTTTCCAAAGTAGTATTATCCGATATTAACAATTGCAATAATGAAACAATGCACATATCATCACACACATAAGATACACAGATTTAACATGGTTCACCCAATGTGGGCTACGTCCATGAAGAAAATATTTCTTATAAATTTTCTCAAAAAATATTTTGGGAACCTATTCTCTATTACAATGTTTATGGGCACCAACCCAAAGGAGACACCAATCCCCTATGCTCAAGTACAGGAGACACCAATCCCCTTTGCTCTATTTTGTGGACATATATCCATAGGAGACACCAATCCCCTATGCTCTAGTTCATGGACCTCTATCCATAGGAGACATCAATCCCCTTTGCTCTGGTATGCTCCAAGACTTTATACAAGGCTTGCTCAAATTTGCTCAACTTTGCTCAAAATTCTACTCAAATATCTACTTAAAACTCTACTTAAATGTGCTCACTAAACCTACTCATAAGCCTGCTCAAATATTCTCATTACTTCTTCTCATAAACCTACTCAAATCTTCTCATATCACCTACACAAATTTACCTTAATGCTACTCATAGAATTTGCTCAAGCATTCCCAAATTCTAGTCTAGCACTTGATAGTTGACATTCTTATGTACTTCCAAAATTAATCAAAACCAATGCACATATAATCCACATCAATAACTCCTTATATCTCCAACCATATATCAACAAAAATAATTTCCTCTATCAAAACCACCTTGAGAAAGGAATTAAATCTCCATACCTCTAAATCTGCCTTGATAATGATGTGCTTTGAAAAACCTGTCTTAACACAAAAATAATTTTCTTTTCTTTTGCCACTTCACAAATAGGTTAGCAAATCTCTTTTTCTTTTCTTAAGTAAATATCAAGTCATTCATTCAACAACCCTTATCAAAATATAAAAATAAAGCTTAGGAAATAATTCCTTATTACTCAAGCTCTTATATCCCTTTTTGATATTCCAAATACAATAAACTTTAATCACAATTACACCTTATTTCTCCTTTTTTCAAAATACCAAATAACAACTACTTCACACACCATACAAAATACATTTTTTCAAAGAAATCATAATACACCTTTTATAACCTTCTTAATGTAGAATATAAAATATTAAAATTTCACCTTATGACTCTCTATTGTAAATAAAAATAAAATATTTTTCTCTTACCTCAAACACCAAAAACACTCTCACACGGCCACAGGGATATTTGACCCTTCGACCTCCCAAGGCACAGCATCTTGTCCATGTCCTCTTTGACCAGCTGGGCTAGACCATTGGTTAGAACCAAAAAGGCCTTCTATTCACATGAACCTTCATGTTCTTCCAAACATCTAGCACTACTACCAAGTTGCCAAGCAAAACACGCCCAACGAGAATCGACCCTTGGACCTCTCACACAGCAGCAACTTACCATGGCCTAGTCAACTGACTTGGCTTCTTATTGTTGAGTATTGTCTTGATTCCATGTTGTTCACAGAATTCTACAAATTTGCTTGAAGTGAATTCTCCTCCTCTATCTAATCTTAGACACTTGATATTTTTGTTTGTTTCATTTTCTACTAGTGCCTTGAATGCCTTGAATTTTTCAAATGCTTTTTATTTTTCTTTTAAGAATGTTTCCCAAGTCATTCTAGAGAAATCATCAATAAATAACATGAAGTAACTCTCACCTTGTAAACTCTTTGTCCTTGTAGGCCCACATAGATCGGTGTGAACTAGCTCCAAGGGTTTGGATGAAGAAAACTCCTTTGATTTGAAACATGATCTTATTTTCTTACCATATTGGCATTGTGCACAAATCATGCTTGGGAGTTTTACTATTTTGGGAAAATCTCTAACTACCTATTTGTTACTTATTTTCACTATTTTGTCAAAGTTCAAGTGACCCATTCTTCTATGCCATAACCAGCTCTCATCCTCTTGTGATAAAAAGCATTTTCCTCCTTTAATTTAACTCAACATGTAGATATTGTTTGTAGTTCTAATGGCATCTGCAATAAGCTTTCCTATCTTGGATTTCCTAATATCACATCCATTTGGGTGAAATGTGAGTATGTTCCCTTGATCACATAGTTGAATTACGCTTAGTAGATTGTGCTTCAGTCCTTCAACATATAACACATTTTATGTCCAAGATTTTCTATTATCCAAACTTAAAGTCCATTTTCCAACAATTTTAGTGGAAGCATTATCACCAAATTTTATTGTTCCTCCATTTATTTTCTTGAGAGAAATAAATTTGCTTTTGTCACCTATCATATGGCTTGAACAACCACTATCAATGTACCATTGATTTCCTTCATTTTGCACATGAAGATTTATTTATACCAACATGGACTTCTTGTTCCTTTTCCTTTTTGCAAACTTTTGAGGATATTTCCTTCTAAACTGTTTAATATTCCTCTTTCTTGCTTGATTTAGGAAGTTCAGGATATATAGTTTTACACCATATAGCTTTGTGCCCAAAATTATTACATTTGTAGCATATGACATTGTTATTCATGAGAGGTGCAAAAGAATTGTAATTTCTATTTATGATGCCAACATTATTTTTCACATAGACCATGCAATGTACAACTTTATGACCATATTTGTTACATGAAAATCAATAACCATGGAAGAAATTTTTAAACCTATTTGATTACCCTGAATGATATGGTCGCATGGTTCTTTCATTTATGTCCCTATAATTGACTTCTATCCATGATGATTCTCTGTATTCTTCCTCCTTTAATACATCAGCATAGGTCATGGGCTTCTTTTTACTAACATTTTTTGATGTCTTTGTTCCTTTTGAGCTTGACTCATCTTTTTGTTTCTGTAACCTTGTATTTTGTTGTAGCTTATCCTTAGACTTTTCTACTTCTTTTCTTAGAGAGACAACTTAATGTTCCAATTTTTCACATTCTAATTCTTTTGTATTTAATTTTTCAACCATTATTTCTTCAATTATTTTTGTCTCTCCAACCTTCACTTTTAAGTCTATGAGATCTTGTAGAATCTTTGTCTTTGTTTCCTCGTCCCTCGTCCTCTTGAACTTGAGCCTTCAATTCTAAATTCTTCTTTCTAACCCTTTTCAATTCTCCAAGAGCTTCCTCTTCATTTTCTAAATCTTTCTTGTTTATTTCAATGATAGGAGCATCTTCTATCACTTCAGTGGTCGTGTATGTTCTTGTAAGATCTTCCTTCAAGTTGTTAGGCTTTCACGAATAAATTGCTCTGATACCAATGGAAGAACACAAGATTATACTAAGAGGGGGGTGAACAGTATAAGATAAAACTTTTTATTTTCTTTCTAAAGTAGTATTATCCGATATTAACAATTGTAATAATGAAATAATGTACAGATCATCACACACATAATAGACACAAATTTAATGTGGTTCACCCAATGTAGGCTACGTCCATGAAGAAAATATTTCTTATAAATTTTCTCAACAAATATCTTGGAAACCAATTCCCTATCATAATTTTTATGGGCACCAACCCAAAGGAGACACCAATACCCTATTCTCAAGTACAGGAGACACCAATCCCCTATTGTCAAGTACAAGAGATACCAATCCCCTTTGCTCTTTTTTGTGGACCTCTATCCACAAGAGACACCAATCCCGTATGCTCTAGTTCATGGACCTCTATTCACAAGAGACACAAATCTCCTTTGCTTTGGTCTTCTCCAAGCCGTTACACAAGGCTTGCTCAAATATTCTCAACTCTGGTCAAATCTGCTTAAATCTGGTCACTAAACCTACTCATAATCCTACTCAAATATTCTCATTACTGTTGCTCATAAACCTGCTCAAATCTTCTCATATCACCTGCACAAATCTACCTCAATGTTGCTCACAGAATTTGTTCAAGCATTCTAAAATTCTAGTCTAGCACTTGATAGTTGACATTCTTATGTACTTCCAAAATTAATTAAAACCAATGCACATATAATCCACATCAATAAATCCTTATATCTCCAACCATATATCAACAAAAATAATTTCCTCTATCAAAACCACCTTGATAAAGGAATTAAAACTCCATACCTCTAAATTTGTCTTTATAATGATGTGCTTTGAAAAACCTGTCTTAATACAAAAATAATTTTCTTCTTTTGCCACTTCACACATAGGTTAGCAAATATCTTTTTCTTTTCTTAAGTAAATATCAAGTCATTCATTCAACAACCCTTATCAAAATATAACAATAAATATTAAGAAATAATTCCTTATTACTCAAGCCCTTATATCTCTTTTTGATATGCCAAATACAATAAACATTAATCACAATTACACCTTATTTCTCCTTTCTTCAAAATACCAAATAACAACTACTTCACACACCATACAAAATACACTTTTTCAAAGCAATCATAATACACCTTTTATCACCTTCTTAATGCAGAATATAAAACATTAAAGTTTCACCTTATGACTCCCTATTGTAAATAAAAATAAAATATTTTTCTCTTACCTCAAACACCAAAAACACTCTCACACACCTGCGGGGATATTTGACCCTTTGACCTCCCAAGGCGCAACATCTTGCCCACATCCTCCTTGACCAGTTGGGCTAGCCCATTGGTTAGAACCAAAAAGGGCTTCTATTCACATGAACCTTCGTGCACTTCTAAATAGCAAACACTACTACCAAGGTGCCAAGCAAACTGTGCTCAATGAGAATCAACCCCCAGACCTCTCATGTAGCAACAACTTATTACAGCCTAGCCAACCGGCTCAGCTATGACACAGCTTGAGAATCAAAGGGAAATAACTATATTTTCACCTCCACACCTCTTTAGTACTGTCACCAAACAAAATGGTAATGTAGGGTTTCAAAATCTGCCCACTCTACTTCACAGCATCCTCACACAGGGTTAGACGTCCGACTGGGATATCCCAACGGATGGAATTGGTTGGGTATTTTGTTGTTCAAATTTTCTACCCCAAAGATCTACCACTCAAAAACACATTTTCCTCTCTTCTCATTCGTCAAACGTCCATGCTGGAGGAAATTCAAACTTTGCACATGAATTACCAATATTTAAATTGTTTGTCACATTAAGAATTATTTCATGTATTGTGCTTGGGTGAATAATGAAATCTCTGCCTCCTTATTTATATGCCCTCCTTTGCATTTTGATGAGTCGGCCCACAATTTTATTTATGATCTTCATAGACGTTGGCACCAATGTTTATAAACCTTATTTTATATTATAATATTTAAAAAATATTATAATATTATATTTTTAAATCTTTGGCCTTCTCTTTTAATAATTAAACCTTACCTTCTCTTTTAAACCTTGGCCTTCATTTAAACCTTACCTTCTCTTTTAAACTTTGGCCTTTATTTAAACCTTACCTTCTCTTTTAAACCTTGGCCTTCATTTAAACCTTGCCTTCTCTTTTAAACTTTGGCCTTTAAACCTTACCTTCTCTTTTAAACCTTTGTCCCAAGTAACTCTTAAACCTCTTTGTCCTTCTTTATAATATTTAAAATAAATATTATAATCTTTTTCTTACAACAATTTTCCTTTCTTTGAGATATACCTTGCCTTGAATATAATATATAATTTTTGTAATTGGGTTTGCAATATATCATAGGATTTAATGTTCAAGTGATCAAAATACCTTCCAATTTTTTGTGCAAAAGAAAATTAAAAATCATGCCTTTCCACAGTGTCTAGGGTATTGATTAAAGAGATTACAATACAAGTTTCAAGTAGCTGATAAAAAAATGGCTCAGATTTCAAGTGAATCTGGTGATAAGGTGCACCCACAAAATAAATCCACTATGGAAACCCCTATCAAGGGTAATAATTTCCAAGACTCAGCCCCAAAAATTAATTTTAGGGATGCCCTTCATGGTGGAAAGCCTCAACCTAATGCTAATATTAATCTTAGGGCTTTATGTAAACCTCTAAGAATGCCTAAGATGGATTCTAGGAAAACAGAGTTAGGATTTATTAAAGAAACTGATGGAACTCCTATTGTTAAGCTTGATATGGGTAACATTCAGACTGGCATTGAAGATTTGGAAAAAAAGAGGACTATTTATCTCTATTTGGGCTACAAAAAGCTACTACTTTCAAAATTTAGGCTACAAAAAGCTGAAAAAATAAAGGTGAGTTACAAATCTCTATTTATCCAAATGGTTATTTTCTTGTTCTATTTTCCAATAATGAATATAGAGATAACACATTTCAAGGGAGTCCTTGGTTCTTTGGAAGGGCATGGCTTTTTATGAATTCCTGACATACTAAATTTAAATCCAAATAAGAGATGCCTTCTACAAGTCCCATGTGGGTTAGACTCTTTGGCCTCCCAATTGAATTTTGGAATCCGACTATTTTTTCTTCAATTGGAAACTCTTTAGGAACTTTTATGATGACTAGTAATTGTACTAAAAAATTTGAACATATTATATATGTTCGGATTTGTGTTTTAATAGATTTTGACAAACCCCTATCTAAAAATATCACATTAAATTTTAGGGAGGATACTTAGGAGAAAGTAGTGGACTATAAGAAAATTCCTTTTTGTTGTAGAACTTACCATGAATATGGTCATTTGACTAGTGTTTGCCCAAGTAAAATTCTAGATCAAAAGAAAGAAGATATAAACTCAACAAATTTCCAAATGCCTAAGAAGAAGAACACTCTGAAAAAACTAGATATGAAGGATCAATCTAAGTTATCTACTGATATGTTTGTTTCCAAAATTGATATCCCAAGTGAGGAAGAGAAAATAATGGAAACAAAAATCTTAGAAACACAATTTAAATATGAAGGAAAAAACTCAGAAATAAACCAACAAATCAAAGGTTTTCAACAGAAAAAAAAAAAAAGGAGAAAATATACATAAGAAAAACAGTCTTTTAAATGTTAAAATTTTAAATAATATAGGTTCTAATATAGACTCTGTTGAACCTTCTAGTAACACTTTGGCTATGTACATGCATTTTTCATTGTTAGAAGCCATATTAGATTCAATTGGAGTAAGTCAAGAAATAGACAAAAAAATGAAGATGGATTCTAATCAAAAGGCAGGTCACAAAACCAATCAACATCATAGGGAAAAAGAAAGTGAAAAGCTTATAAAGAAAGGTAATATTAATACTCTTCCCAACTTTTCTAGCCCTATTATTAATGAAGATCATCACTTGGAATATTAGAGGACTCAAAGGGAGTCTTTCAAAACAAAATGAAATTAGAAGAATAATTCAAATAAATCATCCGCATCTTGTTTTTCTTCAAGAAATGAAGATGTCAATAGAGGAAATAGAATCAATTGCTAGTAAAATTTGGCCAGTTGGAAAAGTGATTCCCCTCAGTTCTCAGGGGACTTCTGGTGGTATTTCTTGCCTTTGGAACCCAAAAGAGGTAGTTATTCACCATATGGTTGGCAGTTGGGGTATTTTGGATATAGCTATTCAAAGTAGATATTCCAACCAAATTATGCTCTACATTATTGTTTATGCTCCGACTACTTTGGAGGAAAAAAGAAGATAGTGGAAGGATATAACCTATATTATCTCTCATTTTATTGAATATTGGATCTTTGTCGGAGGATATTTCAATACCATCCTCTCTCTGGATGAGAAAATAAGGGGAAATAGAAATTTGGATAGGAGCACTGACCTCATGAGTGAATATATTGCAAACCTTCATCTTATGGACATCCAACCAAATAATGGCCTTATGACTTGGTCTAATAGAAGGTAAGGCTTAGCTTGTATAATGGAGACATTGGATAGGTTCTTGCTCTCCGAAAATTTCTTAATACATGGTCACATTCCTAAAGTGAAGACTCTTAACAATATTGGTTCGAATCACTAGTCAGTCATGGTGGAAATGTGGAAAATCAATATAATTTTCTCTCCTTTTTATTTCAATTAATGTGGCTTAGAGACAGTTCCTTTAGACCTCAGTGCAACAATGGTGGAAGGAAGGTAAACCTAGGTATGGGACTAAGATGTTTTGTTTTACCAAAATATTACAATATATTAAATCCAAAATCAAGACTTGGAACTGGAAGGAGTTTGAGGATGTTCATAAAAAATAACATGAAGTTATTGCTCAGCTTGAAAATTTGAATAAGAAAATTTATTTAGATGACATCATAGAGAGTAGAAGTGCATATAAAATTAATCTCACAACTCAATTAGAGGAACGGAAAAAAAAAAAAAGAACTCTTATGGAAGAAAAAATATAGAATTCAATGGCTCAAAGGAGATCAAAACACAAATTTCTTCCACAAATATCTTCTAGCTCAAATATCTTATAACTTTATTTCTTCCTTGATATCAAATTTTGGAGATGTTGTGTACACTTGGAATGGCATGAACTCAATTGTTGTCAATTACTTTTTCAAATTTTTTTTATTGCTACCCCTCTTGACTCAGCTTCTCAAAAAATATTCTTCAAGCAATCCTTTCTCTTATCACTTTTGAGGATAACTCTATTTTTACTGCGCCCGTTACTATCAATGAGCTTGAACAGGTAGTTTTTAAAATATAAAAAGGTAAAAAGCCAGGTCCTGATGGTTGTCCCATTGAGTTCTACCAAGAGTTCTAGGATATCCTTCATGCTAATTTATTAGAGATGGTAGAAGAATCCAAGAAATCCAAATAAATTTTTAAGGTTATCAAAAAAACTTATATTACTCTTGTTCCAAAATCTCAAGAGGTTGATCATATCTCATATTTTAGACCTATTGCTTTATGTAATGTTCTTCTCAAAATCATTTCTAAGATCATGGCATAAAGTTTGAAGCCTCTTTTGCATAATATTATTTCCCCTAAACAAGGGGGTTATGTGGAAGGGCATCAAATAGTGGAAGAGATTTAATAGGTGGTTTCATGTATGTGTTCTACATCAGGCTCATATTTGATGTGCCTAACCCTCCAAAAACATACTTTTGAGACCTAACTCCTCCATATAGTGTCCCAAAATTAGCTTTTAGAATAGGTTCCCAGGTTTTTTGGGTTTTTTTGAATGTTAGAAGTTTATTATATTTTGTTATACCTTAAGTTGAGACCTAATATTTTAAATTAAGGTTCATTATTGTAAGAGGGATGTGTGCACCAAATTTGGGTGCAATCCGACTCATTTTTATTTTTAGCAATTTTTAGAAAAAAAATGTTTTTAGGGTTTCTTTAGAGTTTCTTTGGTTTTTGGTGGCTATATGAGGGATTGTATTCTTTTGGAGAAGGGGTGTGAATTCAAGAATGAGAAGAATATCGATTTGTAGGTTTCTTCCATTATATTGCATTTGTGTTATGTGATTGGAGTCCATTTTGTTGGTCTCTTGTAGCTGAGTTTACACCATTTGGTATCAGAGCTAATGTGATCTCACTAGTGAAGGGAAGATGTCGCCTATAAGATATGCCCAAATGAATAGGAAGATCAAGGATTTGAATGCATAAATAGCATGGTTGACTAGTATGATTTATCACATGGGAGAGAAACATCCTAGGGCACATGCAGATCAAGGATTTGATGATGAAAATGTACTTGAGGAATGTGGATCTGGGGTCCATGCAAAAGCAAAACCAGAGGGTCCAAATGAAGAAAGGTATAGTTTTGAAAATCAGTTGATACGAGCTCTAGGGGGGCTTAAGGAGAATTGATATGGGATCAATATCGAGGTTCCTAACTATGATGGTGGGTTGAAACCAGAGGAGTTGATCGATTGGATCAATATCCTAGAAAAATATTTTGAATCGAGTAACCTTGCTGAAGAGAAGAAGGTTAATCTCGCATGCACAAAGTTTAAGGGACATGCATTGATTTGGTGGGATCATTTATAGACTACACGATAGAGTAATGGAAAGTAAAAGATCAGGGATTGGACAAATATGAAGAAAAAGTTATAGGAAAAATTTATACATGTAGACTACTCCCAAACCCTATTTCGTAGATTTCAGAATCTTCGACAGAAGGATAAAAGCATTGAGGACTATACTAATGAATTCTACAAGCTATCCATTCAAGTGGAGCACAATGAGACGGAGGACCAAAATGCTGCCAGGTATGTAAATGGCCTAAGTTTTGTTGTCCAATATGAGATGAGCATGCATCGCACTCTTACAGTGGAGGATGCGTATCAAATGGCCCTCAAGGCAAAGGAGAAATTGAAAAGGGTTAATAGAAGAGGTAAGAATGGATTCACACCCTCTTCAGGTTGGGGTCAAAGCGGATCTAATTTTCTCAAGGGATAATCCTCAATACTTGCTAAACAAGAAGAAGATGGGCAAAATCTGAGAGGAAGAGGATACCAACGAGGTAGAGGTTACGGTGGTGGATGAAATGGGAATGATCTAAGAAGGTCATATACCTATTATGGATGTGGTGAGGAAGGGCACAGAGCATTTGAGTATCCCCAATGTGATGTCCAAGAAAGGTGTCAAGGAGGACAAGGAAGGGTCAATATGGTTGAGATGGAAGAGCAGGATGAGGATGAAGTTATTGTTGACATGGGGGAAGCACTTATGATAAGGAGGACACTGATTTTTCCTAATAAAGAGAAGGTGTAGAGCAAAGCAAAGGGACGAACCATAGATGGCGATGATTATGGGCTGCGAATGAACATCTTTTGAAAAAGGTGTACATCGGGAGGGAAGGTATGTAACATTGTCATTGATGGTGGTAGTTGTGAGAATATGGTATCAAATGTCATGGTTGATAAAATGAACCTGGAATGTGAAAAGCATCCTTATCCATATTGCATATCATGGGTTAAGAAGGGTAATGATGCAACAATATATTAGAGGTGTTTAATTAAATTTTCAATTGGGAGCACTTACAAGGATGAAGTGTGGTGTGATGTTGATCCCGATGGATGCATGTCATATTCTTTTGGGAAGACCTTGGTAGTACGATAGGGATACTAACTATAATGGGAGAAATAATACTTACACATTCTGGAAGGATGGTGTAAAGGTAGTTCTTGTACCTCTAAAGGAGGATGGGCCGAGTGAGAGCTTGTTGATGATGAAGTTTCTTGCAGATATCAAGGATACTAGCTTCTGTTATGCCTTAACAGCTAGGAAGCTAAAAATAGAGGAAGTGGTTATGCCTACAATAGCAGCTAAGTTGTTAAGTGAATATAAAGATGTCACACCAGAGGAGTTACCAAATGGGCTACCACCAAAGAGGAATATCCAACATCACATGGATTTGATTCCAGGATCAGTGCTCCCAAATTAAGTAGTTTATCGGTTGAACCCGACACAGAATAAAGAGTTGATTAGGCAAGTGATAGAGTTTATAAATAAGGGATTAGCTATGGAGAGTATGAGTCCATATGCGACTCCAACATTGTTGACCCCAAATAAATATGGTGACTGGTGAATGTGTGTGGATAGTAGAGCCATACAAAAGATCACAATAAAGTATCGATATCCTATACCGAGAGTGGATGACATGATGGATGGATTGGCTAGAACTAAATACTTTAGTAAAATCGATCTGTAGTGTGGCTACTACCAAATTAGAATTAGAGAAGGGATGAATGGAATACAACTTTTAAGATAAAATATGGGTTTTACGAGTGGATGGTGATGCCATTTGGGTTGTCTAATGCACCCAGTACATTTATGTGGTTGATGAACAGAGTACTACAGGAATATAATGGTAAGTTTGTGGTTGTGTATTTTGATGATATTTTGATTTATAGTAAAAGTGAAGAAGAGCATTTGTTACACCTGAAATTAGTGTTAAACGTGCTCAGGAAGGAGAAATTGTATTTCAACCTGAAGAAATATAGATTTCTTCAGGATAGTTTAGTGTTTTTAGGATTTGTAATATCAAGAGATGGCATGAGGATGGATGACGAGAAAGTGAAGGCAATTATGGAATGGCCTCTTCCATGAACTATAACAGAAGTAAGGATATTTCATGGCCTAGATACCTTTTACATAAAGTTAATTATGAACTTCAATAGTATAGCTACCTTTATAACTGAGTGCGCGAAGGAGAAAGAGTTTGTATGGACTACGGTAGCAACAGAGATTTTTGAACTCTTGAAGAAGAAGGTGTTAGAAGACCCTATTCTAGTGTTACCAGATTTTAGTAAGGTGTTTGAGGTTGATTGTGATGCCTCATTTATTGGAATTGGTGGTGTCTTAAGTCAAGAGGGCCGACCTGTAGCATTTTTTTGTGAGAAGCTGAATGATGCAAGGAAGAATTATTCTACATATGATGTGGAATTTTATGCAATTGTGTAAGCATTGCAAAATTGGAGGCACTACTTACTCTCAAAGGAGTTTGTGTTGTTTACTGATCATGAAGCATTAAGGTATATCAACTCTCATAAAAAGTTAAATAGCAGGCATGCCAAATGGGTTTCATTTTTGCAACAATAGACATTTATCCTGAAGCATAAGTCGGGAAAACAAAATAAGATTGTTGATACATTGAGTATGAGAGTCTTGTTTTTGACCACTATGGAGAATGAAGTGGTAGGATTTGAGGGGATTAAAGATCTATATGAATCTAATGCAGATTTTGGGAATATTGTGCAACAGTGTAAAAGTGTGATAGAGGGTGAGTCTCGTACTATTTTTGAAGAGTATTTTTTATAGAATGGTTACTTGTTTAAGGGTAATCGATTATGCATTCCCAATGGCTCTATGAGAGAGAACATTTTGAGGGAATTACATAGTGGGGGTTTGGCTTGTCATTTTGGAGTAGCCAAAACTACCACTCTTGTAGAGGAGAAGTACTATTGGCCAAAAATGAAGAGAGACATAATAAGGTTTGTCTCTAGATGTAGAGTATGTCAAATGGCTAAGGGCCATGTGCAAAATACAGGGTTGTATATGCCACTGCCAGTTCCTACAGGACCATGGACTGATTTGAGTATGGATTTCATGTTGGGGTTACCCAAGACACAGAGGGGTAAGGATTCAGTTTTTGTTGTGGTAGATAAATTTTCAAAAATGGTGCATTTCATTGTTTTCCAAAAAACTAATGATGCAACTAGGATTGCAGTCTTATTCTTTGATGAAATTGTGTGATTGCATGTTGTTCCAAAGACTATTACTTCTAATCAGGATATTAAGTTCTTAAGTCACTTTTGGAGGATGTTGTGAAATAATTTGAACACCAGGATACAGTTTAGTAGTGCGTACCACCCATAGACTGATGGGCAAATAGAGGTAGTGAATAGAAGCTTGGGAGACCTCTTACGATGCATAGTTGGAGAAAAACCAAAACAATGGGATTTAGCCTTGTCACAAGTAGAATTTGCATACAACAGTTTAGTGAACAGGTTGATAGGTAAATCTCCTTTTCAAATTATTTATGGTTGAAATCCTAGAGGTGTATTAGATTTGGTTGAGTTACCAATTGGGGAACAAGTTAGTGATGATGCAGAAGCATTTTTTTAGCATATCCAAAAATTGCAAGAGTCAGTGAGGGAAAAATTGCAGAGTAGTAATGCTCACTACAAAGAGTCTATTGATGCACATAGAAGGGTGAAATTTTTTGAAGAGGGTGATATGGTCATGGTTCATCTTAAGAAAGAAATATTTCCTAAGGGGACGTATAACAAACTGAAACTTAAGAAAATTGGGCCATGCAAGATTTTGAAGAAGATCAATGATAATGCCTATAAAGTGGAGCTGCCCGATGAATTTGATATTTCACCCATTTTTAATGTTTCTTATTTATTTCAGTATCCTGGTACTACTGAGGATGGCGAATTATAGGAGATAGTAAATTGGGCATGACATATACCTAAGAACAAAAAATACATAGTTTCATAGGTGATCGATAAGAAGGTGATCACCACTAGACATGGGAGCTACAACAAATACTTGGTTCAATGGGAAGCATTACCACAGGTAGATAATACTTGGGTTTTAGATTCAAAGCTAAAGAAAGTTGATAACCAGAAGCTACAGGATTTCAATTCATCTAAACTCACAAGAGCTTGTTGAGTGAATATTTTGTCCTACTACAAAATGAACATGCAACTGGAGTCTCAAACCTGCAGACTCTTTCTTGCAAAGAAAATTTATTATTTTAATTTCTCCAAGTTTCCTGTGAACAAACATTCATATGCATATAACCAATTAAGACAAAATGCAAATAAATGAATGTAATCTAGAACAACTTATTTTCTGCAAGTAACTGTTAACAAGGGGCCTTTGATGATTCCCAACAAACTTTGTAACCCTAATCTGTTAAAACAATCTAACAACATAAAGCAAAAGAAAGAATAGAAACCCTTTCTTCTTTTATGATCTTGAAATTAATGAAACCCTCCCTAGAATGAATTAGCAACCTCTTTTATCTTTGGCTTAAAGCAAGATTTTAAATGAAAAAAATGCGTGGTATAGGCCACTTCATTTTAAACTCCGTGCCTTTAGCATGAGGTTCATTTTATGGTTAACTGGTTCATTTTATCTTTCATTTAAATGTTCTGCTATTTCTACGTTAACGTTTGGAGTTAGTAAAAATATAAAACGTATCCTGGAATGCACCAGAATCCGAGATGCCAATCTTCGAATAAACAGTAAAAAATAATATCAGAACCTAGAACCGCAACATTGCTTATGAAAATCAGCTGGAAAACTAAAACAGGACGTTAATTCGGTTAGCAATCTCCTCCCTGCAAAACCCCAAGTTGTGAGACGAAGTTCTAAAACAACCCGACCTAACAGACCTGTACTCACACACAGCCAAATCAGATCAGATGCAAGACTCTAAGGAAAGAAAATGATTGCATCATTCTGCCATTCACCTATCGTAACCCATCTCATGGCGTAAACGGATAGATACAAGAGAAAATAATGCAAAGTAAAGATTAACAGAGAAAACAGTAGTATTAGCTTCAATCTCCTTTTGGTTTTGCACACAAAAGTTGCTCTTGCCAAATAACTCCTTTATTAAAAATAATGCTTTCTTGCTACAATTTCCAGCCCTGTATCTATCTACATTTTTGCTATTTAAACTTTCTGTTGCTGCTCTCGGCTGCTCTGTGATGCTTCGTTTCAGTTCCCAGGACGCTTCGTTTCAGTTTCTCGCCTTTTGGTGTTTTTAACCCTTCGCTTGAATCTGCAACGCTTGATCTTCTCTGCGGCCAGTAACTGTCGATCTGAAGCGTTACTCTGATCCTCATGCCTTTCTGCCACGTGTTCAGCGCTCTCTGCATGTTCCATAACGGTCCCATGAAAATCGTGACCAAAAATAGCCCGCGGCCTTGCTCCTTCGCTTTCACAGCGAAAACGCGACATGTCGCGAAATCGTGACATGTCGCGATATCGCTACGCTTTTGTTCTCCGTACGCTTCGACCGCAACCTGTCGTGAAATCGTGACCATTTTCTCCTTCGGGCCCTCTCACCGCAATCTGTCGTGATTTCACTACCGTTTCTCTATTCCATACACTTTGCCGAAACCTGTCGCGATTTCGCTACCATTTCTCTTTCGGGCATGGTCTTCACTTTTGTCATGATTTCACGTCTTCTCTATTCCGTACACTTTGCCGAAACCTGTCGCGATTTCGCTACCATTTCTCTGCTTCGGGCATGGTCTTCATTTTCTGTCATGATTTCGCGACGTCTTCTCTGTTCCGTACACTTTGCCGAAACCTGTCGCGATTTCGCTACCATTTCTCTGTTTCGGGCATGGTCTTCACTTTCTGTCATGATTTCGTGACGTCTTCTCTGTTCGTACACTTTGCCAAAAGTGTCACGAAATCGCTACCATTTTGATACTTAAGCCTTTTTATCCACTTGCGCCATGAAAACGCGACACGTCACGATTTCGTGACGCCTTTCGAACTATGCACCTATGTCCCAGTTTTGTCACGATTTCGATGCCTTTCAATTTTGCCTCTGCCCGCTTTCGAGCCGAAAATCAAACACGTCGCGATTTCGTGATCTTCGTTTCACCCCGCTATCGTTGATCCATGATTTTTCGACACGTAGCACGATTTCGCTACATTTTCCATTACCTTTCTCTCTCTCATTCACATGTCGCGATTTCGTGACACTTTCTACACTTGTGCATTTTTTTGCCCCTTTTCTTCATTTTTAGCATCTGGGTCACTGAGATTTTCTTTGAAAGCCTACAAAAAAGGTGGGTCCCCAATTTTGGGGTGTGTTGTGGATTAGCCACAACAAATGGTGACTCTGCTGTCAAATGCTCCAGAGCATTTTTGTGAGAACCCAACCTGAAATATACAAGCTTAGATACAGGCGTTAGCACATAAAAGATAAACAAATACCGACAGATCAGAAGTACATGAAACATCAGAATCATTAGTATTAGCTCGGTGTGTGCTATTTGTTTTCATTCCATATCGCTTGGACTTGATCAACATTCCATTGTCAGTTTTACATGCATGCATGTGTGAGACTGTAAATGATTTGTGAAACCTAATGAATATGCTTAGAGATTTTGCTTTTACAAATGCATAGACCTTCTAATATCATACACAAATATTCAAGATTATCAAACCCTCTTAGGATCAACCATGTGTATAATGAATTGTTTTATTAGATCCCAAAGTTGGTTATGAGTCACTACTATCTTGAACCCATGTGTAAGTGAAAGTGAAATCAGAGCTTTGGGAAATCGGACTCCCAACTTAATCTAGATGGGAGTTTAACCCTATTCTTACTACTCTGATTTGGAATTCATTACCTCACTTTGAGCAAAATGATTTAACCAATTATGGAAGAAATGGTCATGCTAGTCTAACCCTTTGAACAGTCAGTGGTCTTGTTTTTTAGACAAGACATGTTGTCATGCATGGGCATACCTAACCCCATAATCCATGACTTAACTTCATTTCTTTGGACTTTGGGGATGACTACCCATCCTTTGCAGAGGACAAGTAGTACGATCCTTTCAATCCAATATACAGATGAGATGGGAAAAAGTTAATTTTACTTCTTGGATCTTGGGGATGACTACCCATCCTTGCTAGGGACATGTAGTACGATCCTTCCAATCCAAGTCTTAGATGAAAAATGGAGAATATTAATTTTATTACTTGAACCTTGGGGATGACTACCCATCCTTTGCAGAGGACAAGTAGTACGATCCTTTCAATCCAATTTTTATCTTGAAATGAGACATAGGAGCTTTGGGGAATCAGATTCTCAACCTAGGCGAGATGAGAATTATGCCCTATCCTTACTACTCCATGTAGGTCAAATCAAAGCTTTGGGGAGTTGGATCCTCAACCTAAGTTCGATGAGGACTTAACCCTATCCTTACTACTCTGATTTTAGGCTTTAAGCTTAATGGAAGTGGTAAAAACCATTGTTTTAAGGATCATGTTGCATAATAGGATAGACATGAAATATTCCTTTCGCTTGACCCTTTTCCTCCAAGCAAGGTTTTGATCATTTTGCCCAAGATCTTTTTTAATGTGTACAAACTGTGCTTGGTTCTAGATATCTTGGGGCTCAGTTTCCAACCTTAGGATTTTTTCTTTATTTATGTTATAGTATAACCCTAAGAGGATTTAACACACTTTAATGATTTGTATCTGAAATGCATATGTAACTAAGATGGCATGAATATGCAAAGTGAGATGTACTATGAATGCATTGCCCTTTGAATTGCAGATGAAGTATTACCATAATTTGTAAAACTGACTACTTCATGCATCACAAGCCCCAAACGATATTATTTAACCGTTTGTGTTATATGTGGAGCTTTTACAACATAATTCCAATGCTTCATCTTCTCCCGATCTTAGGCATGTGTTACCATTTCAAACTTTTATTCTTTTTTTTTTTTTTTTATTCTGTATAAGACAATGAAAACATGTCAAACAAACACACCACCTAAACGTCCAACCTGCACACACAAAAGAAACAAAGCACAACATTAATACAAACCTAAACATGTCAAGAACACACAACTTAAATATCAAATCTGCACACAAAAGAAACAAAGCATGGCATAATTACATATAATACAAAACCCAGCTGCTTCAAGCCTGGAAGTAGTGTTTCAAGTGCAACCCATTGACAGGTAATGCCAAATCCTTTCCATCCAAGGTTCTTAGTCTAAAACTGTTTTCCCCTAGGACTTCTGAAACTTGGTACGGACCCAACCATAAGTAGTCAAACTTATCATGATCCCCTTTCTTCTCATGTCTTTTGTCCCATAACAGCACTAGATCTGATATTTTAAAAGCCTTGGCTCTAGAATTTTTGTCAAACCATATTTTTACTACATCCTGGTGTTTACTAAAATGAAGCATAGCTTCATCCCTTTTCTCATCCAGATGCATTAATTGTGTTAGTCTAGACTCAAGTTTATCATTAGTTCCGAAATAATCTTTCATGAAATGCAGCGTTTGTAACCTGAGATTTGTAGGAAAAATGGGATCTTGTCCATAAACCAGATGGTAAGGAGATGTTCCTATTGCTTCTTTGACTCTGATTCTGTCGGCCCAAAGAGCCAACTTAAGCTTGTTATGCCAGTCCCGCGGATTTCTTTCCAACAATTTTTTTATGACATTTAACAAATTCTTGTTAGATGATTCGGCCAATCCATTACCTTGCGGATAATAATTGGAAGAGAATTTTAGACTCACACTGTTATCAAAGGCCCAATTAGCAAACTCTAGAGAGGAAAAAGCTGAACCATTATCACTTACAATGGAGTTAGGCATCCCGAACCGAGTGACAATGTTATCCTCTAAAAATTTAATAACAACCTCCGAAGTAGCATTCTTTGTGGGGATAGCTTCAGTCCACCTTGTGCAATAATCCGTAGCTGTTAGAATGTATTTGTGGGAATCGGATGAATTGGGACTGATAATCCCAACAAAATCCAGGCCCCATTGCGCAAAAGGTCTAGACTCAATTACGGATTGTAAAGGCATGGAAGCACATTTGTCTCTATTGGCTGTAGTTTGACATGTATGACATGACCTCACATGAATATGGGCATCTTTGAACAGTCGAGGCCAATAATAACCGGCTCTAAGGATTTGGTGGGCTGTGGCATTAGCGGACCCGTGTCCTGTCCCATGTTTACCATGAAATTCCTCGAGTATTCGCACTGCCTCTTTTTGATCAACACAACGAAGGTAAATACCTTCATGGTTTTTCTTGTATAACGTGCCAGATCTAATTAGGAAATTAGCAGACTTCAAGCGCAAGGCTCTTCGTTGAGTAGAATTCAAATGCGGTGGACATTTACCATTTAGTAGAAAATACACCACATCTCGTATACCACTCATCTTTGGTTATATCCGCGACTTCATAATGTTGACATGAAATCGCGAGATCCTTTTCTCGCTATTGCCTTAACCAACCCTTGTCCCCGCACTATCTTCATCGACTGAATCTCAAGATCAAACTCCTGCAAAGTTGAAACCCACTTACCACGTCTTTCACCTAATTCATTCTGTATGAACATGGCTTTGACTGCAGGATCCGGGACGATAGCAAAGACCCTACTGTGGACTATGTAATGCCTGAATTTTTTTACAGTCTTAACCAGAGCATACATTTGCTTGTCCAAGATGGAGTATCTCAGTTTCGCATCTTTGAGAGGACTACTCAGGAAGGCAATAGGATTTTCAATGCTGCCTTCACTCTTCTGAGTTAAAACACTCGCAAAGGAGTGATCTGAAGCAAATGTGTAGATATAGAAAGGCTTCGTGTAATCGGGACTCACTAAAACCGGGGCTTTAGAAATCGCGTCTTTGATATTTTTAAAAGCATCTCTATTTTCATCTGTCCACTTGATCTGGACCTCTTTCTTTAACATGTCGTTCAAAGGCTTTGCTATTTTTGCAAAATCTGCAATAAATTTTTTGACGAAATTGATCTTCCCAAAAAATGATCTCAACCCCTTCTTGTTGTTGGGACAAGGAATCTGCTGTATGGCTTCTATTCTCTCAGGGTCAATGGAAATTCCATCCTTAGATATTATATGTCCCAACAGTTTTCCTTTCGTTACCCCGAAAATGCACTTCTTTGGGTTGAGAGAAATGCCATGTTCCCTGCATCTTTGAAAGACTTTCTTAAGATCCCTGACGTGGTTTTCCCTGTTCTTAGAAAAGACAGGAATGTCATCTACATAGACAATGATGCACTTACCTATGAGCCCTTTAAAAGCAAAGTCCATAGCTCGCTGGAAAGTGGCACCTGCGTTCAATAGTCCGAAGGGCATTCTCCTGTATGCAAAGGTGCCCCACTTTGTGGTAAAAGCAGTCTTCATCCTATCACTAGGATGGATAAGGACCTGATTATATCCCGAATAACCATCCAGGAATGACATCATCTCCGACCCGTTTACCTTTTGGAGTATTTCATCAATGGTGGGTAACGGGTAGTTGTCCTTTTGTGAGGCTTTATTAAGATTTCTAAAATCGATACATAACCTTATTTCTCCACTCTTTTTCCTCACGGGGACCAGGTTAGCAACCCATGTGGAGTGCCTAACAGGAAAGATGATCTTAGCTTCTAACAGTCGCTTTACCTCTTTCTCTATCAAGGGTTCTAATAATGGATTGACTCGCCTCTGTCTTTGCCTGAAGGGTTTGGAGTCTGGCTTCAACGGAATCGTGTGCATTATGACATTCTGATCATAGGTTTTCAACTCCTTATAACTCCAAGCTATGCAGTCTATGTATTCCTTTAATGCATTGGCAATGGAATCCTTCTCCTGCTTGGTACATGCTTTTGCTATGAATACTTCTCGAGGGTTTTCTGCACTTCCAATGTTAACCAAATCACAGGCTTCTCTGGGAGGTGGAACCTTTTTACCTTCTCTTGGTTGGTATCCGATATCGAAAGTTTTTTCTAACGAAGCCATCTCATCTGGCATCTTATTGTTTTTTTCAATAATTTTTTCTTCCAAATCTGCCTCCTTTAAATCCCTCTCATCTTCATCTATAACCTGCTTTTCAAATATACCAGAATTAGTGACAAAATGGAATATGTGCCTGTCACTATCAAACACTTGGAAATTCGTGACATTATCTGGTATTGAGGGACAAGGGACCAGTTCTACGGAGAATTTCTTGCATTTCTTATGGTCCACTGGTTTCAACATACTCGCAGCTACGGCTAGAGAATCTGCCAGACGATTGCCTTTTCTAGAGATCAGAGATATGTTAAAAGCATCAAACTCGTCTATTAAATCTCTAACCCTGGTTCGGTAAAGTCTAAGCCGCCTGTCCTTGCATACGTATTGTCCCTTCACTTGTTTTACCACCAGTTCCGAATCACCAAGGACCTTGATACACTTAACTTTCTTTCGAAGTGCCAATTGAAGTCCGAGAATCAAGGCCTCATATTCTGCCATGTTGTTGGTGGCAAGGAACTGCAGTCTGTATGCAGCGAACATAGGCTCCTTATCCGAACATGACAGTTCAACACCGGCTCCTGCTCCTTATCTGGACCTGGATCCATCAAATCTTAAAGTCCAAATGTCCTGATGTCCTTCAGTAACGTTGCACCCAATTCTTTCATTTTGGGAACTTTCAGGCGTTTCTATGTCCAAACAATATGCTCCCAGCTCTGCTTCAATGTATTGGATCTCATTCGGTTTGTTGTACTCCGTGATCATCTCCTTGAGCCTAGGTTCACTATCAATCCGAATTTGGTTGGCCACTCCCCTCCACGGCAACCACATATGTGAAGAATCTGTCACAATGTAACCATTCAAGTTTTTACTCCAATCTCTTCCCAAAACCATGCCATATTTGATAGGAATGTCGAGCACCAATATGTCTATGTGATGTTGAACCCTGGGTTCTGAATTGACTTGAATAAGAACATCACCCAATTCTCCCACTTCCTCCATGGTTGATCTATCCAGCTGCACCACCCTGCTTCTAGAAGGCTTTGGTGTAAATCCCAATTTTTTACAGATTTCTAGGGGCATGATGGTAGCCGAGGCCCCTGAATCTATTAAACAATTGTGCAAGTTTTTACCTGCAATTCTAATGGTTATCAAAAAAGGAGGTATATCTCGTTTTTCCTTTTGTAAAACCAATCGGGACTCAGCACTTTTAGCTTCATGAACTTGGGCAGATGGATCTAATATTTTTGGTGGACTTACTTCTTGGCCTAATAATCGGGACATGTCATACATCGAGACATTGGCCTTAGTTTTCTTCATGTCTTCCACCAAGTCATAAGTGGGTTTTTCTGAATTTGACATATTTTGCACCATCTTAGACTTTTCCACCATGGATGGAGGAGGGGGATTGACATCTCCTTTGAAATCGAGGAGGAAGTAATTGGTTGTTTGGAGGAGTAGAGGAAGTTTTGGGCTCCTTAGAACTCCTAGTGTAATACTTGTGATTTCCTTTCCCAAAACGTTTGTTGGCATGAACTTCCAATGTTTCTTCATCTTCGTTTCCAAAAAATTCCACATCCTCCTCTTCTTCACTTTCTTGGGAATGTATAACCTCAGTCAATATAGACTCATGCTTCCCGTGGCCACATTGCATACAATCGTTGTCACAAGGTCCCGATTCTCCATAATCTTTCGAGACATCTGCCTGATTGGCTACGGGGTTGGGTACTCGTCCATTATTCGGCTACGTGTTGTATGTTCCTTTTCCTCTATGGTTATGAGGCCGGTTATGACCCATGGCTTGGTCCACATTTTTATTGACATTTCCCACCGTAACCAAAACTTTGGCCAAGGTTTCCTTCATGTTTTCTATGGCGGATTCAGACCCTTGTGGTTGAGGCACTGTAATTTCGGGTCCAGTTGTGTTTGCTGCATTAGCCACCTCTGGAATAGGTACAATGGCTTGGGTCTGGGAGGTGGATTCCATCCTGGATTCACACTTTGAATAGCTTGGGTCTGGGCAGGTGGATTCCACCCTAGATTCACACTTTGAATGGGAGTGATTGTTGGATAAGTCATTGGGCTTGGCGTGCTAATCGGAGCAAACCCCGGCATGGTCAACAAATTACTGCCCATGCCGAACCCAGGCAAACCCATCGGGCTATTTTGAATTAATCCCTGCGTTTGGACAGAGGCATTCGGATAACCTGGAAATGGCGTCCCTTGGGTGGGTGTTTGAAAATTGTTCATCATAGGAACCTGTGGTGCCATTAACTGGTTCATCATAGCAAATTGACTGTATGGACCGTATTGTCCCATCCCAGTCAATTGAGACAATCCTGCCCCTGGCAGGTTCATCTGTTGTTCAAGAGTCATCGTTTCTGCATAAGCTAAAGGAAGCGTCGTAACCTGAGGGTTCCTTCTAGTCAACAAAGACGTTAAAGGATCTAAGGCTCCGAAGTATAATTGCAAGGCGACTGCAGGATCTACCGCAAAGTGACGAGTCAGATTCATGTATAGTTTTTGGAACCTCTGGTTAAATGTTCGTATGGGCTCATTGGGTAATCTTTTACATGATACGAACAGATTGTAGATTATGGAGGGATCCAATAACATTCTAAACTGGCTAATGAAGGCGGTTTCTAATTGGGCCCATGAAGTGATGGACCCTGCTGGAAGATTTCGATACCATTCATTGGCCGTGGGGTCTAGACTAGCAGGGAAAACTCGGCAAGCAACATCCTCGTGAGTAACCCCTTGCCTAAACATATAGTCCTTGTAGATTTGAACATGATCTTCTACTGTTGTGGGACCATCGTGCAAGAATTTGGGTAATCCCCTTTCAATGTTTCTAGGCAAATCATGGACTGCCCCAGGAATATCTAAAGGGGAACTTTGCGCACCATACCAGAGGGCAGGTGGTTGTTGTTGTTGTTGTTGTTGTTGGGCCATGTTATTCAAAGGTGTTAACCCTGTGGGAACAATGGAAATGCTTGGAACTGTGGAGACAGATACAACTGGTGTTACTGTCGCACTTGAAATTAAGGATTCAGGCCCGCTAGACGTACTTGAGTCTAAAGAAATCCCTAACTCAAGTATACTGGGTGGTATTTCGATCTCTAATGTTTTGTTTTTCGGCCTCCTAGCAGTGGGAGAAAGGCTTTGGAAAATAGTTTCCCCTGTGGTTTTAGACCTAGTAGCTATGTACTCAGGTTGGGCCAGCTTGGAAACTCTAGAACTCTAAAAGACTTCTCTCAACTCACTTGCCAAATAAAATGTCTAAATGTTATACCTGCAAGCACAATAGGTGGAAACAAAACTACCCACGTTAATTGTTAGAATAAACCATAATTACAAAGTAATAAAGAAGGCCCTCCTTCTAGCGCCAAAATGTTGAGTGAATATTTTGTCCTACTACAAAATGAACACGCAACTGGAGTCTCAAACCTGCAGACTCTTTCTTGCAAAGAAAATTTATTATTTTAATTTCTCCAAGTTTCCTGTGAACAAACATTCATATGCATATAACCAATTAAGACAAAATGCAAATGAATGAATGTAATCTAGAACAACTTATTTTCTGCAAGTAACTGTTAACAAGGGGCCTTTGATGATTCCCAGCAAACTTTGTAACCCTAATCTGTTAAAACAATCTAACAACATAAAGCAAAAGAAAGAATAGAAACCCTTTCTTCTTTTATGATCTTGAAATTAATGAAACCCTCCCTAGAATGAATTAGCAACCTCTTTTATCTTTGGCTTAAAACAAGATTTTAAATAAAAAAATGCGTGGTATAGGCCACTTCATTTTAAACTCCGTGCCTTTAGCATGAGGTTCATTTTATGGTTAACTGGTTCATTTTATCTTTCATTTAAATGTTCTGCTATTTCTACGTTAACGTTTGGAGTTAGTAAAAAATATAAAACGTATCCTGGAATGCACCAGAATCCGAGATGCCAATCTTCGAATAAAAAGTAAAAAATAATATCAGAACCTAGAACCGCAACATTGCTTATGAAAATCAGCTGGAAAACTAAAACAGGACGTTAATTCGGTTAGCAATCTCCTCCCTGCAAAACCCCAAGTTGTGAGACGAAGTTCTAAAACAACCTGACCTAACAGACCTGCACTAACACACAGTCAAATCAGATCAGATGCAAGACTCTAAGGAAAGAAAATGATTGCATCATTCTGCCATTCACCTATCGTAACCCATCTCATGGCGTAAACGGATAGATACAAGAGAAAATAATGCAAAGTAAAGATTAACAGAGAAAACAGTAGTATTAGCTTCAATCTCCTTTTGGTTTTGCACACAAAAGTTGCTCTTGCCAAATAACTCCTTTATTAAAAATAATGCTTTCTTGCTACAATTTCCAGCCCTGTATCTATCTACATTTTTGCTATTTAAACTTTCTGTTGTTGCTCTCGGCTGCTCTGTGACGCTTCGTTTCAGTTCCCAGGACGCTTCGTTTCAGTTTCCCGCCTTTTGGTGTTTTTAACCCTTCGCTTGAATCTGCAACGCTTGATCTTCTCTGCGGCCAGTAACTGTCGATCTGAAGCGTTACTCTGATCCTCATGCCTTTCTGCCACGTGTTCAGTGCTCTCTGCATGTTCAGTAACGGTCCCATGAAAATCGTGACCAAAAATAGCCCGCGGCCTTGCTCCTTCGCTTTCACAGCGAAAACGCGACATGTCGCGAAATCGTGACATGTCGCGATATCGCTACGCTTTTGTTCTCCGTACGCTCCGGCCGCAACCTGTCGCGAAATCGTGACCATTTTCTCCTTCGGGCCCTCTCGCCGCAATCTGTCGTGATTTCGCTATCGTTTCTTTGTTTCGTACACTTTGCCGAAACCTGTCACGATTTCGCTACCATTTCTTTGTTTCGGGCATGGTCTTCATTTTCTGTCATGATTTCGCGACGTCTTCTCTGTTCCATACACTTTGTCAAAACCTGTCGCGATTTCGCTACCATTTCTCTGCTTCGGGCATGGTCTTCATTTTCTATCACGATTTCGCGACGTCTTCTCTGTTCCGTACACTTTGCCGAAACCTATCGCGATTTCGCTACCATTTCTCTGTTTTGGGCATGGTCTTCACTTTTCTGTCATGATTTCACGACGTCTTCTCTATTCCGTACACTTTGCCAAAACCTATCGCGATTTCGCTACCATTTTGATACTTAAGCTTTTTTATCCACTTGCACCGTGAAAACGCGACACGTCGCGATTTCGTGACGCCTTTCGAGCTATGCACCTATGTCCCAGTTTTGTCGCGATTTCGCGACGCCTTTCCAATTTGTGCCCTCTGCCCGCTTTCGAGCCGCGAAAATCAAACACGTCGCGATTTCGCGACCGTTTTGCCCACCTGCTGCCGTTGACTGCGTTGACCATGATTTTTTGACACGTCGCGATTTCGCTACAGTTTTCCATTCTGCCTTTCTCTCTCCTCTCTGGGCCGCGACGGAGCGACATGTCACGATTTCGTGACACTTTTCTATTTTTGGCCGCGACGGCGCAACGTGTCGCGATTTCGCGACATGTCGCGATTTCGCGACACTTTCTACACTTGTGCATTTTTTTGCCCCTTTTCTTCATTTTTAGCATCTGGGTCACTGAGATTTTCTCTGAAAGCCTGCAAAAAGGTGGGTCCCCAATTTTGGGGTGTGTTGTGGATTAGCCACAACAGAGTTGAGTTCTTTTTCACCAAAGGGTTATGATGCACCTTGCCAGAGCCATAACTTGTGAACCGTACGCTCATTTGCCTTGAAATTTAACAGGTGGTTTCATGTGCGTGTTCTACATAAGTCTCATCTTTGATGTGCCTGACCCTCCAAAAAACACACTTTCGATACCTAACTCTTCCATCTAGTGTCCCAAAATTAGCTTTTAGAATAGGTTCTCAGGTTTTTTGGGTTTTTTTGAATGTTAGAAGTTTATTATATTTTGTTATACATTAATTTGAGACCTAATATTTTAAATTAAGTTTCAATATTGTAAGATATATGTGTGCACCGAATTTGGGCACAATCCGACTCATTTCTATTTTTAGCAATTTTTAGAAAAAAATGTTTTTAGGGTTTCTTTGGTTTTTGGTGGCTATATGACGAATTGTATTCTTTTGGAGAAGGGGTGTGAATTAAGGAATGAGAATAATATTGATTTGCAGGTTTCTTCCATTATAATGCATTTGTGTTATGTGATTGGATTCCATTTTGTTGATCTCTTGTAGTTGAGTTTACACCAGATTAGCACTTCCTTATCAAAGTTTTGAGGCAATTTGGTTTCTCTCAGGATTGGATGGATTGGATTATGGGATGTATCTCTTTAGTTTCCTAATTATTTCTTATCAATGGCAGACCTTCTCAGTTGTTCCCATCTTCTAGAGGTATTATACAAGGTGACACCCTATTCCCTTATTTACTCATCATTCTTGTTGAATGCTGCTTGGGTAGGACTATAACCAAAAAGAGAGAAAAAAAAACCCTTTAGGGAGTTACCATTGCTTATGGATATAGACCTATCTATCATATTCAATTTTTTTATGACTCTACTCTTTTAGGTAAATCTACAGTTAAGGAAGCTTCTAATATTAAGCAAATCATTATCTATTTTTCTAAGGCTATCGAGCAATTGATCAATGAAGACAAATATAAAGTCATTTTCTTTCACTGCTCTACCAGACAGGAATCCATGGTCTTTGATAAATTAAGATATAATTAGACCTCCCTTCTGATCACTTATTTAGGTATTCCCATCAATATTCAAAGACAAAAAAAATATTGGAATTGGTTGTTGGACAAAGTCAAGAAGAAAATTAAAAAGTGGACCAATAGTTGGCTTTCTTCTAAGGGTAGAATCACCTTGGTAAAATTAGTCCTTCAAGCTTTTCCTGTTTATGTTTCTATCATGTTGAATATCCCAAAGGCTATTCTTCAATAAATTGGATCAAATAATCATCGATTCCTTTTAAGTGGTACTAAGGAGAAAAGAAAATGGGCCTTGGTGAAATGGGACACTTTATGTCTTCCTAATAATGAAGGGGGGTTATGATTCTTGTCGACTATTAATAACAACAAAGCTTTAGATGCTAAATTATAGTGGAGGATTTTGCATAACCCTAATGCTCTTTAGGCCAATAATCTCTGTGCTAAATATGTTGAGAACAAAAGTCCTGAATCTCTTGTTCGCTATAAATTACCTACCAAAGGTTCTCCCATTTTAGTATTTCTTAATACTGGTGAGGATTTGATAAAGAAAAAAATATTTTTAATCATTCATAATGGTCAATAGGTAAATTTTTTGACAAATTCTTTGGATGGTCACAAGCCTTTGATAACTTAGTTTCCCTATTGGAGGCCTTGGATGGAGGAGCTTCACCGATCGAACTGGATAAAGGTGGCTAATTACTGTTGATACCATATGAGTAATTTAGAGGTTTGTAGATACTAGATCACTATTGAGTATTGTCCTATTCAAATCCTAGAAATGCAAAGACAATATATCCAATGCATCCTTCATATGAGATCTCTCTCTTGGTCCCATGAAAAATATTGTTTTGGGTGGAACAACACTACTAAGAGTGAGTGTTCAGTTGCTCAAGGTTATTTGGCCTTATGCTATAATAATCCCAACCAATATTCTAACATCTTTTCTTAGTTGTGGGCTCAAAAGCTCTAGCCTAATGTGAGGTTCTTTACTTGGCTTTTATTGCATTGTAGGGTGCTTACTAGTGAGCAACTTATGAAGCATGGTTTTCATGGCCCTTTTAGATGTGAAATGTGTGGAGAGAATATGGAAACTCTCATCCATATTTTTATTGAGTGTACTTTAGCCTTTGAGCTATGGAGGAGAATGGCCACTTTACTTGGATTATAGTGGTCCAATTTTTTACTTTTGAACAACTTTGGAGGGATTGGCCTAAACAAGAGGGTGTTGATCATTTTATTAGGCAGTTAGTTTGGATGGATTCTACCATTATTCTTTGGAATATCTAGAATGAAAAGAACAACCAATTTTTTAATCAATATAGGAATGATATTCACTATATCTGGTAAAATATCATTGCCAACTTAGTTGAATCAATCCAAAAACTCCTTAATCACCCCCAAAAATCCCACCAAATATAGGATCAAGTAATGCAAAGATTGAAGATTAACTCTTCTAAGGACAACTAGCTTAAAGAGAATGTGAGTAATTGCAAGATGGATACAATAAGGAATTGGAAACCTCCTCCTAAGGATTTTGGAAAATTCAATAATGATGGAGCCTCTAGAGGGAACCCTAGAAAAGATAGTGTGGGAGGCATTGGTAGACTTTGAGATGGCTCCCTAGTTTTTACTTTTGCTAAGAATTTGGGTATTCTATCCAATAACCTTGCTAAGGGGTATGGTATCCTTAGAGGCCTTAAAGAGGCTACTAAGGTTGGATGGGAAAAGGTGTTAGTTGAGTCTTAATCTCAACTCATGATTAATCTTTTGAAGACTCCTTCTAAGAATCATAAGGTTGATTGGAGAATAAAAATAATTATTGAGAAGATTCAGTTAATCCAAATGGAATTTTTGAAAGTTGATTACAATCATGTGGTCAGAGATCAGAACAAGAGTGTTGATGCTTTATCTAATTGGGCTTTGGACAAAGGTGATCTTACTTGTTATGACCACTCTCCTAGATGGTGGGCTTTGCAAATAAGGGAAGCTATTATTTCTATCATTTCTTTGGATGACTCTAGTTCTGGAGGTACCTAGTTTATTCTTGCTTTATTTTTGTTTTTCTTTGGTTCGGTCAGGGTATTTTAGTTCCCTAGCTCAAACTAATGTTTCTTTTGTTTCCTTTGTTGATTCTTGCCTTTAAATTCTTTTGGTCTAGAAAGGTCATTATTGTGTTCAAATTTTTTCTTTTTTCTTTTTGCTTTTTTCTTTTTTCTTTTTTCTTTTTTTTTTTGTTTAGTTTTTTTAGGTGTGTGTGTGTGTTTATTTTGTTTTGCTTTTATATTTTTTGTGTTGTTTTTTGTTATTCTTGTGTTTTTGTTGTTTTGTGTTTTTTGTTATTGTTCTTGTGTTTTTGTTGTTATTGTTCTTGTGTTTTTGTTGTTATTGTTCTTGTGTTTCTGTATGTTTGTGTTAATTGGTTTTTTTGTGTTTTGGTGTGTGAGTGTTTTCTATGTTTTTTTTTATTTGTTGTCTATTGTTGGTTGTTGTTTTTTTGTTTTTTATTTTTATTTTTAGGTTTTGGTTGTTTTTGTTTTTCATTTTTTTGTTGGTTGTGTTTTTGTAGCGTTCTATTATTTTTGTCATGTTTGTGTTTTATTAAGTTGTTCTTGTGTTTTTTTTGTGTGGTTCATGTTGGTTTTTTTTTGTCTTATTGTGTGTGTGTTTAATTGTGCTTTATATTTTTGACACACTCAAGGAGTATGTTTCTTTTTAATCTTATCGTGTGTTTGTGTTTGTGTGTTCTTGTTTTTTATTGTTTCAAGTTTACCCCTTGAGTATGTCAAAGGTGGTAGGCCAGGTACGAGCTCTAGATAATTTTGGTAGAAGAGATACCCCTAAATCCTTAGGTCTTACCCAAAATTGGCATCCCTTCTAGGATTTTTTCCATAAAAAAGGGTTATATATACATGTAAATTTTACATGGTGTTGCACTTCTACAATATATCAAATGCAAGGAAAGGAGCATATTTAAATATGCCACAATAGGCACAATAGGTACAAGGAAAAAGGTAGCCAAAGGAAGGGCCAAAGGATCGAGTGTTCTCTAATATAAAAAGGGAATTTGCTACAAGATAAAACCTGCAGACAAAGGAAGCTTTTACGTAAATGACAATAAGCCTTCAAAGGCTATTTACATAAGCCAAAGGAGCCAAAGTAAATTTATAATGAATATTTATGCAAACCATAGCAAGGAAGAAGAAGCTATCTACATAAAATAAAAGATAGAGCACATTTAGTATTCATATGCATCAAGCTTCACCTCTATCATCGTGAATAGGGAGCACAGTGAAGGTATATGCATACAGAAGAAAAGTGGATGCTACATTGGTATTAGCATCAACAAAGGGTAGCAAGAGAGCTACCTCATCCTCGTTTAAAGCTTCAAGATGGCTCACAAACTACCTATAGAAGAAAATACATTGCTTGCTATTCAAGAAATCGAAGTAATCTAAGTAGGAATACAATTGAAGGAGTTATAATCTCCTTATTGGAGGTGTTACATAGGAAACTCCATGCAAAAAATTTGAGTGCCACTTGGCACATTATTCCCTCATGGTTATCATTTCTCTAACACTCAAGAGACAAACATTGAGAGCACTCAAAGCAATAAGGATACATTATGTAGGAGTAACGGTTGATGCAACAACATTACAAGAAGAAGGGGCAGTGTTAACAAGATACCAAAGTGCCACTTGTCTACCAAAACTGCCCATATATGCAACGTAGAGAGCGAAATAATAGCATTCATGTACGACGTTTGTAGAGTGTGGGAAAAGCAAGTGCAGTCTAGTCAATCTATTTCTAAGCACAACATGGAAGGAGATCTGTAGACACCAAAACAGCACCAATCTGATTATGTGACTACAAGCACTGATCGAATTGGCATACATACCCCCTAGGGCAGCCTCCAGAGGTTAAACAGTGGTCCTAACCACTCCCAAATCAGTTTTGGAAGGTCAAAGGTCAGTTTTGCACCTTTTAAGCACTTTGCTCCCTATTCGTCCCACCCTGGGATGATTAGAATCCTATTCGTTCCACCCCGGGACGATTAGCAGCAATCGCTCCAGGGTGGGACGATTAGCAGGTTTGACTGGAAAAAAGTCAAACCTTGACAAATGGCAGCCCAGATCCACCACATAACTCTGCCTTCAAGGCATGCAATTGCGAGGGACGGTTTCAAATTAGAGAGACTTCAGTCAAGCCTGCCCTGATCATGGAGACCTCAATCAAGGAGGCCCTAAATCAAGGAGGAATCTTCTCTCCCCCAAAGAGGCATAGTGAGCCAAGTGGCGCCCTCGCATGCGCATTCAAAGGAGACCCTTAGGTCTATAAAAAGGTGAGCCTCCTCACCCCAAAAGGAGAATAGAGCTGGAGCATTTGGAGCAATGAAGTGTTGCCAAATTATACCCCCATTCCTCTTTGTGCTTCCTACATCCCTAATCTCTCCCTTCTGGAAGAGAGGTTATCGGGTGAACACTAGGAATGCAATCCAGATCCAAAAACCCAAGAAATCAGCCACAATCCCACCCCAAACTCATCGACACAACCCCCTAGGAGGTTTTGGACCCATCCCACTTGGATTGGTGTCAAAACTAGGCCCTAAACGGTGGGCGTCCCACCCCGGGCGCCCCTCAAACTGTTGCAGTCCTAATCGCCCCACCCTGGAGTGATTAGAAATATGTGCATGGTTTCTTTACTATTATTTTTGCATTCTTTTATATCTGATGTACTTATGTTGTTGTCCAAATTTCATTGCTTTCTGACATGATTTGACCTGGTTTTTGTCATTTTATGCGTCTACTAACCTACAGGGAGCGCCTTCGGATATAGGATAACCTGGGTAGAATCTGCCAAATATGACCTTCTGGGTCATCTCAAAATGTTGTTTTTAGTCTAACCACAAGTTTGCAGGAGTTTTGGAGGCCTCTGGGTAGGACATTTGCAAGGTCACTTTTTGCAAGTTTTACGACAGTCCCCAACGTCCCACCCCGGAGTGATTAGAAATATGTGCATGATTTCCTTACTATTATTTTTTCAATATGTCCCAGATGATATCCTAATGCCTCTATTAAATTTTGAACTCATTCTGACATGATTTGACGATTGTTTTATTATTTTATGTATTAACTAGCTCGTAGGGCGCCCCTGTCACATACAGGAGAATCTGGGTAGGATATGCAGATTCCGAGCATCTGGGTAGTCTTAGAATTACATATAATTCCTAACCCATGAGTTTCAGGTGATTTGGATAAGCATAGGTGGGACATTGGAGCGCTCACTTTGGAGAGGCCCCCGACGGGCAAACGAGCATAACGGGGCCGTCCGACGCCGCTTCGATGCAAAATCAGGTGATACCAATTCTAGAAGTTTTCCTTTACATTTATATATCATTCTGTAATTGATTTATCAATATTATCACTGATATCCCACAAGCGCCCGCTGGAGGCCTTGGGGATTGCATGTTTTTCTAGATACGCATATGCTATTAATGATTTGTTGTCTTTTTGTGCATAGGATCTCACTGCCAGGAATACTAGAGGGGAAGCAAGGAATGACGAACACATGGACACAAGTGGCGATAACTTTTAGCCCGCCCACTTTGAATGTGGGCACGCGAAAGATGCTGGAAGCGTACCGTTCGATCTTGGAAGCGCGGCTTCCTTTGGGCATCCATTAATGTAACAAATTGTATCAAATGTTCTGAGCCCTAGAGGGGGGATGTATTGTAATCGTATTAAAAGCAATATCAATAAAGGAGGCCCCACTTTTGTTTGCTCACATCTCGTTTCTGCGTCATTTCCTTCATGCATTGCTCTTCGCATTCGTAGGACTTAGCATCTGTATCCATTTTTGTTTGCATCATATCGGTACGCCATTTTTCTGCATGCTTTCAGTGGCGATCATGGTGGGACCCTATCCCCTACTATTAAGATCAAGTTTTTGATCCAAATTTTGTGGTTTTTCTTTGCAGGTGTTACTCATTCGGGCACTGGACTGCTACTCGTGCCACCCCGGGATGAATACATATTCGTCCCACCCTATGATGAATGTAGACCTGCTATTCATCCCACCCTAGGATGATTAGAGCTCTATGCATTTTCTGAGCAGAAACTCAGAGGCATCTGGTTTAGACAGAGAAGAGGTAGGCCTTCTGAACATCCTCTGTGTTTTTCTACTTTTTGTTTTTGCAATTTTCTATTTTCTTTGCTTTATTTTCAGACACTTGCATAGAAAGGTTAAGTAGTTTGTTTTCCTTTCTTGCAATAAAAATAAAATAAAAACATAGAGTAAATTAAATGGAAGGAACTTGATTAGGAATGCATTTTTCTCTGGTTTGCTTGCATGATACTTGCACAAATGGCAAGTCCTCATTATAGGTTTCAGTTCTAGTTAGGTTTTGTGATTTCCTTTTTGCTACTAATTGTCTCTGAAAGATAAAACGTACTTTAAAGCATTGCATTAGTGAAAATCATCTTTTGTTGTATGTTTTCTTTCTTTACACAATTAAAAGGAACCACACACACCACCTAATAAAATTAACATCAAGGAGTTGGTCTTAATACCCCAACACTTGATCAAGACCAATGGTGGGTTTCATCACCACCTTGGCTTGGATTTTGCATACATATACCCTGATCGCGACTGTTGCTAGACGTAAATCCTGATGAAAGCTGACCAAGTGTAGCGGGGGTGATTCCCCATGCATGAGGATAAGTCTTCTATGGTAGGTGTCAAAAATAGAGCGATCCCCCTTTCGTACCGCCTATGTTCCACTTACTATTCTGCTCTCGCGTACCAATAGTTTCCCTCACGTAAGGGCGGGTATATTGAGAGGTTCGGTATAACGGCCTGGCAATGGTATATTGAAGGGGCGACCATTTTGGAGATACAAGAGCCCTCATTATGCATGTATAACAAAGTTTTCTTTACAAGATTTACATAACAAAAATCAAACACATTGAACCAGATCTAGGACACACATTTAATCTATAAACAAGATAATCATTTCTTTGTTTGTGTGGTCCCCTTTTGTTTGGTATAGCATAAAAATTGTAAAGGAGATAAAAATATACATATCTTTTTAGAAAAACCACCACCATGGTGTATACCCGTAGCCAAGCCCAATCACGGGCAGAAGCTACGAAAAGTATGCAAGGAGGCACAAGTCGCCTCCGTTATAGCCCCAAGGACTTGGTTATACCACCTTGGCAACCTGACCCACAACATAGTCCACACTATACCACTACAGAATAGGACTATAGAGGCACCCCTTTGAGGGGCACTCCCGTTCAACATAGACCCTCTCAGGAGGAGTACACACATGGGAAGGCCCCCTTAGACACTCATTATGAGTGGCCACTACGTGATGAAGTGCTAGAGCAGCATAGGGTTCATAAGGAGGGGCCACATGATTATATCATTCCCCCTCCACCCCTCATTACTGTTAGAACTAATAGGCCAAATCTAGAGTGCAAGGCTCTTCAGATAGGGTGAGCCAACTCTGCCCATCCCTTTCACATGTACGAAAGGGAGCACGAGGAAAACTAGTATATTCCTCAAGAGCAATACATCGCACGGGAGCAATGCGCCTCCGCACCTGCTGATTATCAAGATCACCTATTGAGGCCAGAGCCTCGGGTGAATGTTGCTAACCTCGACAGAGGAAAGTGACCCATAGAGATCTTGGATCACCATGACCGAGATAGATATGTAGGGGAGGCATCTAGGCCTCCTAGACCTAGGACGAAAGAACAAATCGACTTGGCATTTGCCAAACATGCCACCCGCCAAGCGCAAATCATGCAGCTTAGGCAAGATCAGCAACAGTTAGAACAACTGTATCATCTTAACAAAGAGCGCATTCAGCGCCAGATAGATGAGTTGCTCCAGAACACTATGCATGAGAGGATTCCAACCCCTCGCATGCATAGGACAAAAATTTATGAGAGGCACAACCCCTTAGTACGAGATAGGTCTCCATGACCTTATCAAGCGTTGCCTCCAAGACCTCCTAGACCTGAGCGGGAGGCCACTCCTAGAACCAATGATGGGTGCCTTCCTCGGGCACCCGTCCATGTTTATAGGTCATGCCCAAAAACTCCTCAAGAGGCCTATGAGGAATTTGAGTGAGAAGAAGAGCAGGCTGAAATGCCCTACCAAGGTAGGGGGCGCTATCCGGCTACCCCTCCATAGGCCTCAAGTTCCTCGTAATTCACAATGGGAACAAACCAAAGAAGAGGAAATCAAATCCTCTGATGCATACAAAGCACTGCTAGAGCACTTAGAGTCTATGGAGACTAAGACTTCGGGGCCCCAAAAGCCCACCTTACGCCAACTCCGTAGTCACCCTGTGCATCCTTCAGTTTTGGCACCCCCATACCCCGACCACTTCAAAGTGCCTCAATTGGCAATTTTTAGAGGGGATGAGGATGCCCAAGAGCACGTAACAAGGTTCTTGAGTCAATGCTTTGGCATTCAGGACAATGATGCATTGCTTCTGAGAATGTTTATAACCATGTTCGTAGGCCCTGCCTCGGATTGGTTTACCCAGTTGCCGAAGCATAGCATCAATAATCTAGACCAGCTAGTGGACGCGTTCCTTGAATGTTTTGCCTTCAACACCAAGAAGAAGGCATCCTTAAGTGACCTAGCTGGCCTTAAGAAGTATGATGATGAGACCATAGCCACTTATGGGAATCAGTGGAGGACATTGCTTTCAAAGCTACCTTACCTCCCTCCCATGGCCGACATGACTCAAATGTTTTCAAAGAGTTGCTTAAGGTCGATCTCCATGCTATTGCAGCTGCAGCAATATGCCACCCTCGAAGAAGCCCTAGCACAAGCCAGGATAATTGAGGAGATCAAAATACAAGATGACGAGATTGCCAAGCCATGCAAGAAAGAGTGGCCCAAAAATGCTAAAACTGGGCCCACGCAACCGAAACCCATCGTGGTCAATCAGGTTGCCATAACTATACCAAAGCCTACACAAATGACACAACCCCCAAAGGCTAATTATCAGGCAGTTCCTCTTGATAACTATGAAAAGGAAAATCATAAACAAGAGCAAAATCAGCAACATCACCCTAGGCGACAATTCACACAATTCATGGAGTCTAGAGACTCCTTGTTTGACCGCTTGTTCATGGAAAACCTGATAAACTTGCTGAAAAGTCGACCCATAGACCCCAACATGCCAAAACCCAAGGGCTATAGGGAAGACTTATATTGTAGATTTCACTGGTAGAAAGGACACGAAATCTCCACTTGTTGGAAATTCAAACACTTAGTGCAAGACTTGATAGACAACAAAATGCTCATGGTAGATAGTCCCGTAGCACTGAGCAACCAACAGATGGAGGTCTTCAAAGACCCCCTGCCTGCCCATGATACGCAGGCAAAGACTTTACAAGTGAATGAGGTAACACAAAACTGCCCCATGCAAGGATACGTAGGGATGATAAGCATCGTGACACGGAACAAAAGATACCCAAACATGGATGCACCCGTTGCAGCTACAAGAGATGTTCCATCAATGTCACAACCTCCACAACACCCTACGCAACCTCCCCCGCCTAGACCAGTGGCCATGATTCAGACTAAACTTACTCAAAGTTTAAGGACCACGTCGGCTAGGCTCTCCATTTATGAGCTCATCCAACAATCACCGCCCCATCGGGAGGCTCTGATGGAGATACTCAAAGCCATTGAGCTACAACCCCACGAAGCCAATTCTTTCAACAATTTTGTGGGACATGTGAGACAATGCATAGAACCAGTCATAACCTTCAGGGAAGATGAACTAAAATTGGTGACTAGTGATATGGTGGATCCACCCCTGCACGTCATTGCATGGGTCAACGAGATTCCATTCAAGAGGGTGTTGTTGGACACTGGCTCGTCCAACAACATAATCATGACAGTGGCATTAAAACACCTTAAGCTGCCAGCATCCCACATTGTGGCATCCACTTACACTCTTCGAGCATTCAACGACGCGTTATGCTCGACGGTTGGCACAATTGTCCTGCCCATCCAAGTAGGACAAAAGACCATTCCTACATTGTGTCACATCCTTGAGGGTGAGATGGCCTACAATATCTTGCTAGGCAGGCCTTGGATCAGGGACATGAAGTGTGTCCCTTCGATAGCCCATCAATGCCTCAAATACACATACGAAGGGCAAGTACATGTAGTCCCAGTGGACTTAGAGCCCTTTAAGTTTTGCAATGCGGTGCAGCTGATGCCACAATCGACCCTCCCATCGACACATTTGGACTTTCAATTGAATCCATCCACACAGGGTCCGATTCTGCCTACATCCTCGTTGTTGAGTCCCTCAACTCACCAACCTGGCCCATCTTCATCATCTGTTCCTTCACCAATGATGCCACCTATGGTGGCCACACCGAAGGACAATGGGAAGAAGCCCCTAGAGGAGGTACCACCATTAGTCTCAACCATATCTACCGAAGAGGTGCCCAGCCGAATGGAAGTCGAGACACCTGGTTCACCCAACATGGAGTGGACTCAGGGAGAACTCCCATTCCCTCCCCCTCAACCATCGATGATTACCATTGAGATGGCCAATACGGGCCTGGGGGAGTACCTAGTGTGGAACATTGTGGCAACACCCACGCTCGAATCCATGCAAGACATGGGGAGACCTCGCCTCCCCATCGACACTATCGTCCCTTTAGGCTACCCGCCAAATCAGACCAATTTTGTATATGGGGGCCTCGAGAACGGCATTGAACCCTACCTACAAGAGGAAGAGGATGAAGAGCCATTTGCTGAGAATGTTGACTATCTATCCAACCCAGAATTCACCTTGAAATACCTAGACCAATGTAATTGGCATGGATATGGATTGGGTAGATACGAACAAGGAATGCACACTCTTTGTCAACCGAGATACCAGATGCAATATGATAAATCAGGAGTAGGGTTCAACCACCCTTTGCCCCTCGACATCTTGGTAGAAACCATGCAAGGCCTAGGTCTAGGCAATAGGGATGGGTTGGCACAAGATCCATATGCCAATCCCAACACAACATACACATTGGGGGATTATCTCCCATTGTTAACAACAAACCTTGTTGACCTCAACAACCCCTCCCCTTTGATCGAGGAAGGAGAAAGTTCAAGAAGTAACCTCCAAAGGGGATATGAACAAGATCAAGGGGGGTCTTCTAAAGATGAGTCAGATTATGAGGTAGCACCTTGGGACCCTTTTGAGTCCGATAGCAATCACTCGCAGGTGACACCCATTGACGACTATCAGGAGAACTTCATGGCAATGTTCCCCTTTAATGTTCCGATCGGGCAATTGCTACCTCCAGAGAATCCAGCCCTCCCGTAGAGAGCAAAACAACCCAGAAGGGACCAAATCAACATGCTCGAACAAAATGAGCCTCCCATGCCGGCCATAAGGCCAAGTGATCCACCAGAGGAAGAAGATCCAAATATCTTCTTCAACATCGACTACCTACATGCTAGATTTCTGGCTTTCATAGAGAGTGAGGATAGTGATCAAGAAATGCCTAGTGGGAGGCTATACCAGCTAGAGGGGCACATAGTTGTTAGAGCCAATGAAGGCCTATGGATATTCGATAGTGACTATGAGGATGAGACTGAGATGGCATATCTCAACCATATGAGGCAACAGGAATACCCCATAGACATCGATGATATGTTTGAACATCTAAATATGGGACCAAGGCATAGGTGGCATTTAAACCAAGTACAGTTAAACCAAGTGCTTCATCCACCACTTTGGGCATACAGGGAGCACCTCCCACCTAGAGACCCTATAGGGCCATCAGTGCCAAGGGCAGACCCTATCCTTCTATCCGCACATAGGGCCGATCCTTTTGTGCCAGTACCCACAGAGCCAGATCTAGGGTACAAGGATCACCAAGAATGTCTGAATCAACACCCACGTGGCAATGGAGACCAAATTCATTCCATCAACATGATCTCCATTGATTTAACTACCCCCATCCACAATCCAATCGATCCAACATGACCATTGTATCTAGACCTAGATGCCATAGACTGGGATCACGTTGACTCACCACCATCCCCATCAGAGTATTGGCCTTGTGATGAGATGTTTCATTTCACCCCAGGACAGACTCAGGATATCTTCCATGCTGAAGAGGAACCCGACATTCCCAACATAGATCTAAATTTAGCAAATGATATCCACCTGATCCCAACTCCACACCAGTTGGAGGATGGATCCCACATGTCAGTCGAAGAGATGATTGACGTAGACATCGGTTCTGATCCAATGAATCTACAAATCATCAAGTTGGGGGTAAGTTTATCCCTCGAAGAGCAAGCCGATTACATTGCCCTTCTCAAAGAGAAGAAGGAGGTTTTTGCATGGTCCTACAAAGACATGTCGGGGCTAGACCCATAGCTAGTCACGCATAATCTAACACTTGATCCGAAAGTCAAGCCAATCAAGCAAAAGCTACGTAAGATGCACCCAACAGTGGCCTTAATGGTCAAATATGAGCTACAAAAGTTGTTGGATGCATAGTTTGTCATCTGTATAGATTACCCACCATGGCTGTCCAACATGGTACCCATCAAAAATCTTGACGGGAGGATTCACATATGCACTGATTTTTGAGATTTAAACAAAGCGAGTCCCAAGGATGATTTCCCCTTGCCTAGCATCGACGCATTGGTAGATGCTACAGCAGGCCATGAAATGCTTTCCCTCATGGATGGTTTCTCGAGATACAACCAGATTCGTATCAATCCCGATGATCAACTAAAAATGGCGTTCACGATGCCTTGGGGGACATTTTGTTATAAGGTCATGCCCTTTGGCCTTAAAAATGTTGGCGCCACTTACCAACGTGCTATGACATACATCTTCCATGATCACATGCATAAAACTTTGGAAGATTATATGGATGATTTGTTGGCCAAATCTCTTTTGTGCCAAAATCATCTCGATGACTTACGCAAGATCCTTGATCGCCTCATCGAACACAAGGTTAGGCTAAACCCCAAGAAGTGCGTATTTGGCGTCACATCTAGAAAACTCTTGGGTTTCATAGTCTCAAAATGAGGCATCGAGGTAGATCCAAATAAAGTCAAGGCAATCCTTGAAATGCTTCCCCCAACCACCATCAGGCAGCTCAGAAGCTTGTAGGGTAAGGTCACGTCGATCAAGCGCTTCATAGCGTAGTTATCTGACAAGTGTCGACCCATGAATAAATTATTACACAAGGGGGTAGCATTTCATTGGGATGACGAGTGCCAGTCAGCCTTCGACGACATCAAACAATACTTGGCTTCATCGCCAGTATTGGCACCACCTAGACCAGGAGTGTCATTCTATTTATACATCTCAACTACTGAGGTGGCACTGGGCGCCATGCTAGCCCAGAAAAATGAATTACATAAAGAACAGGCTAATTATTATCTTAGCCGCACCCTGGTCAGTTATGAACTTAACTATGCATACGTTGAGAAGCTATGCTTGGTGGTGGTATTTGCCACCAAAAAGCTATGCCATTACATGTTGAGCAATACGACGTATGTTGTGTCTAAGGAGAATCCATTGTGGTACATGATGAGTCATACTTATCATAGTAGTCGCACGATGAAATGGATCATGTTGTTGATGGAGTTTGACATCGAATTCATTGGACAAAAGTCCATCAAAGGTCAAGTCATCATCGATCAACTAGCAGAGGCTCCTCTCGAAGATGATCAGCCTTTGACCATAGAGCTGCCCGATGATGGGGTCTTCCATGTCTCAGAATCGCCAGATTTTGATGAGCCTGAGTCACAGGCCGACATAACCTTATTTTTTGATGGTTCTAAATGTGAGCAAGGGGGTGGCATGAGAATCATGTTTTTCACACCGCAAGGGGCTCCAATGCCTTTATCATTTAAACTTGATTTCCCATGCACCAATAACAATGTTGAATATGAAGCCTTGCTCATAGGTCTTCAGACAACCATCACCATGAACATCAAACACTTGAATATCTTTGGTGATTCGCTATTAATTGTCAACCAAGTGAAAGGGGTATTCCAATGCAAATGCCCAGTTCTATAGGCCTACAAAGCCCTTGTGGATAAATTCCTGGAAAATCTTGAATGGTACGACATCGAGGCACTCCCTCGATCATCGAATCATTTTGTGGACACTATGGCCTCCTTGGGGTCACTAATCCTGCAAGACATTTCTGGTGAGATGACAACCATTCAAGTCAAAATGTTATCGCAATCCATGATGGAGCGTGCAAGCTCTGACATAACGCCAAGAATCCACCTGATCTAGATTGAACCATCTCAAGATAGGTTCTCTTGAATCCATGATAGTCTGAATCATGCCAACTAGGGGTCTTTGTTCTCTCCAACCCCTCTTAATAGCAACACAATGCTATTTTTACAAGTTCTTTCTCGCTCAGCTTTTGCTAGGGATGAACTTCAAGAGGGATCGATCGTTCATACCATCGAGGTTTCTGATCAGCAGGATTGGTACACACCCATAAGAGACTATCTCAAGTTAGGTAGCCTCCCACTTGGATTGTCGCACGCCATGAAAAGATCATTCAAACAGAAAGCGGCAAAACATGTCTTGCTAGGAGACATTTTATACCGTCGAAGCTACGAAGGAATCCTCCTCCATTGCTTGGACCAGCAGGAGTCCACTTGGGTGATCACCCAAGCGCACGATGGTACATGTGGTGGCCACTTCAGCGGTATGGCCATCACAAAGCGCATTCTTTGCATGGGCTATTATTGGCCATATTTAGAGCGAGATTGTTGCGCATATGTGCGGAAGTGCGTGAAGTGTCAACACCATGCTAACTTGACACACGTACCTTCCTAGGCCTTGCAGTCGATCCAATCGGCTTGGCCATTTTTGTAGTGGGGCTTAGATCTCATCGAAAAGATCTCCCCTACATCATTAGGTCATCACACATTTATCATAATGGCCACAGAGTACTTCACTAAGTGGGTGGAAGCAATTTCGCTTACCTCTACGACTAGGCCCCGCATTGCGGAGTTCATTTTACATAACATCATATGTCATTTTGGTATTCCATCCAAGATCATCTCGGATAATGGGACGTCATTTAAGAACAAATATGTGCGTGCTTTGACAACAAAGTACAAAATTCAGCATAATTTTTTGACACCCTATTATCCGTAGGCAAATGGGCAAGCAGAGGCGTCAAACAAAATGCTAGTTGCCATCCTTAAAAATATGGTCATAGATAGTCATAAGGATTGGCACATCCAAATACCACTTGCCCTATGGGCTTATCGCACTAGCATTCGGACGCCCACTGGGGCAACTCCATTTTTGCTAGTGTATGGCTCCGAGGCAGTCATGCCTCTCGAGTTGGAAATACCCTCCCTATGCATATCAATGCAAGAGTTCATCGATGATGACACTGCACGGCAGGCCTGGTTAGACCAGCTTACGTTACTCGATGAACGACGCGTCAATGCTCTCGAGCATTTACGTATCTATCAAGAGCGACTTAAGAAAGCATACAACATGAAAGTTCACCTGAGGGACTTTCAGGTTGGTGACCTGGTCTTAAAAGAGAACCAACAAAATTCTAACTTGCCACCCCATTTAAGGGACAAGTTCATGGCAAATTGGTTAGGTCCTTATGTAATCGAATAGTAAAATAGGACCTAGAACATACCGACTCACCTCTCTTGAAGGAATCAAGGAACTAGAACCCTTGAACATCAGTCATTTGAGGCCATTCAACATTTAGAGAGCCATGGCCCACCCCAAAATCTCCAAGGGTTCTCCAATCCTTGGTCAACCTAAAACCCCCAAAGGTATCCTATAATCCCTTTGGTCAAACCAAAAGCTCCAAGGGTTCCCACAATCCTTGGTCAACCTAAAATACCCCAAAGGTATCTATAATCCCTTTGGTCAAACCAAAAGCTCCAAGGGTTCCCACAATCGCTTGGTCAACCAAAAATGCCCCAAAGGTATCTATAATCCCTTTGGTCAAACCAAAAGCTCCAAGGGTTCCCACAATCGCTTGGTCAACCAAAAATACCCCAAAGGTATCTATAATCTCTTTGGTCAAACCAAAAGCTCCAAGGGTTCCCACAATCGCTTGGTCAACCTAAAATGCCCCAAAGGTATCTATAATCCCTTTGGTCAAACCAAAAGCTCCAAGGGTTCCCACAATCGCTTGGTCAACCAAAAATGCCCCAAAGGTATCTATAATCCCTTTGGTCAAACCAAAAGCTCCAAGGGTTCCCACAATCGCTTGGTCAACCCAAAATGCCCCAAAGGTATCCATAATCCCTTTGGTCAAACCAAAAGCTCCAAGGGTTCTCATAATCGCTTGGTCAACCAAAAATGCCCCAAAGGTATCTATAATTCCTTTGGTCAAACCAAAAGCTCCAAGGGTTCCCACAACCGCTTGGTCACCCAAAATGCCCCAAAGGTATCTATAATCCCTTTGGTCAAAACCTCCAAGGATCCATAAGAATCACTTGGTCCACACCCATTCGGGTTAAACCACCATAACGAATATTCAAAAACAACAGATAATCAAAAATAACAAAAAAATTGCATCTCACTTTCATGCATAATCTTAAAAATCAAAACACAAAAAAAAAAGTTGCATTAGGCATCGCATACATACATTGCATATTTGTTGGTCATACATGTCAAATGCACCATAGACTGTAATTACTCGACAATTCCATCATTTTCCACATTTGTCCATTTTGTAAATGATCCAACAAGAATAACGCCATTCGCATTTTTGCCATATCATAGTCAGTTGTCTTCTAATGTCTTTAGGGTTTTCGTCATTCAGCTATCTTTAGATTTCTAGTCAAATGTTGTACAAAGTCAGACCGATTTTTACAAGGTAGAGTTTTACTTGGATCACGCCTTGTTACATAGCATCCCAACACAAGCTTAAAACACATAAAAATTCCCAAGTTGTGTGAACGAAAGATGAAACCTGCAAAGTGGTCCAGGATACCATACAGTGAAAATGTTATCTCGCTCATCCCCCTATGCGAATGACCCCAAGAATGCTGAGAGTTGGCAAAAGGACAAGCATCTTCCCTACCCAATTCCCCAAAATAAATAGTGGTTTTTACCACTATCAGAAATCCCAAATTCTCAAAAAGTTGCAAACATCAAAAAACTATAAAAGTCAAAGTACAAACTCCAAAGTTTGACATCAAAACCCTCAAAGTGCACACATCAAAAAGCACAAGAAATAGTGATCCCCATCACTCAAAATTCAAATCCCTTGCTCAAAAATAAAAGAGAAAAATAAATAGTGATTTTTATCACTATATATGAGAGCAAGTATCCCAATAAAATTGAAGAAAAGAAGGGAGTCAAACTTGAATCCCTGGAACTCTCAGCATTCGAAAGGTCATGAGGTGATCCTCAATCCTGGTTTGGTGGATAGCTTGCTGGTCACTGGTGGCAAACCTCCCGCATGATGATATATCTGTCGCATTAGCTGTTGAGCATATGTACAGATCAATGTTTGCATGTGGATGAGCTAGCTTATGGTATCCTAGATTGCATCATAGATTAATCTTACTAAATGCAACAAAGGAGTTAGTGGAGCTAATTAGGTGATCCTCAATATAGGTTTGGTGGACAGCCTACCTAGCACTGGCGGTATCCTTACGAATACCACATCAACGAACTCAATCGCACACACAGGGATGTGAAATAACTTGGTCAAACTCAAGTCTGATTCGTACCTTGTTCGAAAGTCTTGTAAGATAATGTACAGTCTTGACTATTTAGTTAAAGCATCTGAGTCTCAGAAAAACCTTAACTACATTCTAAAACAATTGTTGTACATTTCATTACTTACATCACCATCAAAAAATACAAAACAAAAATTACAAATGCAAAAGTTATTTCATAAAGCAATCACATAGTACAGAAAGCCAATAAATCTTGTACAGTCTATGGTGCCACCGCCTGTATACCAACAAATCATTCCATCCATTCCATATGCATACATCTATATCATATAGTTAAAATCATCCACAGTCATAATAGCATATGCATACATCAACATAAATAAATGTGCATAAAGAACAATAAACCATGACAAGTATATAATCAAACCAAAAAGAGTCATGTATATATATCAAGTCAAAATGCCCTTAGGCTACAATAAGAAGGTCCTCTGACCTCACAAAAACCAAAAACTCAAAATCCCCAAAGCCTAGGGAGTCGACCACCATGATCACGTAGGATCGGTGTGACTAGAACTACCCCCAATAGTATGGGTCCTATGGGACCTCTCAGGGTGGCTGCTGCCAGCCCTCACACCCTGCCCACCAACACTACCCTCACCTAGCTGCCTGTGATGAGATGATGCAGACTGCTCAGTCTCACTACCTCTCGTACGTGACATGATGAACCACCTCCATCAAGCACAGGCAACTGTCCACCGAGGCGGACAACCTCTGTCTCTAACTCTATCCGGTACCGACCCCACTCCATATCTCATCGGTGATACACAGCCAATGCACTATCCCGCTATGCCAACTGAGTCCGTAGGAGATCCCTCTCCTACGTTACCTCCACCAAAGCATCTCTATGCTCCTCCTCCCATCTCCGTAGGAGACCCTCCAATCATGCTATCTCAGCACAAAGCCCAGCCTCCACATCCCCTGAGATAGCCTGAGGCATGGGCACCTCCGAGATGGCTTGTGGCTCTAGCACCCACTACTCGAGACATCCTATACATTTGGCTGCTCCAAAACCCCCAAATCATCTCCATCATCGGTGAAGTCATCAACCTCCACCATGTCAACATCATCAAGCGGAGCCCCCCAACCCTCCACCGGTGCCTCTGCACCCCCACCTCCTGCTACGTAGTATCCATGCCTCCTAGAGGCCCCTCACTCCGCCATCACCACATAATCCACCATCGATCATACTCTGTAGTCACCCCGACATCATCCACATTGGGTACATCAATAACTACATCGAACCCCTCACCCAATGGCTCAATGGTAGGCCAGACTAGAGTCCTCTCATCATCATGATGTCGATAGATCAAGGGATCACCAGGCAATCCCTGGCGCACCCCAAACTACCATGTCACCCGAACATATGGGAAGTACTCCTGCTCTATCCCGTGTCGCCCAATCAACCATCTACCCCTGCACACACATCGAAGCCACTCTCCAGCCTCAAGCTAGGCTGGACAGTCCCGGTATGACCGCCAGAACACCTACCCTAGCACTAGACGAGAGAAGGCATCAGTATAGTGACCTACGTCACCTGCCCACCATCGACTCTGTCCATGCTCCTTCGACCTCCGCCATAAATTGGCATAGCCAATTTCTCGATCCACCATCTCACCTCGGGTAGTCCAAGGCAAACCCTACGGCCGCTCCACAGCTATGTGCTGCCATCCCCAACACTGCAAGAGATAGCTGCACCCGATCCCCTTTCGCTTTTGACAGTAGACCTCGTACAACTCATCGTACAACTGTGCCAATAAAGTCTGACCCCATCTCATAATAAGTGGAGCTGATGTAGGACACTCCACCAATGTGAAAACCAACTCAAGCAAGTTCCAAGGGAACCTCGCACCTGAGGAGTCAGGAAGTAGCATATTGGAGATGAGGGTCATGATCAAAGCATGCCTCACCCCTAATACGCCCTTCTCTAGCCACCATCGCACCAGAATACCGCCTATCTGGCAATCAGCCTCTCCTAGCCCTCTCCACCCCCTCTCCACTGTCGGACCAAAACATCATGTCAATACCATCATCCATTGGTCACGGTGGGTCATCCGGATAGGCAGTCCATCTATCAAAATCCGTAGAATCTGATACACATCCTCTAGAGTAACAGTCATCTCCCTTGTTGGGAGATGAAAAGTGTTGGTGTGGGGATCCCATAGATTGATCAGGGCAGTCAAATATGCCCGATCCCCCACCACAGGCTCCAGATGCATCACGTGCTTGAGCCCAAGGGCATCAAGCCACTCCCAATCCACAACTATCAGGGCATCCCGGGCATCAGAGAAAATAGTCGGCTAGCGGTACCGACTCTTCACAACCTGAAACAACAAAATAAAATGAAAAAAGATATTAAGTACATACTTAATATAAACAAAAACATTAAAATAAAACTATACAATAGAAGTACAGACTACAATTTACAATTGTACAACAAAAGTATAACATAAGAAGTACAGTAAAACAAATGTACAATGAAAGTACATAATCATTAAAATAAAATTGTACAGCAACGACAACATAAATGAAAATAACTGTACAATCAACAAAAAACAAAACAAAATAAAAAAATCATATTAGGGTTTCAACCTTAATGTGAATGCAAAACAAAAACAAAAATAAATAAAACATATTAGGGTTTCAACCTTAATGTGAAAACAAAACAAAACAAAAAAAACATATTAGGGTTTCAACCTTAATATGGCAAAAACAAAAACGAAACAAAATATATTAGGGTTTCAACCTTAATATGAACAAAAACAACAAAATAAAACAAAAATATTTTGGGTTTTAAACCTAAATACAAACACAAACAAATTACAGATAACAATTGTGTACTAGGGTTTTGACCTTAATATACAAAAATTAACAACAAAATAACAGAGCACAAAAACATGTTGGTTCATATATTAGGTTTTCAACTTGATATACGAATAAAATCAAACCAACACACAAAAAAAAATTAGGTTTTTAAAACCTTAAAAACAAAATAAAGCGAACAAACATTTTATATGTGAGTTTTTAACTTCATATAAAACACACATGAATAATAGGCAGAGAGAAGGAACATCATACCGGTCTCACCTCAGCTCCTCCACTCGAAGATCCGGTTCTCGCACTCATGATGTCCATAAAATTTCAGCAGCGCTCCGCTACGCACACTCGCACTCCTCCTCACTGCTCCAAATCGCCAAGAAAAAATATTGCAAATGAGCCCAAAACCTAGTTTTGGTCCTTATATAGGTTGTTAGGCCTATAATCGTTCCACCCTAGGATGAGCACTCTAGTTAGCACTCATCCCACCCTAGGACGATTACAAAATTGGTATTCATCCCACCCTGGGATGATTACAGAGCAAGAAATAAAGCAACAAAAATTGCATCCAAAAAATGCACCAAAAATAACAATAAATCTATCGAACAAAGGTGCCTTTGCACCTGACATTCATGGCATGAAAAACCATCATCGGGGTCACAAATACTCACTATCCTACTCCCTAAGAAGGCTAGCATAGCCGGACCGCTCCACGGGAAGGAGGATTTTCGATAATTTCTACCCCAATAGGCATCAAAAAAAGGGTCAAAACCCACCAAAAATAGGTCCGATGGTTGGAAAACTGCAATAAGCGTTCAACAAAAACAACTGAAGGCACCCTTACAAACGTCATCTTGGGTCAAGCGACTCATCGCTTTTCTCATTTTTGGTCATTCCCTCATCGATTCGTCACTTGAGGGGGTAGTCACACTTAGTCACCAATCAACAAATACACACCCAATCAAGGAAATGGCATGCATTCAAAGAATCATTGACAAAGACAATCACGCTCCTGCTTGGGGCAGCAAACAAGCAATAATCACAAGCTAAACAAACACTTGGCATTCTAGAAGCATGAAGAAAAGGTTCCTCGGACAAAAGGTTGCACCCTTTGCCTATTCATGTCTGAACAATGTCCAAGATCAAGTACACCTCACTGAAAAAGGTTACACTTGAGTTAAGCTCCTTAGCTCGTCAGAAGCAAGGATTCAAGAATGCGTGCCCTTTCCATACTTGGGGCATCAAAATTTGGTTAGGTTACTGAGAAACCCTAATCATTAAGTGCTTTGGTCATCTATTTTTGCTCAACACTGCGCCACACACAGCGCATCCCAAAAAGGGGCATCTATAGACACCAAAACAACACCAATCCGATTATGTGACTACAAGCACTGACCGAATTGGCATACATACCCCCTAGGGCAGCCTCCGAGAGGTTAAACAAGTGGTCCTAACCACTCCCAAATCAGTTTTGGAAGGTCAGAGGTCAGTTTTGCACCTTTTAAGCACTTTGCTCCCTATTCGTCCCACCCCGGGACGATTAGAATCCTATTCGTCCCACCCCGGGACGATTAGCAACAATCGCTCCAGGGTGGGACGATTAGCAAGTTTGACTGGAAAAAAGTCAAACCTTGACAAATGGCAGCCCAAATCCACCACATAACTCCGCCTTCAAGGCATGCAATTGCGAGGGACGGTTTCAAATCAGAGAGACTTCAGTCAAGCCTGCCCTGATCATGGAGGCCTCAATCAAGGAGGCCCTAAATCAGGGAGGAATCTTCTCTCCCCCAAAAAGGCATAATGAGCCAAGTGGTGCCCTCGCATGCACATTCAAAGGAGACCCTTAGGTCTATAAAAAGGTGAGCCTCCTCACCCCAAAAGGAGAACAGAGCTGGAGCATTTGGAGCAACGAAGTGCTGCCAAACTATACCCCCATTCCTCTTTGTGCTTCCTACATCCCTAATCTCTCCCTTCTGGAAGAGAGGTTATCGGGTGAACACTAGGAACGCAATCCAGATCCAAAAACCCAAGAAATCGGCCACAATCCCACCCCAAACTCGTCGACACAACCCCCTAGGAGGTTTTGGACCCATCCCACTTGGATTGGTGTCAAAACTAGGCCCTAAACGGTGGGCGTCCCACCCTCGGGCGCCCCCCAAACTGCTGTAGTCCTAATCGCCCCACCCCGGAGTGATTAGAAATCTGTGCATGGTTTTTTTACTATTATTTTTGCATTCTTTTATATCTAATGTACTTATGTTGTTGTCCAAATTTCATTGCTTTTTGACATGATTTGACCTGGTTTCTGTCATTTTATGCGTCTACTAACCTACAAGGAGTGCCTTCGGATACAGGATAACCTGGGTAGAATCTGCCAAATCTGACCTTCTGGGTCATCTCAAAATGTTGTTTTTAGTCTAACCACAAGTTTGCAGGAGTTTTGGAGGCCTCTGGGTAGGACATTTGCAAGGTCACTTTTTGCAAGTTTTGCGGCAGTCCCTAACGTCCCACCCCAGAGTGATTAGAAATATGTGCATGATTTCCTTATTTTTATTTTTGCAATATGTCCCAGATGATATCCTAATGCCTCTGTTAAATTTTGAACTCATTCTGACATGATTTGATGATCGTTTTATTATTTTATGTATTAACTAGCTCGTAGGGCGCCCCTGTCACATACAAGAGAATCTGGGTAGGATATGCAAATTCCGAGCATCTGGGTAGTCTTAGAATTACATATAATGCCTAACTCCATGAGTTTTAGGTGATTTGGATAAGCATAGGTGGGACATTGGAGCGCTCACTTTGGAGAGGCCCCCGACGGGCAAACGAGCATAACGGGGCCGTTCGATGCCGCTTCGATGCAAAATTAGGTGATACCAATTCTAGAAGTTGTCCTTTACATTTATATATCATTCTGTAATCGATTTATCAATCTTATCACTGATATTCCACAAGCGCCCGCTGGAGGCCTTGGGGATTGCATGTTTTTCTAGATACGCATATGCTATTAACGATTTGTTGTCTTTCTGTGCATAGGATCTCACCACCAAGAATACTAGAGGGGCAGCAAGGAACGATGAACACATGGACACAAGCGGTGGCAACTTTTAGCCCGCCCACTTCGAATGTGGGCACGCGAAAGATGTTGGAAGCGTGGCTTCCTTCAGGCATCCATTAGTGTAACAAATTGTATCAAATGTTTTGAGCCCTAGAGGGGGGATGTATTGTAATCGTATTAAAAGCAATATCAATAAAGGAGGCCCCGCTTTTGTTTGCTCACATCTCGTTTTTGCGTCATTTCCTTCATGCATTGCTCTTCGCATTCGTAGGACTTAGCATCTGTATCCATTTTTGTTTGCATCATATCGGTACACCATTTTTCTGCATGCTTTCAAGATCATAGGATCATTTAAGACTCCATTAAAGGACCAACATATACTTTCCAAGCATCAAAGAGGAAGCCCAACAACCATACCATACTTGTTTACTCAGACTCATCAAGTCAAGCGTCGCAGAAAAGGGTAGGTAGAAGACTATCATATTTTAATAAAAATTAGTGTCATTCAGGTGTTAATTCAAGAGGGCTAAGGTAAGAAAAATATCTCATTTATATTTCTTTCAAGCATAGAAGATATAAAATTATATTTTTTAAGAATTATTTTTAAGGCTGAGAAAGCAAAAGACATAGGAGATAACTTACCAAAAATTAGAATACTATTTGTAAACTAACCTAGGAGATATAAGGCCTTCTACTTAGGTTGAATCATTTAATACTTTGAAAATATTATTATCTTTTCTAATTTTCCAAAGTTGGTAGTCATAAGGTCTACTACTACAATTTGATTTATTGGAAATTAGAAAAATTAAAATCAAATTTCAAAAAGGGCGATTATAAGAGGTTTATCAAAATCATATAAAGGTTGGAAATTATAATATTTACTTGTCTCAATTCCTCTCAAATAGAGACAAAATATCCAACATTAAAACCTCTTGAAATTTAGAAAAAGTGCTTAGTTCAATAGGAGCAATAAGGACAATAAAAGTTGATTTTAGCATTTACATAACTTTACAAAATCAACCAAGATTGAACTATATATTACAAAAGCACTTTCTATCTTATCCAATACATACTAGGGATTCATAAGGCATTCTACTAAACTTGGTAATATTAGATTCTATTATTTATCAACTTGCAAATTCATTAGCAATATATAAACTATCCACAAAACCTAAAAATCCTTATGAGTACTCATTCTCATTACTAGGGAGACATAAGGAAGCCCACAAGAATCAAGGATTAATATAGGTTTTATCAAATCAAGCTTATATACTTCTATTAGAGATCAATTATTCTAGTAGGAAGTCATAAGATAGAACTTCTCTATCCCAAAGAATTCAGGCAATACCAATGAATACTAGCATACTAAGCAACATTGTTAGAAGTGAAATGAGAAAGATACCAATATGGATTAAAAACTTGATGGATTACAATGATGAAAAGGGGAAATAAAAGAAATAAAAAATACAATGTGAAATAAGTTCTGAAATTTGAAGCCATATAAAGGGAGATTCATACAATGAATCTGATACTGAGAGAGACCCAAAACAGGAAAAAATGATCAACAAGATTTTATACAAAAAGAAAAATATGAAATAGCTTCAATTGTGCACATTTGGTTAGAATATCTCATTAAAGAGATAGACAAACATGATATCCCTAAATTATACTTGAAAGCCACCAAAGCATCTCTACTGTGTACCTATTGCAATCAATATGGTCATGAAAAGACTAATTATTGGAGTTTCCATCCTTGAAAATATTGTGATGGGATAAATCACTCAATTTTTTCTTGTTATTTCAAACAAAGGTCCTATAAGGACCATGAAAGAATATTACTACAAAAAATAAATTGTTATCTCCAAGAACTTATTTCATATGGATCTACTAACTTTGAGCTCAAGGTCGATGCTTATGAAGAACATAGAAATAGGTGTTACATAGGTACAAAAGGAAGCAGAAGAACATATTCAAATCCACTCATGACATGTAGAATCATGAGAATAATTGTTCATTAAAAAAACCTGACATCAAGGAACCAATAACTGGAAAATATCATAATCTATAAAGCAGTCGAAGAAGAAGCTCCAATTCAAATCCATTAGATAGAATAAGATCCACATTGAAGACTAAAGTCTTCAATACCCAAATATTGTAATATAGGGGGTGTTAGAAATAGATCATATTACATTATTGGGTCCTGTAAATGTACCTTCTTTAGTACATACTTAAGACATTAGGTTACTTGAGGGGGAAGTTATCTAGTTACTTCATGCAATATAATAAATGCACAAGTATTGAAGAAAACAAGCTTATACTGAGAGGGGGGTGAACAGTATACCATTTTTTACTTTTCTTTACCAATCAATATTATGCAATGTATAGATAGCAATATCAATAGCAATAATGAAAGCAATGCACAAATCACCATGCACAATAGAGACACCAAATTTATGTGGTTCGCCCAATCTGGGCTACTCCATGAAGAAAATATTTTACTAAAACTTTCTCAATCAATCTCTTTGGAATCTTTTCCCTATTACAATATTTATGGACCTCTGTCCAAAGGAGACACCAATCCCCTTAATCAAGTTTGTGTATCTCTATCCATAGAACTCCTTTCTCCTCTTGCTTTGGCTGGTGATTTTATAGAACTATTGCCCCCACTATTGTGGCTAATGGATCTCTATCCACTAAAGACACATGTCCTCACTACCCTAGCTAATGGATCTCTATCCACTAGAGATTGTCATCCTCTATACTCTACCACCTCCAAAGCTCTGTCTCGAATATTTACTAAACATAGTCCTTCTATATAGCACAAATCTTCTCAATCTCTATCTCTGGTCTAGCACAAACCTATCCTCAAATCTACACCAAAATATTTCCTTGAATCTGTACTAAACATAGTCCTTCGGTCTAGCACAAATCTACTCAATCTCTTTCCTCAAGTCTTAACTCAAAGCTTGACTCAATCTCAAATCAACTCTATTGGATCTGTCCCAAAACTTAACTCAAGGTTTGAACAAATCAATCAATTCTGCTCTTAATTCTTCTCAAAGACTTATCTCAAATCTGCCTTGCAAACTTCCACAAAAGCTCACACTAATCTATCCACTAGTCCTCTCTAGAACTTGTCCAAATATGCTCAATAAGTTCTTACAAGAACTTATCCATATAAGCTTACCCAAATCTATCCACAAGTCTTCTCAAAGACTTGCCTCAAATCTACTCAACAAGTCCACACTAGAACTTTTCCAATATCATAGAAACATAAAAAGAATTGTTAAAGACTCAATATGCTCTATACTCATCAACAATGCTCAATCACTTTCAATCACTCTTTTAGAAATATACATAGAATTGTTAGAGACTCAATATGCTTCACATTCACCTCAATGCTCAATCACTTTTTCAAATTAGTTCAGAATATAGAATAGTTTGTTTTATAGAACTTGAACAATCACTTCACACATTCACTTGACTAGGCTCAACCAACTCTACTCAACCAATCACTCAATGAAACAATCCTTGCTTACAAACCCTAGTCCAAGCATATAGACACTCACTCAAAATGTTTCCAACAATGCTTATCAATCAATCTCACATAACAATTATACTCATGTTCTTTTCAAACCCTAGTTCAATTTCTTCACTTAACCAATGGCTTTAACAACAATGCTTATCAAACAAGGTTTTAACAACAACTCTTTATTCCAGAAAAACTTTTAACATTAACTCAACATACTCAATAAGGAAACATAATTAATTTCTTTTCACTCCAAACTTATTTTCTAGAAAACCAACCAATCAACTCAACTATGGAAGAATGTGCTCATACCTTTTTCTTGATGATGAAGGAACCTCAAAAATCTGCCACAACCACAAACACTTCTTTTCCAAGCTCAAAGAATTTATAATATGATAAACTCTTTCAAAGATACAATGCAAATATCAAAACACACATACACCTTATCACTCCATATTGAAGAAAGCATCCATCAACATATACAAAAATATTTGACAAAATACACCTTATAATCTCTCAATTAAAATAATATTCAATACCAGAAATAATGTCAATAAAATCACCTTCTCAAAATAACTCAATGGCAAGAGGTCATTTCAAAATTTAATCAAAACTCTAATCTCCAATAAACCAATATGTCATAAATACTTTATTTAAAAACTAAACCTAACTCCTTATTCCTCCAATCAACCAGAATAATGATTAATTAAAAACACTTTTTATCTACCCCTTTTAACTCCCTAAGATCTCATGTCCAAACCTTAGGCATCACAGAATATATTAAAAAAATTATTACCTTTGCCTTGGTGAGTTTAAAACTCATGACGCCGCCTCTACTAGTGCCCTAGCCATGCCTCCAATCGTTGCTTGAGCTAGGCACTCGCCTTGGGAGGGAAGAGCACTACGTGTTCTATCTTCTCCCTCTTTGTGCCTCACAAAAATATTTGCATCACTTCCTTTGGTGCTTAACCAAATCCACACAAAATGTTGCCTGTCATGATTCAAACGCATGTCCTCCTGCTCACAAGCACCCTAGCACACTCCAACTTGCCACCAAACCACCACTATGGATGGTTATAAGGGTTAGGGCATCTTTCGTCTTATTCCTTTGCTACCGCACTTTAGATAAAAACTTTTGTCTTCTACCTTGCATGAAATCGCATGAAACACACAACTCACAGTCCTTTTTTAATCGAGCAAGGGATAAATTATTTACCACTTTGTCATATGGTTTTTATACCAATATGCCACCATACTTTCAAACATCGACGGATTCTTTTTCTCTTAGACGTCGGTGCCTTTGATATTTAAATAATTAATTTATAAATTATTTAAATTATTTAGAATTCAAATATTTATAAATTGAGATTTAAATCCTTTTGGCTTTATTAAGGATAAAAGCCTTCTTACCACCTTGTATAAATAATATTTATTTATAAAATTTAAATTCAATTTGAATTTAAATATTTTATAAATATTAAAACTTCCTTGGGCTTTTTTAACATGAATTTAAAAGACTCCTTGGATTTTTAAGAAAAACCTTTTATTTTTTCTCATCCATGGTTTTAATAAAAACCCTTCTACTTATGCTTCCACATAATATTAAAAATATTATGAAGCTCTTTTTCCATTAACCTTTGCATTATTCCTTTTGACCTTTTGACATCAATTGTAGCTTATTCCTTGACATCAATGACAACTTCGTTCCTTGACATCAACGACAACTTTGACTCAAAATGTCCAACAAGTATCAATGTACAAGTTGTAATGTGCAAGGTGTCCACTTGTACAACTAGATAGAGTGTTGGCCAAGGAACTTATCTTACTATATAATGGCCATAGATATAGAATTCAAAGCATCACAAGGAGGATCATAAGAAGCATCATAATCAGTGTGTGGTAGGGTAGTGTGTGTGTGAGCTATAAGCTTAGAGATCCTTCATGGAGCAGTGCAATATATTATGGAGTTCCCATTTCCTCCATAGCTACTATTGTAACATTTTCACCATTTCTATTTATAGCATATTTTAGTCATCTCGTAGATCTATTTTATTTCTTTTTGCATCTTGTGATTGGTATCTCCCAATGTATGTGGCATCAAAAGCTAACATGATGGTCAAATTTTGCTTAACAGCTACTAAGACTTCCTACCTATGACTAAATATTGTGTCCACTACATCTATCTTTGAACAATATAGCAAGAGGTGAGTGTTAGGGGTGGTTGACCATACATAACTTCATATGGTGTCATCCTTGTGATAATGTGAAAAGTGGTATTATATCACCATTCAGCTAAGCTAAGCCATTGAATCCACTTGGATTGATTATCTAAAACAAAATAGCGGAGATAGATCTCAAGATATTTACTCACCACTTCTATCTAGCCATTTGTTTGGGGGTGATAATATGTGCTTCTTTTCAATTGAGTCCCTTGAATGCAATGTAGATCCTTCTAGAATTTACTAGTGAACATCTTATCATGGTCACTGATGATGGAATGTGGGCTACCATGGAGTCAAAACATATGATCCATGAAAATCTATGTTGTTGTCTTGGAAGTATAAGGATTATTAAGGCATAAAAAATGAGTATATTTGGTCAATCGATTCATGATTGTCATTATGACTAATTTACCTCCTAAAATAGGTAGACCTTTAATGATTTTCATTAATAAATCTATCCACAAGGACTCTATAAAGTGTAAAGGTTAAAGTAATCTTGGTGTACTAATTTTTCCCCCTTTTGGCATTGACAAGTATCACAATTATCCATAAACTACTTGATATCTAATTTCAACCCTAGCCAATAGAAACTACACTTTACTCATTCATAGGTTCATAAGAAACCTATTGTAGCGACCCCGAGACGCACGCACCGCTCTTTTACTCTACTTGCAATGTTATTAAAAACCCAAGATGAAATGGAAGACAATGAAAAAGCATATAACACGAAAATAACAAATATGGATCTCTTTATTTGTATTGAAACTCGGTTACATGTCGGTCCCTCTTAGGGATACCCATTTCGATACAATAAGGTTACAAATAGGTAAAGAGTGCCCCTTTCATGAAGAGGTGGTGCGCTTATAAAAAGCTTCCCGGTTTCACACACAAAAATGTATGAGGGCTTACAGATGCCTCCTTCTCCAGGTCTATTTCCTAGAGGGATCCCTTTTGCTCTCGTATGTTGCAGATTTCATCCGATGAACCTGTGGCCCTGTAAGCAATGAAACAACAACACACGCTTAGATGTCCGAGAATGCCTCCCGGATGAGGTTGTTAGTACTGAATATAACAAATGAAAGCAAATGCAAATTAGACTAATGCTATGAATGCAAACGAATGAAATGATGCTATGCTAATGATATGCTAAACAAAATAATGAATCTAATGTCTAAAACCCTAAGCTAAGCCTACGGGCCACTGTCCAAGACAACGGCCGCTAAAGTGAATCTCGTCCTCTTTGCTCCAAAGCTATGGACCAAAGCTTGTATCCGATGTTGAAATAATGGTTGCTATGCTCTTCAATCCGTTAGGGCTTCATCGTACATGTGATCTCCAAGGGAACTCTCCAAGTCTCGAAAGCTCTCCTCAATGACCAAGATCGACAAAAGATGTATATGTCCTCTCTCGATAAAATATGTCTCTGTGTCTCTATATGTCCCTTGGTGCTCTTAGGCTTGCACCTTTTATAGTGTGAAACCCTAGGTCTATGTCCAAGCCCTAGGAATGAATTTCTCATGCGTAGTGTGAGTTAGCATGAGAAGCTTTATGTCTTTTCTATGTTTGGAGGCCAGTTATCTAAAATATAACTGCCAACTTGAGTCTCCTATGCGAACTAGTCGTTAGCATGAGAAGCTTTTGTCCTTTGTTTATGCTTGGAGGTCAGTTAACTAAAGTTTAAATGCAAACTCAAGTCTCCTATGTGAACTGGTCATGAAAAGGAATGCAAAGTTACTCCCGCTCACCTTTATTGCATGCAGACTACCACTTCCACCCGTGATTAGGCCTGTTTGTCGGTAAAACTACTTTTAGGGTTTAGCCACTGTCATCTGTAGCGACTAAGATCTGGTCGCTGTCATCTGCAGTGGCTAAGGTCTGGCCGCTCTAGGCTTGAGCGGCTAGGATCTGGCCACTCTTGGCTTGAGCGGCTAGGCTTGGATGGCTTGAAAAGGCCCCAAATGAGTGGTGAGAACCATTGTTGATGCTTGGAAAGTCCAATATTATGTCTTATGATCTTATGAATGTGTCTATGTGAGCAGCTCCCCTAAGCATGACATGATTTAGGTGTCTATAGATGCCCCTTTTTGTGACATGTTGTGTGGAAAACACAATGCTGAGCAAAAACGTAGACTGATCTGTTTGTAGGGTGTATGGTGATCAATGGTCTGATCAACACTGGATGGCCCAATCATGCAAGATGGCATGCATCCCTTGAATCATTGCCTCAACATTCGGAGGACTTAGCTCAGTGGCTTGGGCATGTTAAATTGCACTCATTCCTCAAACTCAATCGGGTAGCTTCAGCTGCTACAACAATTCTGACCGGTAGGAGAGCTACAATTGAAGATGTCATGTCTGCTTACATTCCCAGCAAACAAGGGAAATTTGTGATTGTTGTATGCAATGATTCATAGGACGAACATGATTTTGCTATGATCGAGTGATATTTTATTGATTTTGATTATGATTATGTTGAAGTTTTGAACTACTTCCTCACACAATGAATTGGTGAAGAAATGACAATGAATGAAGCGACAAGTCGCTTGACCAATATGACTAATCTGGTTCCTTTCTAGCATTTGTTGCTTTTAATGGGCAATCCCACATCCAAGTGTGATTCCAATTGTTTATGATAATCATCCATCCTTATCCCGAGGAGCGGTCCCAACTATCAATAGCTTTCTTAGGGAGTTAGGATGAGTGATTCTATTTATGTTTAGATTGTATCACTTTGGCTTAATGTTTTTGATGTCATAGGGGAATTAGGATGATCCTTTCGCACCCATGGAGCAGTCCGACCATCTTGGTCTTCTTCGGGATTGAAGGGTGGCACATCGTAATTCCAAAATGAGTTGTTTTTGCCCCAAGTGGCCTTATGGTTATCTACTCATCTCACCAAAATACATGGAGTGCAAATCGTTGCAATCATCGAGTGGATAGAGTAAGTAACTAGGTACGAGGCCTACCTGAGATTGTGCTTTTATGTGATTTTTTTGTTATTTTGGTCATTAAGATGACTTCAATTCATCAAAATGTGTTTATTTGTTATTTTTGTGGGATCCCTCAAGGAGGAAGTCCCTTATTTTGATCTGTGGATCTGGCCGCTGTCAGGTCCAGTGGCCTCTGAGTTCCTGCTTGTGGCCACTGTCGCCTTGAGCGGCCATGAATTTTGGGCCACTGACGTCAGCAGCGGCCAAGGCGTAATTAAAGAAATATAAAATTTGCATTTTCTAGGGTTTGACCTTTCATTTTCACTATTGAAGATTCACTTTTGAGAGCTCTGGTGTGATAGCGATGGTTGTGACTTTGGAGTTTGTTGGCATTGAGGACATGGCTACGTAGGGTGAGACATCAACTATTGGAGGAGCCGGAGCTTCTCGAGTATTTCTCTTTTCTAAACCCTAACCCTCTTTTCTCTTGTCTGAGTAAAACTGAACCTCACTAAGTAATGGGTAAAATGAACCTCACTAAACCTGTTGGTAATGAATAAACTCCGTAGTTAGGCTTAGCTTACCTTTTGCTATGGTGGGTTAGTCCCCCTTTTTGTTCTCATTGCTTTGCCTTGGTAGTTTCTAGCCTAGGGTTCCCAAGTTTTTTGTTGTTCACCTATTGCTGCCATGTTAACCATTTTTGAACTTAGCTTAGTTTTGATGCCTGAGTGGGAATTTGCCTTTAATTTTTTTGTTTTTCCTTCCCTTTTGTGCTTTTTATGTTATTTTGCAATTTTTGGATTTTTTTGTTCTTTTTGGCCAAGGGTTCACGGGTTTGCCATGTCACCCCTCGGCCGCTGTCACTCAGAGTGGCTGGTTATGAGCCGTTGTCACTCAGAGCAGCCAGGTTTGAACCCCAACGGTCAAAAATTTGACCATTGGGTCTTGGTCGTTGTTGTCTCCAGCGGCCAGGTTTCGGCCATTGTAGGTGACAACGGCTAAACCCTTAGCCATATTTTTGTCCTTTTTATGATTTTCTTAAGACATATTTTGATTTTTTTGTTCTTTTTGAAAGTTTTGAACCACTCCTGAGCTTTGTGCTGCCCGACTATATGCATTTATCCTTCATTTGTTTGGACTTAGGAGTGTTGATGTTGTTATGCTTTGTTTGATTTATGCCTTAGATGCATTATAGTTTATGTTTTATTTTCCTTTGTTATTAGATCCTCTCTGCTCGAGCTCGAGACCCAAAGCTCCTGCTTGAGCTACTTCCTAGCTTTGATGATACGGACTGGGCATGGTTCAAAGCCCATGGGTTATAGTATGTCATTAGGCTACCTTACATCATGGCAGATCAAGCTTACCTTACGGCCCTGGCCCATCATTGGGACCCATGGACTAATACCTTCCACCTCCCGACCAGCGAGATGACCATTACGTCGAAGGATGTATATAGGATCTTTTGAATTCCATTTGATGGGGTGGCCATTGTCTCTTCGACCACTAATGATCAGGTGGTTATTTATGCTCGGGTGTTTAGAGGACACTCTATGGAGGCTCTCAAGGACACCAAGTCTAGAGGAGTGTCTATCAATCATTGGCATGGGGAGCATGTTTTTACGATGAGGCATGTCGTATTGCTGATGGTTATCAGCAATGTTCTTATCCTGGACTACTTGAGTTTGAGGTTCCCATGGAACCTTTTGGTGATGGTGCAGGATCTATTGGATAGCGAGGAGCCTATCATCTATGCATGGGGTAGATCACTATTGGCTCAGTGCTATGATGAGTTGTACCACATCCATCGACGAGGACATGTCAACATTACCTACAGCTTGCTCCTACAGGTTTGGGGATGGGAGCATATTAAGGTAGATCACCCTAAGGGGCTCCCAATCGAGATTATAGTGATCGATGCTCGGACACAGTGCTATGCTGCTAGATGGGCTCGAGAGCATGAGGAGTGCAAGAGCCACACTTTCATAGGGGAGCTATCCCATTACACTGATACTTTTACTAGACTTTTGGTTGGAGATGTCGTATGGTGCCCTTACCATGAGTGTCCTGCTTGGGATGATCCAGCTAGCTTTACTGCTAAGACACGATGTGAGCGATGGCTCATTGGCCATAAGGTTACCATCCAGGAGTACTTCTTCTACTCTCGAGTTCTTCATCAGTATGGGTTGCAGTAGGATGTGCCCTGGTACCATTCTTGTATAGGCGCCTCACAATAGAGAGGGACCTACCTCCATGGTAGATTACAGAGCTTTCAGATGAGGAGGATGCCCCAGATATTGACCCTAGAGTGGCTGGGGGAGTTACAGAGGCATACACTCAGTGGTGGGGTGATCGGATGTGGCATGGTGTCGATAGCCTAGGGCATGAGGATGATGGTGGGGGTGATGGTGCAGATCCGACAGGATGTAGAGTCCAAGCCAGGACCGAGGTATGGGGCCAGCCAGTAGAGTAGGTGGTAGTGGAGGATCCTGATGTTCCTGAGGAGGAGGAGGAGTTAGAGCCCGAGGAGAGAGACTCTCCTCTGAGAGCACAACTGCATGAGGTCGAGGCTGAGCTTCAGGCAACTAAGATCTAGGTACAACAGTGAGATGCTACCATTGAGCAGCTCATAGCATAGATACAGGATCTATAGGCTACTATTGGGGGTGGCGGTGCTAGGATGCAATTTGTTGTTCCTCCTTCTACACCATAAGAGGTTCCAGTGGTAGGTTCAGGAGTAGATGTGGGACAACTTTAGTATTTGTTGGATGAGTATGAGGAGTGGATCTGGGGACATGTGGATCACATCACCATTCTTTAGATGCAGCTCAGGAGGCATGGGATTGTCCCTAAGGAGCCACCCGGTGTGGGTGGTTCATAGGTCAGTGGGTGCTCCACCTCGGGGTAGTCTTTCACCCATCCTAGCCAGAGGACCCAGACTCGGATAGAGAGACCGACAGGTTCACATCATTCGACTCGCGACACCGCCATAGGGGGAGGTGGCACTAGAGGAGGTGATGCAGGGGGCTCAAGCCCGGTATTTGATTGATGCTTTATTTGGTCCTTGATTCATTTTTGAGGTCGACTGACCTATATGACTGTAGCCCATGGGCATTTTTGTACATCCATTGGACTTGACACACATACTTTTATGATATCTTTGCATTATGACTTATTATGTGTATCATTTATTGCTCATGTTTTTGTTGTTATTTTGTTTTATGATATGATGCGATGATGGTATTATGCTGACTTGATGAATATGTTAGATGATAGATGATATTGTATATGCTTATATGGATGTGTAAATGCTTATATGATTTGATGATATGATGTGATGTATTTTGATTGATGAATGATGAATTCATGATTGTATGCAAATGGATATTGCCTATATGTTTTATGATGTGCTTTATGATGTGATGATGAATGATTAATGAATTGTGTTTGTGGATGTGATGTTATTGCTAAATGCATGTTTTAACTTTGCTTTAATTGTATGCATCTAACTTATGTGATGGGATGGTATAAACGAACCTGTATGCTCTAATCACTTAAAACATACGGAATGCATATGACATTGACAATCTTAATGGGTGATACCACAGAAAGTAAAAAAATAATCATGAATTTAAATAATCACTCTTATCATAAGAATTGATTAAGTATTCATATATGAGATGTAATGGTGTGTAATGTATTTTCTTAATAAGTTTCTGTAAATTAAAAGATATAAAGTAGTTAGTGGTCGTCTATATACTATTTCTAATATATATGCGGTATCTGTCCTACTATGTTGATACCCCCTAATTTATAGAATCTTATAAAGAAAGTGATGGTGTGAATGATGTTATGATTTGTTGCTATGTAAGAATTTTTGGGGCTTTTTGAAGATTCAAACACTCTAGTTACCCTATCAACAGTTGTCTACTGACCACTTAGACTTTTGAAAAGTAAGGCTTTTACCATGGACCTAGTTTTTCATGATCTCTATGTGTGCAAGTGATTGTATATTTTGAGATAGAACTCAAGCATTTCCTCCGATGTCAGGCGGGATTCTTTCAGCCCATTGCTAAGATCAGGGATCCTCAAGTGTTCATCTCATCCTTATGTTGGACTTAGTTGGACTATACCACTAGGCAATATTGGGTTACCTAAGCTAGCTCATCCACATTCAAACATTGGTCTACACAAATGCATGAAGCAATTGTGATAGACATATCATCATGCGTAAGGATTTCTCCTTCCAGTTTTGTACAATGCTGAGAATTCCAAGGATTCAAGCTTTATTCCCTTTTGGCTTCTTTTTGGCTTTGGATATTTGCTCATATGTAGTGATGAAAATCACTATTTATTTTGATTGATTTTTTCTTTGAGCTAGGATTTTTGTAGTGATGATAATCATTGTTTATTTTGCTCATATGTAGTGATGAAAATCACTATTTATTTTTTATTGATTTTTTGAGCTATGTTTCTTTGAATTTATGATTTGTGTATTGGATTATTGCTTTGAAATATGGATTGTATGCTTGGCCTTTTGAATATGTACTTTGCTTTGGGATTTTGCTTATTTTGATTTAAGCAAGGGATTTGGATAGGGTAAAGCTTGTCCTTTTGCCAATTCTCAACACCTTTAAACTGGTTGCATAGGGGGATAAGCAAGGAAGATCCTTTTCGCTTAAGGTAACCTAGACCGCTTTGCAACTTTCATCTTTTCCTTGTACCAGCTAGGATTTTAGTGTTTCAATTAGTGACGAGATCTTGAATATCCAAGGCATTATCATAGCTAGACCTTACCTTCTACTAATCAAAGTTGTTTTCCACAAAAGTTGATAAGATCACTAGGTGTGGTTGATTAACCAAAAAACCTTAGTATATTATGTATAGCAACAAATAATGGTTGTGTTGAAAAACACAATTACACACTGGTGTTGATGGAGGTATGGATTTGAATGATTTGTGTGACAAACTAAGGTATCACTTTTAAAGCTCTCATGACATATGCAATTGTAGTGGATATGAAAATGTAATGCAATGATGTGGATGCAAGATGTGAAATGCAATTGTTTTTGTATTTTTGATTTTTATGTTGTTTTTGTATTTTTGCTTAATTTGACCAAAGGGCTTTAAGATGCCTTTGGAGCTTTTGTTTGATTTTGACCAAGCGGATTGGGTACCCTTGGAGCATTTTGAAGTTGACCAAGTGGTTTGAATACCCTTGGAGCATTTTGAATTGATTTTGACCAAGCGGCTTGAATACCCTTGGAGCCTTTGATTGATTTTGACCAAGCGGCTTGAATGCCCTTGGAGCATTTGAATTGATGTTTGACCAAGCGGTTTGAATTACCCTTGGAGCATTTTGAATTGATTTTGACCAAGGGAATGAATTACCCTTGGAGCCTTTGATTGTATTTTATTTAATTGATATTTGACCAAGGTTTGAATTACCCTTGGAGCATTTTGAATTGATTTTGACCAAGATGAATTACCCTTGGAGCATTTGATTGTATTTTGAAATTTTATGTTTTTATGATTTTTTTGTGTTTTTGACATATTTGAATTTTTTTATTTTTGACATATTTGAATGTTTTTATATTTTATGACATATTTGAATGTTTTTGTATTTTATGACATATTTGAATGTTTTTTGTTTTATGACATATTTGAATGTTTTTGTATTTTATGTGTGAAATGCCTTTAGGTGAATGATATTGAGAGGTTCAGGCTCTTCAACACCATCTAATGATATAAGGTGATATGCTCCAGGACCCATTCTTTGTGAAATCATGTATGGGCCTATCCAATTTACCATGAACTTATCTCACAGGTGCGATGGCAGATTCAAATTCTATTGGTTTTCTTTGAGCACTAGATCTCCAACCTTGAATTCCCTTAGGTGGACTTTACTATTGTAAGCTCATGCAAGGCGATCTTGGTAAACATGAAGATGCTCTAAAGCATTGACTCGACGTTCATCAAGAAGCATCAACTGATCAAGGTGGCCTTGCCGTGCAGCATCATCATCTATGAAGTCCTTTAATGCTATGCATAGAGTCAGAATTTCCAACTCTAGTGGCATGATGGCCTCAGTGCCATATACTAGTGAAAATGGTGTTGCCCCAGTGGGCATCCGTATACTAGTCCTGTATGCCCATAGTGCAAGAGGCAACTGCATGTGCCAATCCTTGTGATTGTCTTGCATCATCTTCCTCAAAATGGAGACTATTGTTTTGTTTGAGGCTTTTGCTTGCCCGTTTGCTTGTGGATAATAAGGCATTGAAAAACTATGTTGAATATGGTATTTGTTCATTAAAGCATGCACATTTTTGTTCTTGAAATATGGCCCATTATCCGATATTATCTTAGAAGGGACCCCAAAATGACTTATGATATTGTGGAGTATAAACTCCACAATCCTTGGTCCAGTTGTTGATGTTAAGGGGATCGCTTCCACCCATTTAGTGAAGTATTCTATGGTTATTATGATGAATGTGTGTTGGCCTGAGGATGGGGGTGAGATCTTCCCAATCAAGTCTAGTCCCCACTACGAGAATGGCCATGTTGCCTGGATGGGTTGCAAGGCTTGTGATGGTAAGTGCGTTAGATTTGCATGATGTTGGCACTTACTACATTTCTTGACATACTCACAGTAGTCCCTTTCCATGGTGGGCCAATAGTAACCCATTCTCAAGATGCACTTAATGATGGCCATGCCACTGAAATGCCCTCCACATGTGCCATCGTGAGCTTGCAAAATTGCCCAGGATGCTTCTTGGGGCTCAAGACAATGGAGTAATACTCCATCATATCCTCGTCTATAGAGGATTTCTCCTAGAAAGATGTATCTTGTTGCTTTCTATTTGAACATTCACCTTTCAGTATGTGACAAACCTTGAGGTACTATTCCAAGCTTTAGGAAGTCCCATAGTTGGGAAAGCCAATCCTGATAAGCCATGACTTCTATAGAAAAGATGGCTTGCTCTTCCTGTATTTTTGAGCTAGTGAACATGGATTGAGGAATAACTCTATGGTGTATGGTTGCACCACACTCCATAGGTCCTTGGGAGATCAAAGACCCCCAAGGTGTCATTTGTAAGAAATCTCTGGCTACGAAGGACCAATCCTGATTTGGCTCGATGTTGATCATGTTGACTGATTCTTGATTGTCAAAAGCTTCATGGTGTATTGCTGAGTGCGAAAGCACTTTCACATGAATGGTTGTAAAATCAGTAGATGGATTCTGAGGGATTAAGGATCCCAAAGAGGCCATAGTGTCTACAAATCTATTCGACATATGAGGGATTGCCTCGATGTCATACCATTCCAATCGGGCTAGGTAGGTGTCAACAAGTTCCTTGTAAGTTTTTAGGAGTGGGCACCTACATTGGAATAGTCCTTTGACCTAGTTTACTATGAGCAAGGAGTCACCAAAGATATTCAATATTTTAATGCCCATTGCTATGGTTGTTTGGAGTCCCAGGATCAATGCTTCATATTCTATATTGTTGTTTGTGCATGGGAAGTCTAGTTTGAATGATAAGGGCAATGGAGCACCCTGTGGTGTGATAAAGACAATCCCTGCTCTGCCTCCTTGTTCACACTTTGAACCATCGAAGAACAATGACATGTCTCTTTCTTTCTTAGGTTCTTCGAGTTCTAGCGGATCTGATAATGCAAAGACCGCATCATCGAGCAATTCTATGGTGAGAGGCTTGTTATCCTGAAGAGGTGCCTCTGCTAATTGATCTGCTATGACTTGTCCCTTGATGGAATTTTGGCTTATGAACTCTAGATCAAATTCTATCAATAGCATGATCCACTTTGTGGTACATGTATTGTGATATGTCTTGCTCATCATGTACTGCAAAGGATTTTGTTTTGATATGACGTAGGTCGTATGGCTCAACATGTAGTGTCACAACTTTTGAGTTGCAAAGACCACTGCTAAACACAACTTTTCGACATATGCATATCCTAGCTCATAACTCACCAAGGTGTGACTAATGTAATATATGGCTTGCTCTTTATCTTGTGCATTCTTTTGGGCTAACATGGTGCCCAATGCAAAATCAGTAGTCGATATATATAGTAAAAATGGTATGTCTGGCCTTGGTGGAGCCAATACTGGTGGTGTTGCTAGATAAGTTTTGATCTCTGCAAAGGCTTGATGGCATTCTTCATCCCAATGAAAGGGGACCTCCTTGCGTAGCAACTGATTCATAGGTCGACATTTGTCTGATAATTGCATGATGAATCTTTTGATGGATGTTATCTTGCCTTGTAGGCTCCGCAACTCCCTAATGTTGGTAGGGGTGGCCATTTCTAGTATAGCCTTTACCTTTGCAGGATCGACTTCAATGCCTCTCTTGGATACGATGAATCCCAAAAGCTTGCTAGAAGTTATGCCAAATACGCACTTCTTAGGATTCAATCGGACATTGTGTTCTATGAGGTGATCAAAGACTTGTCTAAGGACTTTAGCGTGCTCTTGCCATAATAGGGACTTGGCCAGTAAGTCATCCATGTAATCCTCCAAGATCTTATGCATATAGTCATGGAATATGTATGTCATGGCCCGCTGATATGTGGCACCAGCATTTTTGAGACCGAATGGCATCACTTTGTAACAGAATATTCCCCATGGAGTAATGAAAGTAGTTTTATGTTGATCTTCAAAGCTTAATCCGGATCTGGTTGTATCCAAAAAAACCATCCATTAGGGAGAGCATCTCATGACCTACGGTTGCATCTACAAGAGCATCTATGTTTGGCAATGGGAATGAATCCTTTGGTGTTGCCCTATTTAAATCTCTGAAGTCTGTGCAGATACGGACTCTTCCATCGGGTTTCCCCATGGGTACCATGTTTGACACCCACTCAGGGTAGTCGATGGGAACTATGAATACTGCATCCAGTAGTTTTTGCAATTCGTTCTTCACCATCAAAGCGACGGTTGGATGCATTTTCCTCAGATTTTGCTTGACTGGCTTCTTCATGGGATCCAATGAAAGGTTGTGAATGACTAACTTTGGATCTATCCCTGGCATGTCTTTGTAAGTCCAAGAAAAAATATTTGGCCTCTCTTTGAGGAGAGGAATTAGGATGGCTTGTTCCTCTGGAGATAGACTTTCTCCGAACTTGACTTTTCTTGGTTGGGTAGGATCATCGCTGATGTCCACCTCGAAAGTTGCTTCTATAGCCATATGTGACCCATCCTCTAGCTGATGAGGCATGGGTATCAAATGAATGTCATCGACGGGATTTATAGGACCTAGTGACTCAGGTTCCAAACCAACATGGAAGACATCATACGCACAACCTGATGCAAAATGGAATGGTTGTAACATCTCTTCATTGGGGAAGAGGTCTTCAGGCTCTATGGGTGAATTAGCATGATCCCAATCAATAGCCTCTACATCAAGATGCAATGATTTGGTAGGATCTACTGGATTATGAAGTGGAGTGGTCAAATCAATGGAGATCATATTGATGGATGGAATGAAGTCTCCAAGACCACATGGGTGCAATCTTATCTCAGGGGTTTCCCTTCCATACTCATGATGAGGTTCTGGAGGAATGGGAATTTTTGGATCTAGCCCATGAGTAGGGTGGACAATAGGATCATTAGGCTCTAATCGCTCTCTGAATGTAGGCAGAGGGGGATTGACCATCTGGTGAATGGCAGCTAGGTCAATAGGTCTCCCCAAAAATCATAGATGAGGGTCTATGGCATGGAGTGCCGCCTCTCTCTCTACTAGCTCGTTGACTTGCCGCAAGTGGTGAGGTCCAAGATAAGCCATCTCGATCTCATCCTCAAAGTCATCATCACTTATCCAAAAACCGTTAGCATTGGTATGCGGCCCTAAGACAAGGGGCTCATGTCTTGGCCCTAAGTAGGCCATCTCTATTTCATCTTCATATTCTTCATCACTTATGAAGAATCCATTTGCATTTGTCTCTTGCCCCAAAGTCAGGGGTTGATGGCTTAGGCCTAAGTAGGCTCTTTCTGTTGAGTCTTCTGATTCATAGTCACTTTCATCTGATGTATACCCACTCTCATCATGGATGGACCATGTGAATCTTTGTAAATAGTGAGGCCCCTGGTAGGCTAAGCCAAGTTGTGCCTCATCATCACTTGCTTCATATCCATTCTCCTCATCCCATGAGTTGTACCCTATTGGGGTGGAATCAATTGAGATGTTTGGATGATAAATTTTTGGTGGTGGTATGTTTACCATGGCCACTTGTCTATTGCTCAAATTTCCTATTCTTAGGGGGTGATAAGGAATGAAATCAATGTCTTCTCCTAACCCTAAGCTTAATCTATCCAATGCTACTGCAAGAGAGTCATCTCGACCTCTGATATAATAGCCTAAGCCAAATCTATCGGAGGGAAGTTGATATTGTGGCTCGTATGGCCGCCTATGCCCTTGCTCATATATGCCAAGGCCATAGCCATGCCAATGGCAATGCTCAAAGTAGCTTAGAGCAAACTCGAGGTTAGAGAGGTAATGAACATTGACCATGAATAATTTGTCACTATCCTCTTCTATATCTGAAGACTTATGGGCGTAGTCCAGGCTGGCATAGACAAAATTGGTTTGGTTGGGAGGGATTCCAAGTGGAACCACTGTTCCCACTGGTGGCCTCAAGTCCTTAGGCCTTCCCATGTCTTGTGTAGACTCAATGATAGGTGTAAAGGTAATGTTCTACACAAGGTACTCCCCTATGCCTATGCTTGCCAAGTGTATTGATGCATGCGATGTGGATGACCCTACAGATGACACTGGTGAAGCGGGGTGATAATCACTATCTTCATCTTGATCTTGAAGATCTTCCTCTTCCATAGGACTTGGCATTTCAGCAATGGCTATAGTTGGCACTTCCTTGGGCCTTTCTTCCTTAACTAAGGGTGCCTTTAGCTTCTGATTATCTTTTGGTTTTGACGTTGATGGTACTTTAGAAGCATTGACTACTTTGAGTGCACCAGGAGGTGTTGAAGTGCATGGGTCTTTTCTTACCCCTTTGTCTTCGTTATCCACTTGTGTGGTTGGGGATGAAGGCGCTACGTACAGGTGGGTAGAAGGGATTACAAATTCTCCTAGAATGTCCACCTGATTGACGTATTTAAAAGGCTCTTCATCGGCCAGAACCACATAGACTTTGTTTTCGTGCACATACTTGACACATTGGTGCAAGATCGAAGGCACACACTTCATGGCCCTTATCCAAGGATGCCCTAAGAGGATGTTGTACTGCATAGCTCCTTCCAAGACATGACACATCATAGGGATGGTCTTGTGCCCCACCTTGATGGGTAGGACTATCATTCCCATAGTATTGCATAAAGCATCATTAAAAGCTCTCAATGTGTAAGCTCCTGGAATGATATTGGACTTGGGGATCTTGAGGTGCTCTATTGTAGTTGTTGTAATGATGTTTATCGATGAACCTGTATCGACCAAGACCCTCTTGAAAGGTAAGTTGTTGATTGCCGCTACAATGTTTAGCGGAGGGTCTGGTAAGGCAGTAGGAACTGTCTTAATCTCATGATCATAGAATCGAATTACAGGTTCTTGGCATTCTTGCACTTGTCCCACAAAGTGAGTGAATGCATTTGCATCTTGCGGTTGGAGCTCAATTGTCCTTAAGATCTCCATTAGAGTCTCCCTATGCTTTGGGGACTATTGTATGAGCTCATAGATGGATAACTTAGCTGGAGTCATCTATAGGTTTTGCTCCAATCTACTCCGAATAGTTACCATAGGTCACGTTGGTGGACCTGGAAGGTTGTCTTGCCTTTGCCTAGGAGTGGCTGGGATGTTCATGGGAGCTGCAGGTGGTTGCGGTTGACCATACCGCCTAGTCCTTGTTGCTATGTTAACAATCTCAACCATCCCAATGCATCCGTGGGTAGGTATGTCAGCTCGAACCTGATTGACTTGGGCCCCTTGCTCTCGAGGGGCCTCATGATTGGGCAATGGGTTTTTGTATATGCCCATGTCTCTATTATCGAGAGCCAGTGGGTTGTCAACTTTGAGTTCTCCCACCTCAATCATGTTTTGCACTTGATGCTTAAAACCAATGCAAGCCTCAATGTCATGCCCCGGTATCCTATGATAAGGGTAAAATTGATCTTCCCTATATCCTTTTGGCTTAGGATGGTTGGGATCTATAAGAGGTATATCAAGAAATCTGATCCTCCTGGCCTCGCTCAACTGATTAAAGATTGATTGCATTGATTCTTTCAAAGGCATGAAATAACGAGGCGGCTTGCATTCTCGGTTTCTTCCTTGATTGTTCTTTTGGTCGTAATTGGTCGGTGGGGGATGTGCTTGATAGTTTTGGGGTTGTTGTGCACCCCCATCCTTGGGTGTAGCCAATACGACTTGATTGACTAGAGCAGGGTTGGCCTGCTTCTACTTGTACTTGTCATTCTTACCATTCTTGTTCCACTCCTTTTTGTTTCGGAGTTTAATGGTTCCCTCATCTACTTTTATTTCTTCGATGAGCTTGGCTTGTGCCAAAGCTTCCTCAAATGAAGGATACTACTGAAGTTGTAGCAAGAGGGAGATGTGTTTAGAGAAACTTTTGGTGAACATGCGAATGATCTCTTCTATGGGAATGGAGAATGATAATTTTGCCATGACTTTTCTCCATCTATTCCCATAATCCATTACTGGCTCATCATCATACTGTTTCAAGTTGGCCAGGTCTGAAAGGTTCACCTTCTTCTTAGCACCAAAGGAGAAATGCTTTAAGAATGCATTTACTAGTTGTTCAAAGTTGGTTATGCTATGCTTAGGTAGTTGGTTGAACCATTGAGTGGCAACACCTAAAAATGTCATTATGAATGTTCTTAGCATGAGAGCATCATTGTCTTCAAGATGAAAATAGGCATTGATAAAATTGGTGACATGCTCTTGTGCATCCTCTTCACCCTTAAACTTTTCTAACCTAGGCATCTCAAAGTGCTTAGGATATGGAGGGCTAGGGATTGATGGGCACAATGGTTGGTTGTGTATTTTGCTCAATGTTGGTGAGTTCCCAACTGCCTCTTGTTTCTCAAAGGTTTTCATCTTTTTAGCAAGCTCTTGAAATGCCTTTGATGCATGGATTTCCTCCTCTTGTAAGCCTACTCACAGTGGCAATGGAGGTAACTCTCTATCCATTTGATTTGTTCTATTTTCCTCCCTCCTACGAGGGGACTCAGGATTGTGATCCTGGTTTGTTGTGTTTGCCCTTCCCCCACTAGTTGGATTTCATTCATGGTTTGGTGGGGGATTTCATTGTGGGCTATCTTGTCTAGTGCACCTCTCCTTAGGTGAGTCAGCACATCTAGTTCTTTGGTGGTCACCACCATTTATCTATAAATTGTTAAGAGCTAGCCGCTCAACCTGCTCTCTTAAATATTGCTCATGTTGGCGCAAGAGTCTTTCTCTTTGTTTATCCTATTTGAGAGCTTCCACTAGCTCTCGCTCCTTACGTAATGCATTTTCTAACCACCTCATTCGGTCAGTTTGCACTGTTATAGAAGACTCATGTTTATCTGACTCTATTCTTGTTGTCTTGACTCACAGATTCCTCGAGGAGGTTTCTATTGTATCTATACTCTTGCTAGCTAATGTGACTTGTTCAGTGTACTATTGAGTATCCCTATGATCAGACTCCATGCATCTACTATGGGGTCACTCTAAGGTACCCCCAGACTGAGAGATATGTTTAGAAGTCACAGTTCGTGAGCTTCCAGATGTAGAGTTCTCAGTAGCTACAGTTCTTTGAGTTGGTCATGTAGGAAACCGATCCAACCCGTCTAGCTATCTTATTTTCCATGGCTGGTCCCATGGGGTGCCATTCACTCCTATGAGGTCATAGTCTATGAGAATATTTCCTTTTGCATGAAGGGTTTCTTCTATTTGATTCCCATGGCTAGATGTAGCTCTAGTTTCCTGCCCTTCAATGGGCAGACCTATTTCATATGTTTCTTGTGAGTCTTGAGGTGTTGCAATTCTTGTTTGCCTTCTTGATGAAGAGGGCTTTGTGGTAACATGTTTTCTCCATGTGGATGGAGATGTAGCAGTCTCATCATCCCTATGTGAAGAATGAGTCTTAGAACCTTCTTTATGTCCATGTGAGGAGGAAGCCCTTGAAGCTTCCTCACATCTTTGAGATGTTTCTGTGTGTTTAGAGGAGGCCCTTGAGGTCTCCTCATGTCTCCTTGATGAGGATGGCTGTGAAGCCTCTTTTTGTTTATGTGACTTTGTTCCATGATGTGGTTCCTTACTTGGGGTTTCTCGAGGAGATCCCCCAAGGGTTGAGTTATCACCCCTTAGGCTCATGGAGCTACGTCTCATGGTCTTACGGGTAGGTCGTTCAATGTTACTACGACTTCGCCTATGGGTATGAGTTGCTTTAGTCTCTCCCTCGATGTCAGACCGAGGGTGCTTACTTCTTGTTTTGACCATGTTGTCTATGAATTGATCTTTTGAGTTGCAATTTAGGAATAACCACACAATACCAAACAAATGTTTATCTTGATTACCAATTTAAGTGTGCCCTAAACTATTTGGTGTGTTTTGATGTGTTGTTCTTTTGATTTCTTTCTCTTGTTCTTGGATTAAGAATGAGAAGACTCATCCATAGTGACAATCAAGTACACCTGTGCCAAACATGATTTTCTCAAAAGAAGCTAGGGTACACCATTGAAGACCCAGTGGGGGGTTCGCCTAGCTCTTCCACTCTGAACCAATGATTGTTCCAAAAGTGGGAGACAGTTTGAGCACAAGTAACTTAGTATCACTATAAGTAAGTTTCTCAATCTATTTCTAGGAAGCTCTAGGGGGTAAACCAGTGGAAGGAGATGAATTCCAACATCACTGGATTGAATTGAAGGTTGGTGATGAAATCCAACTCCCCAATGTTTAAATGAGACGTGCATGTGTGGTGTTCATTTTAAGCTTGCATAACATAAAGTGCATCATATAGCAGCAATGAATTTTTCCTATATGCCTAAGTGCAAAAATACATTTCAATATTCAGAAAGATGCATGAACTACTATGATTTGTATGAGTGTATCGCTCCAAATTTTTTGCATCCTTACCTTCAGGCTATAGGATCCGCGCCCGAAAGGGGGATGCGAGAAGGATGGGACAATACCTCGGATTGAGAGGCCCTTTGAAGGTCGCGCCTCTCGGGGGAGGGGTATAAGGGTGAATTTTTGATGGATGGTGGGTTCACCAGGAAACTTTTGAGTGGCAGTTTCCATGCCTAGGTTGAGAGTAGGTTTGATGTGTTCATTTTGTACTTTAATCATTCAATTCCTAGGTTTGGCCAAGATGAATCTAAGCTATTCTATATGCCAATGCTGATTTATATGAATACAAAAAACATGAATAAGTGCTAAACATAGAAAGTATGCTAAATAAGATAGAATATACCTGATTTCGGATGTCTGATGAAGATTCTGAGGTTTGTAGAAGTCCAGATCATCTCAAATCTTACATTATCATCTGCAATTGAATAGAATCATCTCAGATCTCAGTCGGTCATCTGAGATCAGACGAGATCATCATCGATCTGACGAATTCGTCAAAAACCTGCAATCACAGAAATAGATACCAAAAACCAAAAATGCAACTGCAAAAGCAAGGGGAAATGATAGAAATGATAGTAAATTTGCCTAAATGATAGATCCAGATAGAAATTAAAGGAAATGCATTAATTTAATAATTTATTTTAACTTTATCATGCATCTATGCTAAATGAGGTGAACTCCAGGATGCAGAAAATAGAATAAAATAAGTTAATGCATAAAGGAATGAAGAGAGAAGATAAAGAAATGCAAACTTCGGGCTCTGATTGCCCCCAATCTGGACTGCAGTCAAGATCACCTCCAATCATACGAGATCATCGCCGATCTATGACAGGATCATCCGAAATCATCTGGAATCGCCTGCGATGATCCGAGCTTGCTCCGGCTGAAAAATAGTAAAATTCCTGCAAGAAAACTTGAAATACGCGATGCAAACGAAGGTGTGAAGGTGTTCTAATGCACAAGAAACTAAAGTTGTAGGGAAATCAGTCAGCTAGGGGGTTCAGGGGGATAAACTGAGAAAATCCTAGTTTATATAGGATTAGGGGGAGGTTAGGAGGTTGGAGATCATCCCAATTTGGGAGATCTCCAACAGGGGAGACTCTAACCGCGTAGACACGCTTTCGCCCAAGTTAGAGAAGTTGTTGAAACAGAAGCTAATTATGAAAATTTAGTTTTGGGATGAAATCGTCTGGACGTTCTATTCCAGATGAATTCGTCAGATCTGGGATGATTTCGTTTGATCGTCGACGATATCGTCCAACGGTCAAAACAAATCCTAAAAATGGCGCGAAAAACAAGGGGAGCGGGTAATGGGCGGTTAACGGGCGGTTTTGGGTTAAAATTCAAATTTTTATCTTTTTACTAAGGTTTAACTGCGCCAATTTTAGGGTGCTACATTTTGCCCCCTCTTTAGCAAATTTTTTGAAGAAAATGCATTAAAGACGAGTTCTTCCCATTTTACGAGAAAGCAAAAATTTTACTCAATTTTCTAGACGACGATTCTAGGTCGAATCGTACGACTACTTACTATGGTGCCCCCTCCGTGTTTTTACCCAAATCGAACATTTGAGGTAAAAGCGTGGAAAAGCAAAATTAAAAATGTTGTTTTTAAATAAAATTAAGAAAAATAGGGTAAAACCCTAATTCATTTTTACTGTTTGAGAGCTCTGCAGACAAAAATGGTCGAGACAGTGCACAGATCGACAGAGGTCCAGCGTGGGCTACGGGTAAGGATCTAAACTTGATGCATTATGTTTTTAATTTGATTTGTGCAATTTTTGATTAAAATTTTGACTATTTTGGGGCATCGCGGCCGTTTTTAGGCCGTCGACGACGTCGGGATGAAATCGTCCCAATTTCATCGAAATCGTCCCTAGATCGTCGATTTCGTCTGAGGGCGAAATCGATGAAATAGGGGCGATCCCGTCCAACAAGGGGCGATCCCCAAGTTGTGAAATAGGAGATGATTTCATCCTACAAAGGATGATTTTACCCAATTTAGGATGATATCATCCAATGGTGGACGATATCATCATTTTTATGAAATTAAGTTTGTTTGAATTGCATTTAATTGACTTTAATAATTGGTTTATTAATGAATTTTATTGTTTTATTGTTTGTTTTGCAGAGGGGATTACTAAAGAGTCGGGAGTGGAAATACGGGGGGCTGAGGGATGACGTGGCCGCGCTCGACCAGGCGGAGCGAGACCGACTAGCATAGGTCGGACTACAGCATGTGGCAGAGATGCCACAAGTATCGACAGACATGGGGCTACTGATAGCCCTAGCAGAGAGGTGGTATCCGGGGTCATCCTACTTCTGGTTATCGACAAGGGAGATGGCTCCCACACTAGAGGACGTATGGAGGATCTTGAGGATCCCCATACAGGGATGGTTGATGACTCCTATGGCCAATCAGGGCCAGGCTATGATGAGGCTGAGCGGAGACCCGAGCTTCACCCTGGAGAAGGGCGGAGTGAACATCGAGTCACTGAGGCAGATGCCTGGGGCATCTAGGTTGACTCGAGTTTTGGTCGAGATAGTGGGTGGCCTACTGTTGTGCCACCAGAGTGGGTGCAGATTACCCTGGCTCCTTTCAGATGTGGTCTACGACATGAGAGACCACGGGTACAGATTTGCATGGGGTAGCTTTGTACTATGCCGCTTGTATAGGATCCTGCATGGGGTCGTATACAAGGGAGGCCGATGTCTAGTTTTGACATCGCTACTATAGGTTTGGTGCTGGGAGCACATCATGGTGCGGAGGCCGGTAGGACTCCCACTGATAGGGGTTGACCGGGAGAGACCCCGGGTTTTCTATTGGTGGCTACAGAGAGGGTCACAATGGCGGATAGATCTATCGATGTCACGGAGGTTGCTAGATGACCTCATCCTAGACCAGATCACCTAGAGGCCATGGAGAGAGCACCCAGGGTGGGGAGAGGATGGACAGGAGCTGGCTCGCATCAGGCGAGTCTACTGGCTGAGGATGGAGCGGGGAGAGGTAGAGCTCCATCGCTACGACCGAGTTTTGTGATAGTTCGGTCTTCAGTAGGGGATCCCTTCTCTCAGGGATTACGAGTACTCCCAGACTATCCAGGATAATACCACACTGAGTGGGGCTCCGGATATGCAATGATTCTAGAGCCAAGACACGGATGATGCCCCCATCCAGCCAGTGGATGGAGATGATACTGGGGTCACTGATGGATACGATGCCTGGTATGTAGGCATCCGCCCTCCTCGGATGATGAGGGCATAGGGTCCGATGCATGCCATGGTGCGATGGATGGGGAGGCGATGCCAGGCTACTATTGAGGCAGCACGAGGTCACGATGGGAGAGAGCAATGATGGTCTCCATAGGAGAGATGCCAGAGGATGGCACAGGCTCCATAGAGACCACAGCAGATAGGGAGGAGGGAGGAGGGATTCCCTTCTCAAGAGGGGAGAGGCCACCATCGCCCGATAAGGGCAAGGGTGTCGAGGTAGGGGAGAGCAACGAGATGGTGGCTCTCCAGGCTGAGAATGCCCACCTCCGGGCTTAGGTGCAGACACTATAGGATGAGGCTACATGGCTCAGGGCTCGGAGTGGAGGGGCGAGCACTCGAGATCTGGCATGGTCTATTGCTCAGACCATGTTCTACCAGGGGTTGTACTATCATGTGGTTCCAGAGAACCAGAGGATACCATTGCCAGCCCCCATTGTGGAGCCGATCATGATGGGATCATCGAGGACATCCTCACGATCGATGATGAGGACCCGAGACACAGCACGGACCTCTATGGGACCACCTCCTCCACACCAGGGTGGGAGAGGAGATGAGGCAGAGAGCTCGAGGGCTTCTCGAGGCTAGCTGCTATAGACTGGATAGAGATTGTATATATTATTATTATATTTTTTGAGAGGATTGAGTATGCCAGGGTATTGATTGTGGCATACCAATCCAGTTTTGAGATGATGTACATATATTGTGATATATATATATATATATATATATATATATATTTATGATATGACTTGTCCACATGTTTTATGATGCTTCAATTTTGGATTTGTTGATTGATTATTCATGTAATTATGTCATTTGGAAATAAATTATAATTTTATGTCATGCCATAAAATTTAAATGGAATAATCTGATGTAAACAAATTGGTTGTTTTGGTGTAATTTGATGAAAAATAAAGAGACTTCTAACAATAATTTCAAAGGACATTGTCGTTGTTATAGACCATTTCATGGAGTCACCGCTCGCTAGGTCATCAAGCTAATCCCAGTATAGAAATATTGCTAAAAGTAAAAGGGTGCTTAAGAGACTGTCTTAAGACTTTGTGTTGTGATGATGAAAAATGATGATGGTGATGATTTGTTTTCAGATTTTCATAAAAATATTATGCATGAGATATTAAAAGAAATATGATTTTTGCTAGGCATAAATTCCTAAGTGTGATAAAATTTTTGAATAATTCCTTAGGAATTATACCATGGTTGCAAAATGGAATGTTGACATAATGAAATGAAATAGAAAAATGTGTTCGTTCTTTTTAAAGCACAATTGTGTAACATAATGATGTAAGCCATATGTTCTTATGAATTAAAATGAATGGGAAAATAAAATTAGAACAATGGTTTGCGCTAGGCATAGAATTATAGGTTTAGACTTATACCATCATCGCGAAATCCAAAAAGGTAATTTTATTGCATAATTGATTTTTGATTTTTGAGATAAATAGAAAAAAATATATATAAATGTGACTTTATTGCTAGATTTTTGAAGATGTTGTTGAAAGAATTTGGATTTTTGAAAACAATGTATGTAATTGTTTTTATACTAAACAGATGTTCTTTAAATAAGAAGATAAAATTATTCCAAAAAGAGTTGCAGAAATATTTTAAATTATCTCAAAGACAAAATGTAGATTTATAAGGAACCCTCATGTGCAAATGTGAGTTCATTACTGATCTTGATTTATCATGATGATACAAAATCTCTCAAATACAAATGTGTGTGCAATTGTATTGTTCATTCACCAATTTTGAGCAAGATAATTTGATACAAGTAATTTGAATTAACCAAATGAGTGTTCGTTGACCATGATTTATATGCATGTAACCATACCAGACTACTATGTAAGTTAGGTCATCAAGAGCTAGCTGATCCATAAGCCGACATAGGTCTATACAAAAGAAGGTCGCTAATGTGACAGACATATCACCACGCTAGGGATTACCCAAGGCCAAGCGGGTTGGGCACAAACCGCCTGTTATGGGGCTTACCTCATAGTTTTCGAATAATTGAGAATTCCAGGGATTCAAGCTCATTCACCCTTCTTTTCTTTTCAAGGGGTAGGGAAAGGGATTTTATTGCTTTTTGCTTTTTCTTTTCTCTCTTTTTTTTTTGTATTTTTGCTTGGAACTGAGATAATGCTGAAATATTGCTGCGATGGTACAAAATGATATTTTTCTTTTTCTCATTTTCTTTGACTTTTCTTTTTCTTCCTATGCTAGGGATACTTGCTCGGATTGGCTGTAGAGCAAGGGATTTTTATTCTGGGTAGGGGTGAGCTTGTCCTTTTGCCAATTCTCAAAGATTCTAGACCATGTGCATGATAGGATAGCAGGGGAAACTTTTCGCTCAAGAAACCATTTCTACTATGTAGCATCATATCGAATTTGCAATGAAATCATTTTAATGTGAAGAGATATACTTGGTTTAAGTAAATAACAAGATCAGTTCTCTATGCTCAAAACTTTATTTAATTCAACTGTGGACTTTGATATAAGAGAGATTAATAATCATACAAAGTAAAATCAAGATATTTATTCATGTGAGTGTGAAAGTGCGGGATTCCAAATAAATGCTAATTTATCCAAAATAACTAGAAATATAACTGCAATACTTCAAGAATTGACGAGTACGAAAATAAAAGATGTTTTTGAAGATTTTGATGATTTTGAAGTTTTTATATTTTGATTTTAATTTATGAATTGAAAGAAACACAATGTGATTGTTTTTTGAAATTTTTATATGAATAACTAAAATGAAACAACATGCAAAACAACAATATATATAATGATGAAATGACCAAATTTTATGCATAATAGCATTTGAGATGCATAATGTTCATAGGTTCTTTAAGATCTTTACCATCTAAGGTAGCTAATCGGTATGCTCCTGAGCCAAATTTAGCAGTGATGACATATGGCCCAAGCCAGTTAGGTTCAAATTTACCTTTAAGATCTTTAGTTGCATTAGTATTTTTTTTATTTTCTTTTAAGACAAGGTCGCCGATCTCAAAGGATCGATGATGAACTTTCTTGAGGTATGCTCGTTTAAGCTTGTTTTGGTAGGCACGAAGATGTTCCAAAGCATTGATGCGCTTCTCATCTAGGAGTTCCAGTTGACTAAGTCTGCCAGCACGATATTCATCTCCTACTTCAGTATCTTGAAGTAGTAGAGCCAAGGAAGGAACTTCTAATTCAAAAGGAAAAATAGCTTCAGCGCCATAAACCAAAACAAAAGGTGAAGCGCCCGTGGGAGTACGAACACTAGTTCGATAAGCCCACAAAGCAGGATATAATTGGATGTGCCAATCTCGGCCAGATTTATTGACCAGTATTTTGAGGATTTTGATTAATGTTTTATTAGATGCTTCTGCTTGGCCATTACCCTGAGGATAATAGGGAGTGGACCAACGATGTTGAATTTTATATTTTTGACATAACTTTTTGACATCTTTATTTTTGAAACAAGTGCCATTATTTGAGATGAGATTTGCAAGAATTTCGAACCTACAAATAATTTGATTAAAGATAAATTTGGAGACTTGTGTTCCAGTGCAAGAAGCTAAGGGCATAGCTTCAACCCACTTCATGAAATACTCGATAGCAGTTATGATAAATTTGTGTCCATCAGATGACACAGGGTTGATTTTTCCAATGATGTCTAAGCCCCATTTTGAAAAGGGCCAAGGAGATGAAATAGCCTGCAGCTCTTGTGCAGGCGCATGGACAAGGTCAGCATGTTTCTGGCACTTGTCGCAATGGCGCACATAATCATGTGCATCATTCTCCATGGTAGGCCAAAAATATCCTATCCTAAGGAGCTTCTTAGCAATGGCGCTACCACTAAAATGTCCCCCACAAGATCCATCGTGGGCTTCACTCAAAGCTGATCTAGATTCTTCTAGATTCAAACATCTCAATAGGATGCCTTCAAAAGATCTCCTATACAAGGTATTACCAATAATTACGAAGTGACTTGCTCGTCTACGTAATAACCGACACTGGTTGCTATTACAACCTTCAGGGAAGGTCCCATTTTGAAGAAAGTTAAATATATCAGTGTACCAAGGTTCAGGAGTAGTTTCATTGATTAGAAACACATCCAAAGGTTCTAAGCATGATTTATTTGAAGTGGGTTCCTGGAGTCGATGAATAATGATGGTAGCATATTCGTCATCTAACTCCAAGGGCAAAAGAGATGCAGCTGCAGCCATAGCATCAGCCGCACGATTGCTAGTTCGAGGAATAGCTTCCAAGATAACTTGATCAAATAAAGATAATAATTGTAAGACATATGCTTTATATGGGCGTAATTTATCATCTCTAGTCTGATAAACATCATTGATTTGATTTATGACAAGTTGAGAATCATCGAAAACTAATAAATTTTTAATTTTTAGTGCCAAGGCAGCTCGTAATCCAAGGATTAGAGCCTCATATTCAATAGTGTTATTAGTGCAAGCAAACGTTAATTTGAAGGACAGAGGTATAAGATGTTTCTATGGAGATATTAAAATAATACCTGCACCAGCCCCACTCATGCATCGAGCTCCATCAAAGTATAGGGACCATTGCTCTGGATGGTCTACCTCTAATTTAAGGCATTCATCGAGAAACTCAATGATGAGGGGATGGGTAGACTCTAAGGGTGCAACAACTAATTGATCTGCTATGATTTGACCCTTAACAGACTTTTATCCTATAAACGTGAGTTCAAACTCGCTTAGCGCAAGAACCCACTTTGCGGTGCGACTAGATAAGTACGGTCGACTCATGAGATACCGCAAAGGATCGAATTTAGCAATAACATACATTTTTTGACTGAGCATATAATGGCGTAGTTTTTATGTAGAAAATATGACTGCTAGACATAACTTCTCTAATGTTGTATAGCGAGTTTCATAACTGATTAAGGTTCTACTGATATAATAATTAGCACGCTCTTTCTTCTCATCGTCAAGTTGAGCTAACATAGCTCCTAAGGCAAGATCTGAAGCAAAAATATACAAGATAAATGGGCGATCAGATCTAGGTGGTGAAAGCACAGGTGGGTTAAGGAGATATTGTTTGAGGAGTTCAAATGCTTCCTGACATTCGTCGTCCCAATGAAAAGAGACATCTTTCTTAAGAAGCTTAAGAAAGGGTCCTGTTTTGTCTGCCAACTTATCGACAAAGCGACGAATAGCTTGAAGTTTACCTTGTAGACTTCGTAATTCAGATATATTTGTGGGTGCGGGCATATCAGTGATAGCCATGATCTTGAGAGGGTCAATTTCAATGCCACGTAAAGAAACTATAACCCCCAATAATTTACCGGACTTAACTCCGAATATACATTTAGCTGGATTTAGTCGGATAAGATATTCCCTTAACCGATCAAAGACTTGTCTCAAGTCAGCTAAATGATCATCTTCTTTGATGGAACGAGCTATAATATCATCTACATAATCATGTAGAATATCATGCATCATATCATGAAAGATATAAGTCATGGCTCGTTGATATGTTGCACCTGCATTCTTTAAACCGAATGGCATCACTTTCCAACAAAAGGTCCCCCAAGGGGTAATAAAGGTTGTTTTAGCCTGATCTTCAGGAGCTATCCTGATCTGATTATAACCAGAAAATCCATCCATTAGGGATATCATTCCACTCCCAACAGTAAAATCAATGATCTGATCCATGTTGGGAAGAGGAAAATCATCTTTAGGGCATGCAACATTAATATCTCTAAAGTCTGTGCAAACCCTAACTTTGGTAGCTTCTTTCTTAGTTACTGGAACTACATTCGAGATCCATTCAGCATAATCAATGGCTTGTATAAAAATAACCTTCAGGAGTTTTTCTAATTCCCCTTTGACTAGTAAGGCCACTTTAGGATGCATTTTTCTAAGTTTTTGTTTAACAGGTTTAGCATCCGGATGGACTACTAGGTGATGCATAACTACGGAAGGGTCTAATCCTGGCATATCCTCATATGTCCAAGCAAAAACATCTTCATAGTCTTTAAGAAATGCAATGTATTTATCTTGTTTTTCTTGACTCAATTCTGATCCAATGTTGATTATGTGAGGGTTATCGTTGGTTCCAATGTTAATTTTTATGACGTTTTCTACTTCCATGTGTAGATCTCTCTCAAAATTAGGTGGGGCGGGTGAAACGCCCAATTCTTGTAATTCTTCCAAGGTTAGTTTGGATAATTCATCTTGGGGAGTCGGGGCCTCAAGCTGGGCTATACTAGGTATAGAGCCATCGAAATAAAATCCATGATGTAATAGTTCCTCAATGGAGACATCATGGAAGATGTCTCCCTCCAACTCATCATCGGATTCGATGATCATCTGAGGGTAAGCTATGGATAGCATATTACATGTAAATGGCTTATTCATTAAATGCAAGGCATCACGTTTATCCAAATAATCTTGGTAACATATGAGTTGGTCATCATCCTCAAATGGGAAGGGCTGACCCTTACTAGGAAATAGGCCCACACCACATCGGGCGGGCCATGGTTCTACCTCAAAAGGTTCTTTCATACCATTTTGGAAAGGTCCCAAACCTTTCCCTTTATATCCCAATTTAAGCATTATAGGCTTAGCTTTAATATACTCATTAGTAAAATAACATCGAGCATATCCATCATAATGTGTCTGGATGTTTCTAGGTATTCTTCCCCAATCATATCCCTTATAAATAAAAGCACAGCTCCCAACTTGGTAAATACTTCCCATAGGCTGTGGGAGGCCCAAGGTACGAGGAGAGGGTGGCAAATTATTTAAGATAAGGGAATCTTGCATAGCAGCGTTCGTTTGTTCTGATATAAGAATTTTAGATAAATCGGGTAAGAGCTCGTCAGTAAGAGCATAAGAGGTAGAAGGAACATTTCCCACATCTTCTGATGTAGAAAATATGCCTTTAGTGGATGTAGATGGTGTAGAAATGTCGATGGATGATTCTATAGGTATGGAAGTTATAGGAGTAAAACAAGAAGCATTGGTTGTGGGTTTAGGATCTTTTGGAAGTCCTAATGTGGTTTGTTCGGAAGATGGTTGAACTATATGTAGAGGTGGAGTTGATGGAGAAAAAGTAGATGATGTTATGGGTGTGTGTTTCACACGTTTAGATGGATGATTAGAATTAGGATGTGTGGATGACAGAGCAGGGCAAAATTGAACTCCAACAGGTTCTGCCAAAGCACACATATCAAAGGGTCTAGGATCACCATGAATGGTAACCAACTAATTTTTAAATTTGAATTTAACACACTGATGTAAAGTTGAGGGAACAGCTCGCATCGCGTTGATCCAAGGGTGACCCAAGAGTATATTGTACGATGCAGGGCAATGTACAATAAACACGGTCGTGTCTAAGGTTCTTGGACCAACTTGCAATGGTATAGTAATAACTCCACACGTTTCTTGTGTTTCGTCATTGAAGGCTTTTATGATCATATCAGTTCTTTTCATTTCGTCACTTCTAAACCCAAATCTTTGGTAGAAGTCAAAAGTGCAAATGTTTAAAGATGAACCATTATCAATCAAGACTCGTTTAACTGCTACATCTCCAATTAGGGCAGTAATATATAAGGGGTTATCCTTATGTAAACTATGTTGTGGTATATCTCTATCCCGAAAGTCAATACAATCGACTTCTCGAGTTATGATAGTATTGGCCATGGCTTCAGGTTGAATATTTTGTGGTACCATCATTTGGCTTAATGTGAGCATTAATTCATCCCTATGTGTAGGAGAAGATCTTAAAAGGTCCAAAAGGGAAATTCTAGCTGTAGTATTTGATAATTGTTCATTAATATTATAAGGAGGTTTAGGTTGAACATTAGGTGCATGATTCCCTTTATTAGGAACTTTCAAAACAAATGGAGCTGATCCATCATTCTGAGTTTGATCTTGTTGAGAATTTTGAGCCTGTTGTCTAGTAACAGCTCCGATGGTACCTATAATATTACTTTGCGGATGATGAATGGGTCTTGGTCTAGCGTTTATGGCTTGTTCATTAGAAAGTAATTGGTGAGACGATGGTCGAGTAGTGACTCTTCTTGGAAATGGTTCTTCTGGAACCATAGAACTTGTGATAGGTTGAATAGGATCTGATTCATCTTCAGAGCTATTCGATTGATTTGAAGTGATTTCCATGTCACTTTCTAGTCTCATATTCTGTATCACTAAGATCGGGTGTCCGAATATTATATAGAGGTCTGGTCGTAACCATGGATAAAGTTGTGTCAAATATTTCCAAATCATGAGTAGGTAAATGCCCACTAATAGTTCCTACATATCGGGTAGGAGGGGGAACATTATGATGTTCAATTTGATTAGCCACTTCTTTGCCATGCTTTGGTAAAGGATGTTGAAATATGTCCAATGATTGATTGGCATTCTGATTCTGATTTTGGGGGATGTTCTTTTGAGCATTATTGGGAGGATTTTGTTTAGGTTGAAAGGCTTGCACCTCCATCTCATTGTTATCAATTAAGTCTTGTATTTTATGTTTTAATATTTTACAAGAGTTGGTAGCGTGTCCAGGTCCTCTATGGAAATCATAGTGTAAATCAGCTCTGTATCCGGGTATAGTTGGATCAGGTTCCTGGATATTTGGTAATTGGATCAAACCTCGTGCTAGTAATTGTGGGAGAATGGTTGATAGAGGTTGATTTAACCTAGTAAATTCTCGAGGTGGTTTATCAGGAGGTTTCAATATAAACTTCTTCGTTGTTTTCGTAGTATTAACATTAGCAATGTTTCTGCTATCAGTGACTCCATCACCCACAACTTGTTTATTCTTATATTGATTTCTGGATGTTTTCTCATCATCTTTCTTTTTAAGCTGACCTCTCCTAATGAGAGCATCTTCCACTCTTCGAGCTAAGTCTATAGCTTGATCGAAGGTGGTCAAGGTAGCAGATTGATAACTCATAGGATAGTTGTTCTTGTAAATTATTGATAAAGATATCCAAGCATTTCCCGATAAGGTAACACAAAGTGTAATTTTCCTATCAACTGTCTCCACCGAGCTAGGAAATCAGCAAAACATTCATCTTTGTCTTGTTTTAAGTTGTACAAATCTTTAATAGTTACATGCCTTTCAATGTAGGCACTAAATTGATGAACGAAAGACTCGGCTGTTTCTTCGAAATTCCTCAAAGAATGAGTGGGTAATTGATAATACCACTCTAATGCCATTCCTCCTAAACTTTTTGGGAACATCTTTAGTAATAACAAGTCATCATGTGATATATCATGACATGCTATCCTAAACATACGAAGATGCTCTATGGGATCTTCGGTTCCTTTGTATATAGGTAGGACAGGCATAGGAAAGTGTTTAGGATATGGTTGTGCTACAACTATAGGATCTAGAGGCTGACTACACATCTCTCGATAATTGTACGAGGGATGGTAGGGATCTATCTGGTCCATGCGGGAGACTAACTGTTTCACCATGGCTTCCAGATTACTAGTTTGTCCACCATATTGGTTTGGTGGTATTTGAGCATATGATGGCGTGACGTAAGGATTAGATGCTATATTGCTATTATGCAAATGGTTGGTAGGAAGAGTATTATGAAGAAGATTTGTAGTAGCATTATGTTGTATCCCAGATTGTTGGAAATTGGTGTTTGGTTTTGTTTTGGGCTTTTGTTGATTTGAGGTATGTTGATCAATAACTTGGCGAAATAGAGCAGTGAATGAAGGTTTATTTTGTGTGGGAATAACTCTAGGCTTGGTAACAGGCACTCTAGGTGGTTGGGTAACCTGTTGTTGTTGCATGTTCTAGATTATAGCGGCCATATCCAAATTGGATGGTCCAGCTTGATCACTTTCTTGATCAACGAAGGACAAGGGATTAGTGCGTGTGTGATATATTTCTTCTAGGGTTGCTTGAGTGTCACTAATTTGATCCTTGTCCATATGGACTGCTCTATTAAGGGTGCCAATATTAGTATTGAGGAACTTCCAAAAATGTTCCATGTTCTCAAAAGTAACAGCTCCTTCCGGAGACATTTTAGGGGATGAGGATCCTTCCTCTCTAACAGTTTCTCTTTGTTCATTTCCTTCAGCAAACTCTTCTTCTTGTTGGTCTAGGGTTCCTTCTTCCTGAATTGGGTCTTCAGGAAGGACATCTAGTTTATTTACTGGTTTTCCTAACCAATCTTCTTCTACTTCAGTCTGTTTTCCATTCCTGAGTCTAGTCATTATGCTTAAACTTAGATTTTAGCAAATATATATTTATATATATATATATATATTTGCAACAAGTTTGGGAGGTATATATTTTAATTATATACCTACTATAATACTTAAAAGAAAACGTTTTAATTTTTGTTATATTTTTGTTTTGTTTTTGTTTTTATGATAATATTATAAAGACAACAAACAACATACTAAATGCAAGAAATAATAATAATAAAAGAATGGCTTAGTTTTCTATAAATAGTTTATAGATGTCATTGATGGGATCAAGTTCATCAGGAGTCATGAAATGCTCCTCTTCAAATTGGAAATGGTTTTTCAAGAATTTGACAAAGTGTGCTATGGTGATGTTATCTACTTCTGACTTTGACTTGTAAAAATAGAGCTCATGGCAATACTCTCGATATAACACAGCTCTAGGAACTCTATTCCATCTCTTTCTATCCGTAAGAACGACCTCTTGATCCTCTATACGAGATAGAAATTTATGTACTACAACTGCATTGTCGAGGTATTCCTCAAAGGTGTACAACTCGAAAGACACAAGGGCTCTTTTATCTGCTAACCACCTATGGCAAGCTCTCTGAAGTTCATGATATAAGGTCACTTGATCAGGATCCAAGATTCTATCTAGGACAAACCTCTTGATTTGCCTAAGTTCGGTTGATCTAGATGAAATAAGATTCAATCTCCTATTAAGTTCGTCCCATAAAGGTGGGACTCTATATGTTTGAGATACTCTAAGCAAAGAAGTAATCTCTATGGCTGCTAATTGATTTTCAACATTAATGGTGACAACTCGTCTTTTATTATAATCTACCATCTAAATATGATATGCAATCTTAATTGTTTATCTGATGATTCTAAATGCATTTATTTTTTTTTTTGGATTGTTTTCAAAAGGTTTTAAGTTTTCACGTCGGGTTCACCAAAATGTATCGCTCCAAATTTTTTGCATCCTTACCTTCAGGCTATAGGATCCACGCCCGGAAGGGGGATGCGAGAAGGATGGGACAATACCTCGGACTGAGAGGCCCTTTGAAGGTCGCGCCTCTCGGGGAGGGGTATAAGGGTGAATTTTCGATGGATGGTGGGTTCACCAGGAAACTTTTGAGTGGCAGTTTCCACGCCTAGGTTGAGAGTAGGTTTGATGTGTTCATTTTGTACTTTAATCATTCAATTCCTAGGTTTGGCCAAGATGAATCTAAGCTATTCTATATGCCAATGCTGATTTATATGAATACAAAAAACATGAATAAGTGCTAAACACAGAAAGTATGCTAAATAAGATAGAATATACCTGATTCCGGATGTCTGATGAAGATTCTGAGGTTTGTAGAAGTCCAGATCATCTCAAATCTTACATTATCATCTACAATTGAATAGAATCATCTCAGATCTCAGTCGGTCATCTGAGATCAGACGAGATCATCGTCGATCTGACGAATTCATCAAAAACCTGTAATCACAGAAACAGATACCAAAAACCAAAAATGCAACTGCAAAAGCAAGGGGAAATGATAGAAATGATAGTAAATTTGCCTAAATGATAGATCCAGATAGCAATTAAAGGAAATGCATTAATTTAATAATTTATTTTAACTTTATCATGCATCTATGCTAAATGAGGTGAACTCCAGGATGCAAAAAATAGAATAAAATAAGTTAATGCATAAAGGAATGAAGAGAGAAGATAAAGAAATGCAAACTCTGGGCTCTGATTGCCCCCAATATGGACTACAGTCAAGATCACCTCCAATCGTACGAGATCATCGCCGATCTATGACAGGATCGTCCGAAATCGTCTGGAATCGCCTACGACGATCCGAGCTTGCTCCGACTGAAAAATAGTAAAATTCCTGCAAGAAAACTTGAAATACGTGATGCAAACGAAGGTGTGAAGGTGTTCTAATGCACAAGAAACTAAAGTTGTAGGGAAATCAGTCAACCAGGGGGATAAACTGAGAAAATCCCAGTTTATATAGGATTAGGGGGAGGTTAGGAGGTTGGAGATCATCCCAATTTGGGAGATCTCCAATGGGGGAGACTCTAACTGCGTAGACACGCTTTCTGCCCAAGTTAGAGAAGCTGTTGAAATAGAAGCTAATTATGAAAATTTGGTTTTGGGATGAAATCGTCCGGACGTTCTATTCCAGACGAATTCGTCAGATCTGGGATGATTTCGTCTGATCGTCGACGATATCGTCCAACGGTCAAAACAAATCCTAAAAATGGCGCGAAAAACAAGGGGAGCGGGTAATGGGCGGTTAACGGGGGTTTTGGGTTAAAATTCAAATTTTTATCTTTTTACTAAGGTTTAACTGCGCCAATTTTAGGGTGCTACAATGAGCACACTTTACTTCATGCAGCTATGGCCTCTAGAAGGGCCTCAAATCAAGCAAACAATATACAATGTCTAGCACGTTGGATTCTAGGGTGAACTTTTTAGGAATAAGCCATTGTTCCTAGCAACGCCTAGTGGAAAATTTAAAAGAAGATCTAGGATATGCGAAATGCTTAATTCTTTCTCCTTTTATTCTTTCAATTTCCAAACATGAATGTGCTTTAATTTCTTTTTCTTAGACACACATAAGTAGACAAAAAGTTGTAAAATATTAGATAAGCTATACCAACCTTTGATCTAGCTCAAATTTTTGGTTTTTTAACCTCTGTTGCACTCCAGTTTTGGTCGTTGTTGACCAAAGTGGCTAGTTCTTGTCCACTGTAGATCAGAGCAGCTAAAGATCTATTGGTCGTTATAGCTCAGAGCGTCTAATTTATGGTCATTGTAGCTCAGAGTGGCTAGACCTGCACACAAAACTAAGTTAGTATTCTAGCAATAAATGAAAAATTAGTGGAGGTCCCACCATAATCGCCATCTGTAGTGACCCTGAGATGCATGCACTGCTCTTTTACTCTACTTGCAATGTTATTAAAAAACCTAAGATGAAATGGAAGGCAATAAAAAAAAGTATATAACACGAAAATAACAAAGATGGATCTCTTTATTGTATTGAAACTCGGTTACATGTCGGTCCCTATTAGGGATACCCATTTTGATACAATAAGGTTACAAATAGGCAAAGAGTGCCCCTTTCGTGAAGAGGTGGTGCACTTTCGAAAAGCTTCCTAGTTTCACACATGAAAATGTATGAGGGCTTACAGATGCCTCCTTCTCCGGGCTTGTTTCCTAAAGGGATCCCTTTTTCTCTCGTATGTTGCAGATTTTGTTCGATCAACCTGTGGCCCTATAAGTAATGAAACAAGAACACACGCTTAGATGTCCGAGAATGCCTTCTCGAATGAGGTTGTTAGTACTGAATATAACAAATGAAAGCAAATGCAAATTAGACTAATGCTATGAATGTGAATGAATGAAATGATGCTATGTTAATGATATGCTAAACAAAATAATGAATCTAATGTCTAAAACCCTAAGCTAAGACTGTGGGCCACTGTCCAAGACAATGGCCGCTAAAGTGACTCTCGTTCTCTTTGCTCCAAAGCTATGGACCAAAGCTTGTATATGATGTTGAAATAATGGTTGCTATGTTCTTCAATCTGTCAGGGCTTCACTGTACACATAATCTCCAAGGGAACTCTCCAAGTCTCAAAAGCTCTCCTCAATTACCAAGATCAACAAAAGATGTATATGTCCTCTCTCGATAAAAGATGTCTCTCTTTATGTGTCTCTATATGTCCCTTGGTGCTCTTAGGCTTGCACCTTTTATAGTGTGAAACCCTAGGTCTATGTCCAAGCCCTAGAAATGAATTTCTCATGCGTAGTGTGAGTTAGCATGAGAAGATTTATGTCTTTTCTATGTTTTGAGGCCAGTTAACTAAAATATAATTATCAACTTGAGTCTCCTATGCGAACAGGTCGTTAGCATGAGAAGCTTTTTGTCCCTTTGTTTATGCTTGGAGGTCAGTTAACTCAATTCTAAATGCAAACTCAAGTCTCCTATGTGAACTGGTCATGAAAAGGGATGTAAATTTACTCCTGCTCACCTTTATTGTATGTAGACTGCCACTTCCACCCGTGATTAGGCCTATTTATCGGCAAAACTACTTTTAGGATTTAGTCGTTGTCGTCTGTAGTGACTAATATCTGGCCACACTAGGCTTGAGCAGCTAGGATCTGGCCACCCTTGGCTTGAGTGGCTAGGCTTGGATGGCTTGAAAAGGCCCCGAATGTGTGGTGAGAACCATTGTTGATGCTTGGAAAGTCTAATATTATATCTTATGATATTATGAATGTGTCTATGTGAGCAGCTCCCCTAAGCATGACACGATTTAGGTGTCTACACCTATGTGTCCCCTTATTAGATAGGAATGGAGCTTAGAGAATCTAATATTTAATTTTGGAGGAAGGTAGAACAACAATATGATGCTTATAGCATAACTTGCCTTATTTTTAGGAATAATTAGGATGATCCCTAGCTGCTACTTGTAAACTATGAGAAATATTTGTAAGTGTGGGGTATGCCTACCATTCAAACTTGAGTGTATCTAATTAATAAAACTTAATAATGGACATTGCATATAGTATATGTTGTGTTTCAAGCAACCAAGAAAGACCATCATCAATGACATTTTCCTTCCCTTTGCAATAGACTATCTCATAGTCATACCCTAAGATCTTAGTGACCCATTTTTGTTGGTCAAGGTAAGAAATTACCTACTCCAAGAGATACTTAAGGCTGTGATGATTAGTCTTGATGATGAAATGTCACCCCAATAAGTATGGTTGCCAATGGAGGATGGTGAAGATGATGGACATCATCTCCTTCTCATAAGTTGATTTGGCAAGGTTCCACCCTAAAATGTCCTTGCTTATGAAAGCAAGTGGTTGACCTTGAATCCAAATAAATATAATTCCAATGAAAATAAATAATAGAACGAAATGAAATAGGAAAATTTAATTAATACTTGCCACTTGAGGAGGGCTAAGTCATTCATCACTAAGGAGGGCTTAATCCTTGAGATTATGCAAATTATTATTTTAGATGAAAGATGATTAAAACTAAATCATTCTACTCCTACTTATATCAATAAATCAAATATTAGGTTAAACTTGGAAATATAGTTGACTTGGCAATATTTGTGTTGTAACATAGCTCCCCTCCTAGAAAATCTTTGTCCTCGAAGCTAGAAATAACTCAAAGATACTTTTTGTTTCCCATGTAGCATCTTCTACTAGTAGGTCCTACCATTTGATTAGAAATTATTTGATGTGACGGGATCAAATAATACGTGATCTGCTTTGCAATATTGCTTCTGGCTATAGATATATACGTCCCTCTTCATCAAGTACTAGAAGTTTTGACAGAGAGTGTACTTTTTGTCCTATCACCTTCTTGAGATATGAAACATGAAATACTGGATGTATACGATATGAGGGAGGAATCTCTAGTTTATATGCCACTTCACCTATGAAACATGAAATACTGGATGTATACGATATGAGGGAGGAATCTCTAGTTGATATGCCACTTTACCTATGCGACGCACTATCTTGTAAGGACCATAAATTCTTGGAGCCAACTTCTGACTAGTCTTGATCTTCAATGATAGTTGTTTGTAGGGTTGTAGATGCAAGAAAATCATATCACCTGTATTAAATTATCTTTCAAAATAGTGTGAGTCTTGTTTTTGCTTCATGTGATTTTGTGCTTGGACCAAATTGTCTTTGAGAATGTTGAGCATTGTCTGTCGATGCTGGAACCAATCATCTACTTGAACCACTTTGGAAGATCTTGAAACATAATCTGCTATTGATGGTGGTTTTACTCCATACAATGCTGCAAATGAAGACATCTTTATGGAATAATGGTATGAATTTTTGTACCACCATTCTGTTAATGAAAGCCAATTACTCTAGTCATATTGTTTATCTTGAGCAAAACATCTTAGATAGGTACCTAGACATTTGTTAACTATTCCAATTTGGCCATATTTTTGAGGATGGTATGTAGAAGATATATTTAACTTTGTACCATTAATATGAAAATAATTCTCATCAAAAATTGCTAGTAAAAATGGGATCATGATCACTTACAATATTTTTGGGCATTCCATGCAATTTGAAAATTGATTCCATAAATACCTTAGCCACTTTGCTTGCTTAAAATGGATGTTGTAGAGCATTGAAGTAAGAATATCGAGAGAGGTAATCCAGTACTACAAAAATTACTATTTTACCTTCTGATTCAGGAAGACCTTCAATAAAATCCATTTAAATATGTTCCCATTGGTGATCCAAAATTGGTAGTGGTTGAAGAAGTCCTGGAGATTTGATTGTTTCACCCTTATTGCACTGACATACTTCACATTCAGATACCAATATTTTAAACTCATATTTTAATCCTTTCTAATAAAAGGATTGTTTTACCTACATATATGTCTTCAAAAAATTGAAATATCATGTCTATGGAGACGCATGTGATTCTTCAAGAATCTTGGATTTGATGTTAGAATTGTGCGAAATGTAAATGTGATTCTTTCTTCTTAATACCTTATCATCATATAAAAAATGAGGATGCTTGAATGATCCTAGCATCAAATCTTGAATTATTTGAGCAGTTTTTGTGTTCGATAACCATTCTTCTTGGAGCTGAGAAACCCATTGGGAATAAGGGCCCGAAACGACATTGATAACCACTTCATATTCATATTTATGAGACAATGCATCTACTACCACATTTTCTTCCCCTTTCTTATACTCAATAACAAAATCATATCCCAATAATTTTTTTAACCACTTGTTTTGCTCCAGATAAGAAAATTGTTCTAGAAAATTCTTGAGACTACTATGATCTATTTTTATGATGAAATGATTATTAATTAAGTAGTGTCTCCATTTCTCAACTACATGTAGAATAGCCAACATTTATTTCTCATATGTGGACCTATAGCACCCTAAAATTGGTGCAGTTAAACCCTTAGTAAAAATTTGAATTTTAACCCCGAAATCGCTCGTTAACCGCTCACCCCATTTTTTGCACCATTTTTAGGATTTGTTTTGACCATTGGACGATACCGTCATCCATCAGATGAAATCATCCCAGATTGGATGAATTCATCTAGAATAGAATGTCCAGACGATTTCATCTCAAAACCAAATTTTCATAATTATCTTATGTTTCAACAGCCTCTCCAACTTGGGCATAAGCGTGTCTGTGCAGTTGGAGATCTCCTAGATTGGGATGATCCCTAACCTCCTAACCTCCCCCTAATCCTATATAAATTGGGATTTTCTTAGTTTATCCCCCTGGATCTCCTCCTGACTCTCTCCCTGGTTGATTTTCCTTGCCATTTAGCTTTTTTGTGTTAAGACGTCCTATCTACCGTTGTTTGCACTCGTATTTTTAAGTTTTCATTGTAGGTTTTCACTATGCTTCAGCTAGAGGAACCTCGGATCGTCGCAGGTGATTCCACATGATTTCAAATGATCCTATCACAGATCGACGATGATCTCATACGATTGGAGGCGATCTCGACTACAGTTTAAATTGGGGGCAATCAGAGCCTTGAGTTTGCATTTCTCATCTTCCTTCCTCATTTTATTATGCATTAGCTTGATTATTTTCATTTTGCATCCTGGAGTTCACCTCATTTAGCATAAATGCATGATAAAGTTAAAATAAGTTATTAAAACAATGCATTTCCTTTAATATACTATCTATATTTATCAGTTAAAAATTTATACTATCATTTATATCATTTTGCATTATTCTTGTAGTTGCATTTTTGGTTTTTGGTGTCTATTTTTGTGATTGCAGGTTTCTGACGAATTCGTCAGATCGACGATGATCTTGTCTAATTTTAGATGATCGCCTGTGATCTGGGACAATTTTGTACAATTGCAGATGATCCTATCATATTTGAGATGATCTGGACTCCTACAAGCTTCAGAATCTTCATCAGACATCCAGAATCAGGTGCATTCTTTCTCATTTAACGTATTCCTTGTATTTAGGATTCATTCATGCTTTCTGTATTCATATAGAATAGCTTAGATTCATTTTGGCCAACCTAGGGATACGAATGATTAAGTATAAAATGAACACATCAAACCCATTCTCAACCTAGGCGTAGAAACTGCCACTCAAAGTTTCCTGGTGAACCCCACCATCTGTCAAAAATTCACCATTATACCCCTCCCCCGAGAGGCACGACTTTCAAAGGGCCTCTCAGTTCGAGGTATTGTCCCATCCTTCTCACATCCCCCTTCTGGGAACGGATCCTTTAGCTTGAAGGTAAGGGCATGAAAAATTTGGGTCAATACATTTTGATGAACCCAACGTGAAACTAAAAGCCTTTTGAAAACAAAAATATAAATATAAATGCATTATTAAGAACATCTAGAATCATTAGAAAATTGTTAAAATTGCATATCAGACTTAGATGGTAGATTATAATAAAAGACGAGTTGTCACCATAAATTTTGAAAATAAATTAACAGCCATAGAGATTACATCTGTGCTTAGAGTACCTCAAACAAATAGAGTCTAACCTTTGTGGGACGAACTTGATAGGAGATTGGATATTATTTAATCTAGATCAACATAACTTAGGCAAATTAAGAGGTTTGTCCTAGATAGAATCCTAGATTCTGATTAGGTGACTTTGTACCATGAACTTCAGAGAGCTTGCCATAGGTGGTTAGCCAATAAGAGAGCACTTGTGTCTTCTGAATTATACACCTTTGAGGAATACCTCAAGAACATAGTTGTAGTACACAAATTTCTATCTCGTATAGAGGATCAAGAAGTCGTTCTTACGGATAGAAAGATATGGAATAGAGTTCCTAGAGCTGTGTTATATCGAGAGTATTGCCATGAAATTTATTTCTACAGGTCAGAGTCTGAAATAGATCATATTACTATAGCACACTTCGTCAAATTCTTGAAAAACCATTTCCAATTTGAAGAGGAGAATTTCATGACTCCTGATGAACTTGATCCTATTAATGATATCCATAAACTATTTATAGAAAACTAAGTCATTATTTTTACTATTGTTATTTTTTTTGCAACTAGAATGCTATTTGTTATCTTTATAATAATATTATAAAACACAAAAACGAAAAAAACAAAAACAAAAAAAAAAAAAAAAAATCAAAACATTTCATTTTTATAGTAGGTATATAATTAAAATATATACCTCTCAAACCTATCGCATATATATATATAAGTATATATATTTGTTGAAATCTAAGTTTAATCACAATGCCTAGAATTAGGAATGGAAAACATACGGAAGAAGAAGAAGATTGGTTAGGAAAACCATTAAATAACCCAGATGTCCTTCCTGAAGATCAAGTTTCGGAAGAAGGAACCCTAGACCAGCAAGAAGAAGAGCTTGTTATAGGAAATGAACATGAAGAAATTATTAGAGAGGAAGGATCCTCATCCCCTAAAATGTCTTCGGGAGGAGTTGTTCCTTTTGAGAACACGGAACAATTCTGGAAGTTCATCAATACTAATATTGGTGTTCTTAATAGAGCAGTCCATATGGACAAGGATCGAATTAGTGACACTCAAGCAACCCTAGAAGAAGTATTTCACACACGCACTAATCCCTTGTCCTTTATTGATCAAGAAAGTGATCAATCTGGACCATCCAATTTGGATATGGCCGCTATAATCCAGAACATGCAACAACAACAACTTACCCAACCATCTAAAGTGCCTGTTAGCAAGCCTAGGGTTATTCTCGCACAAAAGAAACCATCATTTACTGCTCTATTTCACCAAGCTATTGATCAACATACTTCAAATCAACAAAAGCCCAAAACAAAACCAAACACCAATTACCAAAAATCTGGGATACAACATAATACTACAACAAATCTCCTTCATAATACTCTTCCTACCAACACTTTACATAATAGCAATATAGCATCTAATCCTTATGTCACACCGTCATACACTCATAAATCCCATACTTATGTCCCACCGAACCAATATGGTGGACAAACTAGTAATCTTGAAGCCATGGTGAAATAGTTAGTTTCTCGCATGGACTAGATAGATCCCTACCGTCCCTCGTACAATTTTTAAGAGATGTGTAGTCATCCTTTAGATCATATAGTCGTAGCACAGCCATATCCTAAAAATTTTCCTATGCTTGTCCTACTCATATATAAAGGAATCGAAGATCCCATAGAGCATCTTCGTATGTTTAGGATAGCATGTCATGATATATCACATGATGACTTATTATTGCTAAAAATGTTCCCAAAAAGTTTAGGAGGAATGGCATTAGAGTGGTATTATCAATTACCCACTAATTCTTTGAAGAATTTCAAAGAAACAGTCGAGCCTTTTGTTCATCAATTTAGTGCCTACATCAAAAGGCATGTGACCATTAAAGACTTGTACAACTTAAAACAAGACAAAGATGAATGTTTTGCTAATTTCCTAGCTAAGCGGAGATAGTGTTGCAAGTGTGAATAGGGTTGCTTCGAAAGTGGCTTAGAAAAATCCTAAGCCTAAGTGTGAAACTACTTTTGTTTTGTCGGTAGGAGTTGTCGGCAAATTCCTTCTTCCTAACTCCCCTCCTATCCTCCTCCTATACTCTCTTCCTCCTTATCCCTCCAACTCCCTTTCCCCTTATCCCTCCAACTTCTCCTCGCCGTCTTCTTCCCTTTCATCCACATATATATATATATGATAATTTGTAATGTTTATTGTTGTTGAAGGGGTGCAAATAAATTTTAATTTTTTTTGCTGTGATTAATGTTTGATTTTTGCTGCATTTGATTGTCCCTCGAACAACACTGGTATCAGAACCAGATTTCGGCAGCAATCATTCGGGCATAATTTTTGAGGCGAAGCCAGGCGGGCATGCATCCTGAGGTAAGAGCTAGCAGGGCTCAGATCTCGAGGTAGATCACGAGCAGGATCGAGCACGAATCTCGAGGTAGATCATGCACAGGCTCGACATGAATCCTGAGGTGACACGTGGCAATGACATGGTTTCTGAGGTGACACGTGGCAGCAAGCGAGGTGCTAATTGGACAGCATGTAGATCGATGCAATAGTTGACGTGGCGGCAATCGATTGGTAGTTGATGACATGCAGATCAAGGTAGCGAGTGACGTGGCAGCATGCATGGCAACGAGCGATTGGTGTAAAATTTTATGATGTGGCAGCTTTCGATTCGTCGAATTGGCGGCAAAAGAGCGGACTCAAACTGCCCGAAGGCAGTCGATTTGTACTCTGCATTTTTGGGTTGATAAACCCTCGTCCAGCTTCCCCACAACGAATGTGGGATAATATTTTTTTTTTTAAATTTACAGTCGTCATGGTTTTAAGGCTCGTCTCGCCTTTAAGTCACGTCCACGGGCGTGGCTCAGCGGACAGGATGGTCCGCTAGCAAGGAGCCGGCCCGGGATCGATTCCCACCGGCATAAAAAAATTTTAAAAAAAAACCCGCTCAGACGTGGGTTTATTAAAGCGGTCGTCCGCTTAGCTTCCAAGCGGAGCCGCTTAGTGTAGCGGCAAAGTGCACCCGCCGCTCGTGAGGAGGTCGCGGGGTCGAATCGCCCGCGTGCATAAAACAAAGGTAATTTTTTGTTTTAAAAAATTTTTTTTAAGGTTTTAAATTTTTTATGTAAGTTTTTTAAATTATTTAATAATTTTAATTATATATTTTTTAAAAATTATCTTTTTAATAATTTCATTTAAAAGGTAATTTAAAAAATATAAAAAAAAATTTTAAATTTTTTAAAAAAACTTTTTAAAATTTTAAAAACCTTATTTGAAGAGTTGTTTTAAAAAATAGAGAAATAATGTTCCCGTGAAATGTTAGATGATCCGGTCTGGGGGGTGTTATAATGCACTTCTCTCGATTTTGAGATGAGAGACACCGAAATCCTTTAATGAAAGGGTTCGACGAACTAGTCTGCATACAGTGTTTTGTCAGCTGGAAAATCAGGTGATTGATCATCTGAGGAAGCCGGATTTAGGGTACGAGGCAGATTCTAAAGACAACATCTTCGGACCAAGAATTGAAGAGTTCGAGACTGTGGAAGTTGTACCAGAGGAAATTGTACCAAAGGACCAAGCAAGTGCCAGTTATACACCTGGTGTACGGGTAGCAGAATCAAGTGAGAGCTATACACCACACTCTCCTAAACCAGAAGCAGCAGAAGAAGAAGACGAAGAAGAAGAAGACAAAGAAGAAGAAGAAGCAGAAGAAGAAGAAGAAGATCTAGAGGAAGTGGATCCTGAAGAACCTGAGGTCATTGTCATCAGCAATAGTTTCGAAGCAGAACCTGAATGTACTAAAAAGGTGAGATTTTATTTGAATCATTAATCTCTTTGTACTGCTTTATAGTACTTGTTTGCTTCAAATAAAGTTTGTTTTTATTTCGCAATGGCATCCAATACTAGTCTTCTGATTCCTGATTTCAATGGAGGAGACTATGAATATTGGTCTATTAAAATGAAAACCCTTTTGATAGGAAAAGGTTTATGGGATGTAGTCGAAGAGGGCTATTCTGAATCTACTGCTGCTGAATGGGAAACTTTCTCTAATGCTGATAAAAAGGCTAGAAAAGAAACACAGAAAAACAATGCTTTTGCCCTTTATCACATACATGCTGCCCTAGATAAAAGTATCTTCCCTAGAGTTTCCTCTTATGTAATTGCACAAGATGCCTGGCATGCCCTAAAAGAAAGCTATAGAGGTAGTGACCAAGTAAAACAGGTAAAGCTGCAAACATTGAAACGAGATTTTGAAAATCTCAAGATGCAAGAAAATGAAAAAGTGGGAGATTACTGCGCGCGATTGAAAGTCGTAGTTGATAAAATGGTCACACTAGGGGAAGATATTAAGCCAGAGGTTATGGTGAAGAAAATGTTGAGAACACTTCTTCCTAAATGGAATTCTGTTGCAATAATTATTGAAGAATCCAAAGACTTAACCTCATTGTCTTTTGATGCCCTAACTGGTTCACTTCTCTCACATGAAGAGAGGTTACAGGAAACTCCTACCACCAGTTATGGAGGAGATGATAAAGCTTTTGCCACACATGAAGGAAGAGGTAGAGGCCGTGGCAGAGGACAACAAAGAGGCAGAGGCAGGAATAATCAAAGAGGAGGAATTCCTAACAGAGGAGGATCATCCAATAGAGGTGGAAATCAGAATAGAGGAGGCCAGCAGCAAAATAGAGGGAAACAATCTGGCAAAGGAAAAGGAGGAGATAAATCAAAACAAGTTTGCTACAATTGTGGCAAACCTGGCCATTATGCTTGATATTGTTGGTCAAAGACTTCGCAAGGAAGCAGCAGCAACCAAAGCAGTCAGTTTGGAAATTTTGAAGAAGAGGAAGAGTCCACAAATCTCTTTCTTTCTTATGGCCAGACAGAGCAAAATATGAATGATACATGGATTTTGGACACGGGGTGTTCAAATCACATGAGTGGCAAAGAAGAACTCTTTGCTACTTTAGACTCCTCATACAAATCCAGCATCTGATTGGGAGATGACAAGTCATTGGCAGTTGAAGGCATTGGATCCATGGAGGTTCCAACAAAAGAAGGCATCAAGCAAGTAAGTGATATCTATTACACACCTCATCTTCAACACAATCTTTTAAGTGTTGGTCAAATGCTAGAAAAGAATTATAAGTTGATTTTTGATGAGGGTAAATGCACCATTTTTGAAAAAAACAATAGTAATAGAATCATTACACAAGGGCCAATGTCAAAGAATAGATTATTCCCTTTGAATTTTGGCCAGCCAGGAGGAAATAAATTAGCAAATGTTGCTATTACCAATCCAAGTGTCTTATGGCACTTGAGATATGGTCATTTGAATTCAAGCAAGTTTGAAAATGCTAACTTCACAAGCAATGGTAACTGGACTTCCCAAAATTCAAGATAGTAAGGAAGTCTGTGAAGGGTGTGCCTTGGGCAAGCATGCCAGATCAAAATTTCCTCATGGACAAGCATGGCGGGCCAGCTATCCACTTTAGTTAGTGCATTCAGACATCTGTGGTCCGATGCAGACCAAGAGTCTAGGTAATCACTCTTACTTCCTACTTTTCATTGATGATTACACAAGAATGTGTTGGATATATTTTTTGAAGCATAAGGATGAAGCATTTGCATGCTTTGTTGATTTTAAAGCTAAAGTTGAAAGTGAGAGTGGATATTCAGTAAAATGTCTTAGATCAGATAGAGGAGGAGAATACTCCTCTAATAAGTTTTTGAATTTTTGTAAACATCATGGCATCAAGAGGCAGTTCACAACTGCCTACACTCTACAGCAAAATGGTGTTGCAAAAAGGAAGAATCGCACCATTGTGGAGATGGCAAGATCAATGCTTCAGACAAAGCATTTGAGTAATTCATATTGGGGAGATGCAACAAGGACTAGTGTTCACATCTTGAACAGAAGTCCTACTTCAAGTTTGAAAGGGAAGACACCTTACCAAGCCTGGTATGGTAAGAAACCAAATTTGAAGTATTTCAGAGTATTTGGTTCATTGGCATATGCTCACATTCCTGATGAGCTGAGAAAGAAGTCTGGATCCAAAGAGTCAGGCATGTATTTTTGTAGGATATTGTGAAAACACAAAGGGTTATAGACTCTACAATCCTACAACTCGAAAGATAGTGATTTCAAGGGATGTGATTTTTGATGAAGGGGGAGAGTGGGGTAAGCCCCAAATTTTTAGTGATGTTGAAGCCACTGATATAGTTGCTCAGCAGGTGCAACCGCAGCTCCCACAGAAAGGAAAGCAGTCTCCGCCCACACATCCTCCAAGTCCATCTTCTGATTCAACTTCATCACCAAGTCCTTCTCCACAACGATCAGTAAGTTCCTCACCAATGGACATTGATGTTCCATCCAAAGGTAAGAGAACTCTACAGTATCATCCATCATCTCGGATGTTGGATAAAAATTTTTCAAGAAGATACACTAGGAGTCAAGCTAGTGAAATGGAATCTATTTTACACATATTAGAAAGTATGCACTTGTATGGTGATGATGAATCCCAGCAGGAACCTAGGGGAGATCAAGTTAACTATGCTTTATTAACTAGTGCACAGCTTGAACCTTCTAGTTATGAAAAGGCTTGTACTCAGAAGATTTGGCAAGATGCCATGAAAGAGGAGATAACCTCTATAAAAAACAACGACACTTGGGAGCTCGTGAAGCTTCCTAAAGAAAAGAAATGTGTTGGATGTAAATGGATCTTCAAGACCAAGTTTAATGTTGATGGAAGCATTGAGAAGCATAAGGCAAGATTAGTGGCAAAGGGTTTTACTCAAAAATATGGAATAGATTATGAAGAGACTTTTGCTCCTGTAGCAGACAGGAGACTATCGTAACATGCACTTGCCTTAACCGCACACAAAGGATGGAAAGTCCAACACATGGATGTCAAGAGTGCATTTCTCAATGGTTACTTGACGGGAAGAAGTGTACGTTGAGCAACCACAGGGATTTGAAGTGCAAGGTAAGGAACACGTTGTTTACAGATTGAAGAAGGCACTCTATGGTCTTAAACAGGCACCAAGAGCTTGGTACTCACGCATTGATGGGTACTTCAAAGATTATGGGTTCACCAGGAGCAAAAATGAACCCACACTCTACTACCTAAAGCAAGGTAATGACATCCTCATAGTTTGCTTGTATGTGGATGATCTTATTTTTATGGGTAGTAATGAAAAAATGAATATGGAGTTCAAACACTCCATGATGATGCAGTTTGAGATGAAGGATCTTGGATTAATGCACTACTACCTTGGAATGGAGGTTCATCAGTCAGATATAGGGATCTTCATCTGTCAACATAAGTATGCTCAAGACATGATCAAGAAGTTTGTTATGGAGCATTGTAAACCAGTTGCAACTCCAGTTGGACATGGAATCCAATTAAGCAAAGATGATGGAGCACCAAAATTTGATGTGACCACTTTCAAAAGTATGGTTGGGAGTTTGATGTTTCTCGCCAACACCAGACCAGATATTCAGTATGTTGTATCTCTTGTTTCTAGATTTATGGCTAACCCATCTGAGCTACATTTACAAGCAACTAAAAGAATTTTGAGATATGTAAAAGGTACATTGGATTTTGGAATCCAAGTACCATAAATGTAACACTATCAAGCTTGTAGGCTTCAGTGATAGTGATTGGGGTAGCAATATTGATGACAGGAAGTCAACATCGGAAACTGTTTTAGTCTTGGATCAGGACTAATAACTTGGAGTTCCAAAAAGCGAGACGTGGTAGCACTATCTTCAACGAAGGATGAATATATAGCGGTTACTTATGCAAGTACTCAAGCCTTGTGGCTAAGGAAAGTACTAGAAGAGATTGGAGAATAGCAAAATGGTCTGACCAGAATCTACTGCGACAACATCAGTGCCATTCAATTGGCATATAATTCTGTCCACCATAGCAGAATGAAGCATTTTGATATGAAGTACCACTTCATCAGAGATATGGTGGAACATGAAATTGTTGAGCTTCAATACTATCACACTTTGGAGAATGTCGCGGACATCTTCACCAAGGCGATGACTAAAGCTCAATTTGTAAAGCTAAGAGACTATGTAGTCAGTCCTCTCAACTTTAAGGGGGAGAATGTTGCAAGTGTGAATAGGGTTGCTTCGAAAGTGGCTTAGAAAAATCTTTTTCTAAGCCTAAGTGTGAAACTACTTCTGTTTTGTCGGCAAGAGTTGTCGGCAAATTCCTTCTTCCTAACTCCCCTCCTATCCTCCTATATTCCCTCCTTATCCCTCCAACTCCCTTTCCCCTTATCCCTCCAACTTCTCCTCGTCGTCTTCTTCCCTTTCATCCACATATATATATATATATATGATAATTTGTAATGTTTCATGTTGTTGAAGGGGTGCAAATAAATTTTAATTTTTTTTCGCTGTGATTAATGTTTGATTTTTGCTGCATTTGATTGTCCCTTGAACAACAGACAGTTGATAGGAAAATTGCACTTTGTGTTACCTTATGGGGAGATGTTGGACATATTTATTAATAATTTACAAGACCAACTATCCTACGAGTTATCAATTGCTACCTTGACCACCTTCGATCAGGCTATAGACTTAGCCAGATGAGTGGAAGATGCTCTCATTAGGAGAGGTCAGCTTAAAAAGAAAGACGATGAGAAAACATCCAGAAATAAATATAAGAATAAACAAGTTGTGGGTGATGGATTCACTGATAGTAGAAATATTGCAACTATTAATGCTGCGAAGACAATGGAGAAGTTTATACTGAAACCTCCCGATAAACCTCCTCGAGAATTTACTAGGTTAAATCAACCTTTATCAATCATTCTACCACAATTATTAGAACGAGGTTTGATTCAATTACCAAATATCCAAGAACCTGATCCAACTATACCCGGATACAGAGCTGATTTACACTGTGACTTCCATAGAGGACCTGGACACACTACCAAATCTTGTAAAAGATTAAAACATAAAATACAAGACTTAATTGATAACAATGATATGGAGGTGCAAGCCTTTCAACCTAAGAAAAATCCTCTTAATAATGCTCAAAAGAACATCCCCCAAAACTAGAATCAGAATGCCAATCATTCATTGGACATATTTCAACATCCTTTACCAAAACATGGCAAGGAAGTGGCTAATCAAATTGAACATCATAATGTTCCCCCTCCTACCCGATATGTAAGGACTATTAGTGGGAATTTACCCATTCATGATTTGGAAATATTTGACACAACCTTATCCATGGTTACGACCATGCCTCTACATAATATTTGGACACCTGATCTTAGTGATACAGAGTATGAGACTGAGAGTGATATGGAAATCACATCAAATCAATCGAATAGTTCTGAAGATGAATCAGATGCTATTCACCCTATCACAAGTTCTATGGTTCTGGAAGAACCATTTCCAAGAAGAGTCACTACTAGACCATCCTCTCACCAATTACTTTCTAATGAGCAAGCCATAAATGCTAGACCAAGACCCATTCATCATCCGTAGAATAATATTATGGGTACCATCGAAGCTGTTACTAGAAAATAGGCTCAAAACTCAACAAGATAAAATGCAGAACAATGGATTAGCTCCATTTGTTTTGAAAGTTCCTAATAAAGGGAATCAAGCACCTAATGTTCAACCTAAACCTCCTTATAATATTAATGAACAATTATCAAATATTACAACTAGAATTTCTCTTTTGGACCTTTTAATATCTTCTCCTACACATAGATATGAATTAATGCTCACATTAAGCCATATGATGGTACCACAAGACATCCAACCTGAAGCCATGGCTAATACTATAATAACTCGTGAAGTTGATTGTATTGACTTCCGAGATAGAGACATACCGCAACATAGTTTACATAAGGATGACCTCTTATATATTACTGCATTAATTAGAGATGTAGCAGTTAAACGAGTCTTGATTGATAATGGTTCATCTTTAAACATCTGCACTTTTGACTTCTACCAAATATTTGGGTTTAGAAGTTATGAAATGAAAAGAACTGATATGATCATAAAAGCCTTCAATGACGAAACACAAGAAACGTGTGGATTTATTACCATCCCATTGCAGGTTGGTCCGAGAACCTTGGATACGACCGTGTTTATTGTACATTGCCTTGCATCATACAATATACTCTTGGGTCGCCCTTGGATCAATGTGATGCAATCCGTTCCCTTAACTTTACATCAATGTGTTAAATTCGAATTTAAGAATCAGTTGGTTACCATTCATGGTGATCCTAGACCTTTTGATATGTGTGCTTTGGCAGAACATGTTGGAGTTCAATTTTGCCCTACTCTGTCATCCACACATCCTAATTCTCATTATCCATCTAAACATACGAAACACACACCCACAACGTCATCTACTTCTCCATCAGTTCTACCTCTACATATAGCTTAACCATCCTCTAAAAAAACCACATTAGGACCTCAGAAAGATCCTAAGCCCACAACCAATGCCTCTTGTTCTACTCCTATAACTTCTATACCTATAATAGGCCCATCCATCGACATCTCTACAACATCTACATCCACAAAAGGCATGGTTTCTGCATCAGAATATGTAGGAAATGTTACTTCTACCTCTTATGCTCTTACTCACGAGCTCTTACCCGATTTATCTAAAATTCTTATATTAGAGAAAACGAATGCTTCTATGCAAAATTTCCTTATTTTAAATAATTTGCCACCATCTCCTTGTACCTTGGGCCTCCCACAACCTATGGGAAGTATTTACCAAGTCGAGAGCTATGCTTTTATTTATAAGGGATATGACTGGGGTAGAATACCCAGAAACATCAAGACTCATTATTATGGATATGCTCGATGTTATTTTACTAATGAGTATATTAAAGCCAAATATATAATGCTTAAATTAGGATATAAAGGGAAAGGTTTAGGACCTTTCCAAAATGGTATGAAAGAACCTTTTGAGGTAGAACCATGGCCCGCCCGATGTGGTGTGGGCCTATTTCCTAGTAAGGGTCAGCCCTTCCCATTTGAGGATGATGACCATCTCATATGTTATCAAGATTATTTGGATGAGTGTGATGCTTTGCATTTAACGAATAAGCTATTTACATGTAATATGCTATATGTAGTTTACCCTGAGATGATCGCTGAATCCGACGATGAGTTGGAGGGAGATATCTTCCATGATGTCTCCGTTGAGGAATTATTACATAATGAATTTTATTTTGATGGCTTTATACCTAGTATGGCCCAACTTGAGGCCACAACTCCTCAAGATGAATTATCCAAGCTAACCTTAGCATAATTATAAGAATTGGGCGTTTCACCTGCCCCACCTAATTTTGAGAAAGATCTACACATGGAAGTAGAAAATGTCATAAAAATTAACATTGGAACCGAGGATAACCCTCACATAATCAACATTGGGTCAGAATTGAGTCAAGAAAAAAATGATAAATACATTGTATTTCTTAAAGAATATGAAGATGTCTTTGCTTGGACATATGAAGATATGCCAGGTTTAGACCCTTTTGTAGTTATGCATCACCTAGTAGTCCATCCGGATGCTAAACCTGTTAAACAAAAACTTAGAAAAATGCATCCTAAAGTGGCCTTACTAGTCAAAGGGGAGTTAGAAAAACTCCTTAATGTTATTTTTATACAAGCCATTGATTATGCTGAATGGATCTCGAATGTAGTTCCAGTAACTAAGAAAGAAGCTACCAAAGTTAGGGTTTGCATAGACTTTAGAGATATTAATGTTGCATGTCCTAAAGACGATTTTTCTCTTCCCAATATGGATCAGATCATTGATTTTACTGCTGGGAGTGGAATGATATCCTTAATGGATGGATTTTTTGGTTATAATCAGATCAAGATAGCTCCTGAAGATCAGGCTAAAACAACCTTTATTACCCCTTGGGGGATATTTTGTTGGAAAGTGATGCCATTTGGTTTGAAGAATGCAGGTGCAACATATCAACAAGCCATGACTTATATCTTTCATGATATGATGCATGATATACTACATGATTATGTAGATGACATTATATCTCGTTCTATTAATGAAGATGACCATTTAGATGACTTGAGAAAATAATTTGATCGGTTAAGGGAATATCTTATCCGATTGAATCTAGCCAAATGTATATTCGAAGTTAAGTGCGATAAATTATTGGTGGTTATAGTTTCTTTACGTGGCATCGAAATTGACCCTCTCAAGATTGCGACTATCACTGATATGCCCGTGCCCACAAATATATCTGAATTATTGAGTTTACAAGGTAAGCTTCAAGCTATTCGTCGCTTCATCGATAAGCTGGCGGATAAAACCGGACCCTTTCTTAAGCTTCTTAAGAAGGATGTCTCTTTCCATTGGGACAACGAATGTCAAGAAGCATTTGAACTCCTCAAGAAATATCTTCTTAACCCACCTGTGCTTTCACCACCTAGACCTGATCGCCCATTTATCTTGTATATTTTTGCTTCATATTTTGCCGTAGGAGCTATGTTAGCTCAACTGGATGATGAGAAAAGAGAACGTGCTAATTATTATATCAGCATAACATTAATCAGTTATGAAACCTGCTACACAACAATAGAAAAGTTATGTCTAGCAGTCATATTTTCTACATAAAAACTATGCCACTATATGCTTAGTCAGAAAACGTATGTTATTGCTAAATTTGATCCTTTGCGGTATCTCATGAGTCGACCTTATTTATCTGGTCGCACAACAAAGTGGGTTCTTGCTCTAAGTGATTTTGAACTCATGTTTATAGGACAAAAGTCTATTAAGGGTCAAATCATAGCAGATCAATTAGTTGTTGCACCCTTAGAGTCTACCCATCCCCTCATCATTGAGTTTCCTAACGAATGCCTTAAACTAGAGGTAGACCATCCAGAGCAATGGTCCCTATACTTTGATGGAGCTTGATGCATGAGCGGGGTTGGTGCAGGTATTATTCTAATATCTCCATAGAAACATCTTATACCTCTGTCCTTTAAATTAACGTTTGCTTGTACTAATAATATTGTTGAATATGAAGCTCTAATCCTTGGCTTACGAGCTGCCTTGGCACTAAAAATTAAAAATCTATTAGTTTTCGATGATTCTCAACTTTATATAAATCAAATTAATAATGTTTATCAGACCAGAGATGATAAATTGCATCCATATAAAACATATGTATTACAATTAATATCTTTATTTGATCAAGTTACCTTGGAAGCTATTCCTAAAACTAATAATCATGCGGCTGACGCTATGGCTGCAGCTACATCTCTTTTACCCTTGGAGTTAGATGACGAATATGCTACTATAATTATTCATCGACTCCAGGAACCCGCTTCAAATAAATCATGCTTAGAACCTTTGGATGTGTTTCTAATCAACGAAACTACTCCTGAACTTTGGTACACTAATATATTCAATTTTCTTCAAAATGGAACCTTCCCTGAAGGTTTTAATAGAATCCAGCACCGGTTATTACGTAGACGAACAATTCGCTTCGTAATAATTGGCAATATTTTATATAGGAGATCTTTTGAAGGTATCCTACTGAGATGTTTGAATCTAGAAGAATCTAGATCATCTTTGAGTGAAGCCCACGATGGATCTTGTGGGGGACACTTTAGTGGTAGCGCCATTGTTAAGAAGCTCCTTAGGATAGGATATATTTGGCCTACCATGGAGAATGATGCACATGATTACGTGTGCCATTGCAAAAATTTCCAAAAACACGCTGACCTTGTCCATGCGTCTGCACAAGAATTGCAGGCTATTTCATCTCCTTGGCCCTTTTCAAAATGGGGCTTAGACATCATTGGAAAAATCAATCCTGTGTCATCTGATGGACACAAATTCATCATAACCACCATCGAGTATTTCACGAAGTGGGTTGAAGCTATGCCCTTATCTTCTTGCAGTGGAACCCAAGTTTCCAAATTTATTTTTAATCAAATTATTTGTAGGTTCGGAATTCTTGCAAATCTCATCTCGGATAATGGAACTTGTTTCAAAAATAAATATGTAAAGAAACTATGTCAAAACTATAAAATTCAACATCGTTGGTCCACTCCCTATTATCCTCAGGGAATGGCCAAGCGAAGCATCTAATAAAACATTAATTAAAATCCTCAAAAGACTGGTCAATAAATCTGGCCAAGATTGGCACATTCAATTATATCCTGCTTTGTGGGCTTATCGAACTAGCGTTCGTACTCCCATGGGCACTTCATATTTTGTTTTGGTTTATGGTGTTGAAGTAGTTTTTCCCTTTGAATTAGAAGTTCCTTTGTTGGCTCTAATACTTCAAGTTACTGAAGTAGGAGATGAATATCGTGCTGGAAGATTTAGTCAGCTAGAACTCCTAGATGAGAAGTGCATCAATGCTTTGGGACATCTTTGAGCCTACCATAACAAGCTTAAACGAGCATACCTCAAGAAAGTTCATCATCGATCCTTTGAGATCGGTGACCTTGTCTTAAAAAAAAATCAAAAAAATACTAATGCAACTAAAGATCTTAAAGGTAAATTCGAGCCCAACTGGCTTGGACCATATATTATCACTGCTAAATTTGGATCGGGAGCATACAGATTAGCTACCTTAGATGGTAAATATCTTAAAGAACCTATGAACATTATGCATCTTAAATGCTATTATGCATAAATCTGGTCATTTCATCATTGTATATATTGTTATTTTGCATATTGTTTCATTTTAGTAATTCATATAAAAATTTCAAAAACAAGTAATATTATTTATTCTTTCAATTCATAAATTAAAACCAAAATATAAAAAACATCAAAATCATCAAAATCTTCAAAAACATTTTCTATTTTTGCACTTGTCAATTCTTGAAGTATTGCAGTCATATTTTCAATTATTTTGGATAAATTAGCATTTATTTGGAATCCCGCACTTTCACACTCACATGAATAAATATCTTGATTTTATTTGGTATGATTATTAATCTCTCTTATATCAAGGTCCACAGTTGAATTAAATAAAGTTTTGAGCATAGAGAATTGATCTTGTTATTTACTTGAACCAAGTATATCTCTTCACATTAAAATGATTTCATTGCAAATTCAATATGATGCTACATAGTAAAAGTGGTTTCTTGAGCGAAAAGTTTCCCCTGCTATCTTATCATGCACATGGTCTAGAATATTTGAGAATTGACAAAAGGACAAGCTCACCCCTGCCCAGAATAAAAATCCCTTGCTCTACAGCCAATCCAAGCAAGTATCCCTAGTATAGGGAGAAAAAGAAAAGTCAAAAATCATGAGAAAAAGAAAAATATCATTTTGTACCATCGCAGTAATATTTTAGCATTATCTCAGTTCCAAGAAAAAAAAAATGATATCGTCAATTATTGTACGATATCGTACTAAATTGAGTCAAATCGTCCTTGGTAGGACAAAATTGTCTCCGATTTCTCAACTTGGGGATCACCCCTTGTTGGACGGGATCACCCCTATTTCGTCGATTTTTCCCCTAGACGAAATCGACGATCTAGGGACGATTTCGTCTCGACGTCGTCGACGGCCTTAAAACGGCTGCGATGCCCCAGAAACAATCAAAATTTAAATTAAAAATCACACAAATCAAATTAAAAACATAATGCATCAAGTTTAGATCCCTACCCGCAACCCGCGTCGAACCTCTGTCGATCTGTGTGTCGTTTCCACCATTTTGCCTGCAGAGCTCTGAAACAGCAAAAGTTAACAGTAACAATGAATTAGGGTTTTACCCTATTTTTGTAATTTTATTTAAAAAAAAACTTTTTTTTTAATTTTTCTTTTTTGTGCTTTTACCTCAAATGTTCAATTTGGGTAAAAACACGGAGGGGGCACCATAGTAAGCAGTCGTACGATTCGACTTAGAATCATCGTCTAAAAAATGGAAAAAAAAATTGCTTTCTCATAAAGCGGGAAGAACTCGTCTTTAACACATTTTCTTAGGAAAATTTGCTAAAGAGGGGGCAAAATGTAGCACCCTAAAATTGGCGCAATTAAACCCTTAGTAAAAATTTGAATTTTAACCCCGAAATCGCTCGTTAACCGCTCACCCTATTTTTCGTGCCATTTTTAGGAGTTGTTTTTACCATTGGACAATATCGTCGTCGATCAGATGAAATCATCCCAGATCGGACGAATTCATCTAGAACAGAATGTCCAGACGATTTCGTCCCAAAACCAAATTTTCATAATTAGCTTCTGTTTCAACAGCCTCTCCAACTTGGGCAAAAACGTGTCTACATAGTTAGAGATTCCTCCGCTGGAGATCTCCCAGATTGGGATGATCCCCAACCTCCTAACCTCCCCCTAATCCTATATAAACTAGGATTTTCTCAGTTTATCCCCCTGGCTCTCCTCCTGACTCTCTCCCTGGTTGATTTTCTCTGCCATTTAGCTTTGTTGTGTTAAGATGTCCTATCTACCATTGTTTGCACTCGTAGTTTCAAGTTTTCATTGTAGGTTTTCACTGTGCTTTAGCTGGAGGAAGCTCGGATCATCGCAGACGATTCCACATGATTTTGGACGATCCTATCTCAAATCGGTGATGATCTCATACGATTGGAGGTGATCTTGACTACAGTTCAGATTAGGGGCAATCAGAGCCCTTAGTTTGCATTTCTCATCTTCCTTCATCATTTTATTATGCATTAGCTTGATTATTTTCATTTTGCATCCTAGAGTTCACCTCATTTAGCATAAATGCATGATAAAGTTAAAATAAGTTATTAAAACAATGCATTTCCTTTAATCTGCTATCTAGATTTATTAGTTAAGCATTTATACTATCATTTCTATCATTTGCATTATTCTTGCAGTTCAATTTTTGGTTTTTGGTGTCTGTTTCTATGATTGCAGGTTTCTGACGAATTCGTCAGATTGACGATGATCTTGTCTGATTTTAGATGATCACTTGTGATCTTGGATGATTCTATACAATTGCAGACGATCTTGTCATATTCAGGACGATCTTGACTCCTACAAGCTTCATAATCTTCATCAGACATCCGAAATCAGGTGCATTCTTTCTCATTTAACATATTCCTGGTATTTAGGATTCATTCACGCTTTCTATATTCATATAAATTGACATTTTCATATAGAATAACTTAGATTCATTTTGGCCAACCTAGGGATATGAATGATTGAGTATAAAATGAACACATCAAACCCATTCTCAACCTAGGTGTGGAAACTGCCACTCAAAGTTTCCTGGTGAACCCCACCATCCATCAAAAATTCACCCTTATACCCCTCCCCCGAAAGGCGCAACCTTCAAAGAGCCTCTCAGTCTGAGGTATTGTCCCATCCTTCTCGCATCCCCCTTCTGGGCACGGATCCTTTAGCCTGAAGGTAAGGGCACAAAAAATTTGGGTCAGTACAGGACCTTCCCAAATTCTTAACTGAAAGTTGCTTACTCTCAAATACCAAAGGATGCCCTTATTGCATTAATAATGCCCTAATACCTGTTCTTGAGGCATCACATTCAATCACAAATGGTTTGTGAAAATTTGGGGTTACCAAAACTGGAGTAGTACACACTCCTTCCTTGAGTGCCAAGAATGCTTGAGTGGCTTCTTCATGTTAGAAATATGTTGAATATTTTCCTTGTTATTCCGGTGGGGTTAACACTAAAAGGTACTGGATGTTGTGTACGATATACTCGTCAAGTTTCAGGGGTGGTAGCCCTCCGAAAAGTAGGGGTCTGGGGGCGACAGCCCCCAACCAAATTTTTAGGATTTTTTAAGTTATATTTAGACCCATATGGGCTTTTAGGGTTACTATATTTGAACCCTTACTTTTTTGCCCATGATATTGTAAAATTTGTGTATGTACCTTTGTTATATATATCGCACTTACACTAGGGTTTGGACGGAGAGACAAAAGGAGAATATTATTGTATTGGAGATGGTCAAGTTAATGAAATAATAAGATAATATTGTATTGGTTTTCCTGGTTGAGGGTTTCCATGATAAATATTATGTAATGTGTGAATCTGCTATATTCTTCCTTTGATTCTACAATTATTGCTTTTCTAGTTTTAGTTTATTGGGGCTCTTTATTTACCTTTAATTCAATCCAATGAAAAACATCCTTCTTTGTGAAAGTTGTGATAGGGGCTGCAATTTTACCATAATCATGAATAAACTTATGATAGTAACCAGTAAGACCCAAAAAACCATGAAGTTTCTTGATGGTTTTAGGTAAAGACCAATCTTGAATCGCCTTAATTTTATTAGGATCCATTTTAATACCTTCATGAGAAATTATATGACCCAAATATTCAACTTCTTGAATGCCAAAAGAACATTTGGAGCGTTTGACAAAAAACAATTTCTTATGTAATATATGAAGAACCTTTCCCACATGCATCAAATGATCCTTCCATGTTTACTGTATACTAGAATGTCATTGCAAAAGACTAAGACAAATTTGCGAAGAAATGGATGAAATACATGGTTCATGAGACTTTGGAAGGTGGAGGGGGCATTAGTAAGACCAAAAGGCATGACTAAGAATTCATAATGACCTTCATGAGTACAAAAGGAAGTTTTGGAACTGTCCTTATCTCTTAATATTATTTGATGAAAACCATAATGTAGATCCAATTTTGTGAAAAAATTTACGTCATGTAATTCATCTAATAAATCATCTATGATAGGGATAGGAAATTTATCCTTGATGATGATTTTATTGAGGGGACAAAAATCAAGACACATACACCAAGAGTTATTCTTACTACACACCAAAACTACTGGTGAGGAATAAGGACTAGTGCTATGACAAATGACTCCATGTTCTAATATTTCTTAGACAATATTTTCAATTTTTATTTTTTTAGGTTGAGGGTAGCGATAAGGACGGACATTATGAGGAAAGCTTCCTAGAACAAGATGTATGGCATGGTCATTAGACTGTTTGGGAGGTAGTCCTTTTGGTTCTTTGAAAAATTCATCAAAGTTAGCCATAATATCTTGAAGATCCTTTGAGTGAATTTCAAGAATATCTTGTGCTTGCACTTCCAAAAAATTGATTTGAGCTATGAATCCATAACCTCCTTGAAGAACACAAGCTTATACTGAGAGGGGGGTGAACAATATAAGACCAACTTTTACTTTTCTTTCTCAAACAATATTATCCAATATATCAATGGCAATATCAACTACAGTAATCAAAGCAATGCACAAATCATCACACACAATAGAGACACCAATTTAACGTGGTTCACCCAATGTGGGCTACTCCACGGAGAAAATATTTCACTAAAATTTTCTCAACAAATCTCTTGGGAATCCTTCCCTATTACAATGTTTATGGACCTCTATCCAAAGGAGACACCAATCCCCTAATCAAGTTCATGGACCCCTATCCACAGGAGAACTCTTTCTCCTTTATTGGTTCATGGATCTCTATCCACAGGAGAACTCCTTCTCCTCTACTCTGGTTGGTGATCTTCTAGAAGACTACTGCCTCCACTGCACTGGCTTGTGGATCTCTCTCCACAGAAGACCTCTATCCTCACTCAGAAGACCTCTATCCTCACTGCCCTAGCTAATGGATCTCTATCCACTAGAGACTACTATCCTCTACTCTATCACCTCCAAAGCTTGCTCTCAACTCTGCTCAATCTCTATCTCAAATCTGCACTAAACACTATCCTTGATCTAGCACAAATTTACTCATAATCTATCTCTGGTCTGGCACAAATCTACCCTCAAATATACACCAAAATCTATCCTCAAATATATCCTCAAGCCTTAACACAAAGCTTGATCCAATCACAAATCAACTCTGCTTAGATCTACCCCAAGCCTTACCACAAAGCTTGAACAAATCAATCAATCAAATCTACTCTCAAGTCTTCTCAAAGACTTACCTCAAATATATCCACAAGTCCTCTCAAGAACTTGCTCAATCTGCTCTCAAGTCTTCACTAAGACTTACCTCAAATCTATCCAACAAGTCCTCTCAAGAACTTCTCATCTCCAATCCTCTCAAACCTCAGACTTTCCAATCTGCTCAACAAGTCTTCACCAAGACTTACCTCAAATCTGTCACAAGTCCTCTCAAGAACTTTCCAATCTTCTCAACAAGTCTTCACCAAGACTTACCTCAAATCTATCCACAAGTCCTCTCTAGAACTTGTTCAATCTACTCTCAAGTCTTCACCTAAGACTTACCTCAAATCTATCAATCTTCACCAAGACTTACCTCAAATATGCTCAACAAGTCTTCCCAAGACTTACCTCAAATCTTCCACAAGTCTTCACCAAGACTTACCTCAAATCTGCTCACAAGCTTTCACAAAATCTCTTAAAAATCTTCCTTAAGCTTTCACAAAATCTTACTCAAATCTGTCCTTAAGTCCCCTCTAGGACTTACTCAAATCTGCTCACAAGCTTTCACAAAATCTTACTCAAACAACTGCAAAACTTGCATACAAAACTCAACTTAATCTCATTCAGAAAACCTCTTCAATCACACAAACAAGTTTCACTCAGAATCTTGTTTAACCATAGAAACATATAGAGAATGATCAAAGACTCAATATGTTTCACACTCACAATTTTTTGTACTCAACAAAACACTCTATCACTTTCAAACTCTCTTTCAAATCAATTCAGAAATAAAGTATAATTTGTTTCACAAAACTTGAACTATCACTCCAATGCTTTCAATCAATAATGCTCAACCAACTTCACTCAAACATCCACTCAATGAAACACAACTTGCTTACAAACCCTAACCAAGTGTTTCACTATACTTCCAATCAACTCACACTATGGAACTCAAACCTTGACTCAAGATAATTCCAATTTCACATAACAATGATACTCATGTTCTTTCACAAACCCTAGCTCAAGATAGTTCTCAATCTCACATAACAATGATACTCATGTTCTTTCACAAACCCTAGCTCAAGATAGTTCTCAATCTCACATAACAATGATACTCATGATCTTTCACAAACCCTAGTTCAATATAGTTCTCATTCAATAACAATGATACTCATGATCTTTCAACATCCACAAATCATGCACATGAAAACTCACTCAAACATTTCCAACAATGCTTATCAAACAATCCTTTTCACTCCAACTTTGCATTTCACAACATTCAATCCAACAATATTTCACTCATAAGGAAGATGTGCCCATACCTTTTGTTTTGATGGAGATATGTCTTCAAAACCTATCTTAATCACAATCAAATCCTCTTTGCCAATTTCAAGGTTAGATAGCAATAATCTATCTCAAAATCTCCATTCAAATATTCTCCCCAATAATTATTTCACCATACAAAAATATCAAGTCTCAAGTACACCTTATAATCTCCAAACTCTCAAAATAATATTCTAAAAAATCAAATTCCTTACTACACCTTACTCCAAACTTCACAAAATAACATTCAACAAAAAAAATTAAATTCCTTTGTTAACACCTTATAACTCCAATCTTCACAAAATAACATTCAACAAATAAAAATTAAATTCCTTTGTTAACACCTTATAACTCCAATTCCTTTATATATATTTCTAATCAAAAATAAAATATTTTTAATCAACCTTATGACTCCCTATTCATTCAAAAATAATCACGTGGCCTCTAGCGCCTTCCAAAACCTTGGAAAATAATTAAAATCAAATGTGCTTACCTTATAAATGTTGGCCCACCCTTCAAAAATATTATGCCATCCTTATATTACGCCCAAACTCGAACCTGCGACCAACTACCATCGTAGCATCTTAGCCCAAGGCTAAGCTACCGTTTGGCTACACGCCCACACGTGAACCCTTGTTCACACACACCCTCTTATGCCTTCACGAAAATCAATGAACAACCAAAAGTCTTCTTACTTAGCAAAGCAACACACAAAATATTTCTCTTAGCATACATATAATTGCATAATGGATATTAAATGAAAATCATTGCCCCTTTTATACCTTGTTCTTTGCACTCACACCAAATTCAATTTATAAATTCAATTTTAATTTAAATTTAAACTTAAACCTTTTGGCGCCTTATTATTTATTTAAATTAAAATTTTAACCTATGGTTAAAATATTTTAATTTAAATAAATTAAATAATAACCTTTAAAATATGCTCAATGGGTCTTTTCAAGGATTTATTTTTAATGATTCCTTGGACCTCATTTTCTTCACCTCAACCTTTTGCCCAAAATATTATAATATTATTATTTCTTTTTAAACTTGCTTCTCCTTCCTTGGGTCTTCAATATTTTAGGCCTCTTTAGGCATATAATATTTAAAATAAATATTATATCCTATTTCTTTTAACCACTTCCTTGCCTTTTGGAAAAACCACTTGATGACATTAATGACGATGAAACTTGGACATCAACCTCTTGACATCAATGACAACAAAACTTGCTCAAATTTCCAACAATCTCCCCCTTTGTCATTGATGGCAACCCTTTTTCCTTTAACCATTTATTTTACCTTTTTCAGTTCTGCTCCCCCTAAGAAACTGCTCCCCTGATTGAATGCTCTCCCCCTAACTCAAATATCTCCCCCTTTGACATCAATGGCAAAGGGCCACCTTTGGGGCTAAAGATAAGACTCTTAGCTCAGCCCCCTCCCCACCTCCTCTCCTTGAGGTGGTTAATTTTGGGGTGGGAGTATCTCTACTCCTAGCATACATTGCTCTTTTCCTTTGTCCACCTTCTTCCTCAACTGATCCTTCTGATTCCTCTGAATATTCTTGTTCCTGCTTGTCTCTGGAAATTTTTTTCTACACCACTTAGCCATATGCCCAACATTATTGCACTTATAACACTTAATGTTGTGGTTCCTTGAAGGTGCAAATATCTTGAAGTTCCTCCTGGTGAAGCCATATCCATTCCTATCATGAACCCTGCAATTAACTGCCTTATGACCAAACTGATTACAAGAGTAGCAATACCCTTGAAAGAGATGCCCATTTCTGAAATTTCTATTGGTGAAACCATATCCCTATTTTTCATGTGTCCTGCACTGCATAGCCTTGTGACCAAACCTGTGACATGAGAAGCAACATCCATTGAAGAAACCTTGCCTTGACCCCATTGGTCTCTTAGTCTCTTCTTCCCTGTGATGTTTCCTGTTCCATCTGTTCCTTATTTGTGCATTGTTCCTTTCCTTGTTGAACTTTCTATTTTCCAACTTATCCTCATAAGTCTCACTTTCTCTTACACTCTCTTCTTCTGAAGCTTCTTCTTCTTTGGAGCTTGAGATTGACTCCTCTCCTTGTTCTCTATGTTCCTCTTCAAAACCAAGTCCTGTCTTGTTTGATGAAGATCTTTGTACCTTGATAATCTTATCCAAGGTCTTTGAGCTTCTCCCAAACCTGTGTAGCTTGTCTTTAGACTCTTTTACTTCCTTCCTTAGTGAAGCTACCTCATGCTCTAATATTTCACATTCTAAGACCTTTGCCTCTAACTTTTCTTTAAATTTCCTTGTCTTAGCTATTGAGTTGGTTAGATCTTCTATAAGCTTTCCTTTCTCTTCATCACATTCTTGAAATTGAAGCTTGAGTTTTGAGTTCTTCTTTCTTACCTTCCTTAATTCCTTAAGAGCAGAAATAAGCTCACCTTCAAGATCAACTTCTCCTTCCTCTTCATTTTTTGATTCTTTATCTTTTAGATCATCTTCATTCCTTTCTGATTCATCTTCAATAGGAGCACTTCCTTCTTCTTCTATTGCCATAAGAAGACTTTCTTCTTCTAGACCTTCAAGAGCATCTTCATATTCATCTTCACTAAAACTGAACCCATTCCTTGTGCAATGATCTTCAAGATGACCAAAGTTACCACACCTAAAACACTTGAGAATTATTGGTTCCCTTTTTACCTTTTTCTTAACATCTTCTTTTTCTACTATCAGAAATAGAATTTCTTCTTCTTCATTATCTGAGGACCTTCCATCACTATCACTTGAACTCTTGCCTATCTTATCTACATAAAAACTCTTCTTATGCCTTTGGAAAAACTTCTTTCCTTGCTTGCCTTGTCCATCCCTATTTTTATTTTGATACCTGTATTTTCTTGCTTCCCTATTCTTATGATCCTGTTTCTCATCACCACTGCTATTTCCAGCTTTTGGACAATCAGATGCATAGTGACCATATTTACCACATTTGAAACACTTAACTATTTTTGTACCTTTATACTTTCTTGTGTCCTTGTTCCTTCTGCCATAGTTTGCTTCTTCATCACTGGATAACTCATTACTTGAATCTGACTTCTTATCCTTTGTCTTCTTTGTAACTTTGAAAGTTGCTTCTTTCTGGGGGATAGGATCCTTTCCTATTCTCATCTCAAAAGCTGTGAGAGTTCCATGTAACTCATCCCTTGTCAAAGTTTCAATATCTTTTGTTTCTTCTATGGCTGAAACCTTTTCACTATACCTCTTAGGGAGTGACCTTAAAATATTTTGACAAACATCTGTTTCTTCAACTTTAAACCCAAGTCCTTGCATGGAGTTAACAACCTCATCCACACGAAGTAAGTATGTAGCAATGTCTTCCTCATCCTTCATATTTAGGTCTTCAAATGTTTTCTTGTGATTTTGCAATTTTGCCATCTTGACCTTTTTGTCTCCCTCATATATTTTCTTCAACTTTTCCCAAATCTCTTTTGTTGATGTGCAATGCATAACTTTTACAAACTCTGATTCACGTAAACCATTTAAGATTCCATTCATTGCCTTTGAATTATTCAGTTGTAGGAGCTTACCATATTTATCTATAGGTGGAGTAGTTGGCGGTGTGTACCCATCCTCAACTGCTTGCCATATATCATTTCCTTGTGCCATTAGGTAAATCTTCATTCTTACACTCCAAAATGCATAATTGTTCCCATCAAACAATGGTGCCTTATTTCCTGAAGATCCACTCTGAGAATCCATCTATGTTCCTGTAAGCTTTTCCTTCAAGTTGTTAAACTCTTTCGAAGGAACCCGCTCTGATACCAATTGAAGAACACAAGCTTATACTGAGAGGGGGGTGAACAGTATAAGATCAACTTTTACTTTTCTTTCTCAAACAATATTATCCAATATATCAATGGCAATATCAACAACAATAATCAAAGCAATGCATAAATCATCACACACAATAGAGACACCAATTTAACATGGTTCACCCAATGTGGGCTACTCCATGGAGAAAATATTTCACTAAAATTTTCTCAACAAATCTCTTGGGAATCCTTCCCTATTACAATGTTTATGGACCTCTATCCAAAGGAGACACCAATCCCCTAATCAAGTTCATGGACATCTATCCATAGGAGAACTCCTTCTCCTTTGTTGGTTCATGGATCTCTATCCACAGGAGAACTCCTTCTCCTCTGCTCTGGCTAGTGATCTTCTAGAAGACTACTGCCTCCACTACACTAGCTTGTGGATCTCTCTCCATAGAAGACCTCTATCCTCACTTAAAAGACCTCTATCCTCACTACCCTAGCTAATGGATCTCTATCCACTAGAGACTACTATCCTCTACTCTATCACCTCCAAATCTTACTCTCAACTCTGCTCAATCTCTATCTCAAATCTACACTAAACATTATCCTCGATCTAGCACAAATCTGCTCACAAGTCTATCTCTAGTCTAGCACAAATCTACCCTCAAATCTACACCAAAATCTATCCTCAAATATATCCTCAAGCCTTAACACAAAGCTTGATCCAATCACAAATCAACTCTACTTAGATCTGCCTCAAGCCTTAACTCAAAGCTTGAACAAATCAATCAATCAACTCTGCTCTCAAGTCTTCTCAAAGACTTACCTCAAATATATCCACAAGTCCTCTCAAGAACTTATCTCAACTCCAATCTCTCAACAAGTCTTCACTAAGACTTACCTCAAATCTATCAAACAAGTCCTCTCAAGAACTTGCTCAATATACTCACAAGTCTTCACCAAGACTTACCTCAAATCTATCCACAAGTCCTCTCAAGAACTTATCCAATCTTCTCAACAAGTCTTCACCAAGACTTACCTCAAATATGTGTCAACAAGTCCTCTCAAAACTTTCAATCTCTCACAAGTCTTCACCAAGACTTACCTCAAATCTCAACAAGTCCTCCTAGAACTTAATCTCAAATCCAAACTTCCTAACAAGTCTTCACCAAGACTTACCTCAAATCTACTCAAAAAATTTCACAAAGCTTACTCAATATTCCTTAAGCTTTCACAAAATCTTACTCAAATCTATCCTTAAGTCCCCTCTAGGACTTACTCAAATATGCTCACAAGCTTTCACAAAAGCTTACTCAAACAACTGCAAAACTTGCATACAAAACTCAACTTAATCTCTTTCAGAAAACCTCTTCAATCACACAAACAAGTTTCACTCAGAATCTTGTTTAACCATAGAAACATATAGAGAATGATCAAAGACTCAATATGTTTCACACTCACTCAATAAAACACTCTATCACTTTCAAACTCTCTTTCAAATCAATTCAAAAATAAAGTATAATTTGTTTCACAAAACTTGAACTATCACTCCAATGCTTTCAATCAATAATGCTCAACCAACTTCACTCAAACATCCACTCAATGAAACACAACTTGCTTACAAACCCTAACCAAGTGTTTCACTATACTTCCAATCAACTCACACTATGGATCTCAAACCTTGACTCAAGATAATTCCAATTTCACATAACAATGATACTCATGTTCTTTCACAAACCCTAGCTCAAGATAGTTCTCAATCTCACATAACAATGATACTCATGATCTTTCACAAACCCTAGTTCAAGATAGTTCTCAATCTCACATAACAATGATACTCATGTTCTTTCAACATCCATAAATCATGCACATGAAAACTCACTCAAACATTTCCAACAATGCTTATCAAACAATCCTTTTCACTCCAACTTTGCATTTCACAACATTCAATCCAACAATATTTCACTCATAAGGATGATGTGCCCATACCTTTTGTTTTGATGGAGATATGTCTTCAAAACCTATCTTAATCACAATCAAATCCTCTTTGCCAATTTCAAGGTTAGATAGCAACAATCTATCTCAAAATCTCCACTCAAATATTCTCCCCAATAATTATTTCACCATACAAAAATATCAAGTCTCAAGTACACCTTATAATCTCCAAACTCTCAAAATAATATTCAATACATAAAAAATCAAATTCCTTTGTCAACACCTTATAAACTCCAAACTTCACAAAATAACATTCAACAAATAAAAATTAAATTCCTTTGTTAAACCTTATAACTCCAATCTTCACAAAATAACCTTCAACAAATAAAAATTAAATTCCTTTGTTAAACCTTATAACTCCAAACTTTCAAAATAACATCCAAACCTTATTATTGTGGATGGCAGGAACGGGAGCGGGAGCAGGAGCGAGAGCGGGAGAGGGAGCAGGACTAGGAATAGGTTTAGAGACTGGTGCAGGTTCCTAGGCAGGAGCGGGATCGAGATCGGGATCGAGCATGTCAGGGCCTGGACCTGGGCCTGCAATAGTGGGCCCAGAGGAGGGCTTAGAGGCTAAGCAGAATGGTTGTCAGGGTGGGAACAACATCTTGGGCCCGGGCCCTCAGCCCAGCCTCGATGCGAGCATAGGCCTAGGGAAAAATCCTCCAGATCTTGGGTAGGGTTCTGGCTTGGGCGGGCCCAAACCCTCCTATCAATAGATCTTGGCAGGCACCAAAGCCCAACCTTGGGCCCTGGGTTTAGGGCTTTCCCTCAAGGGCACCCACATTTCTATTCAAGAGGAGGTCTACTCCTTTTTCGCTGGATCCTCTGTCTCCCTGGTTGGGAAATTCCTAGGAGGGCGACCAGACATGAAAATTGTCCGTAGATGGGCGGCTTCCAAATGGAAGGTTTTCAAACATATTCAGTTTGTTGCCCTTACCAAGGGATTCTTCATCATCAAACTAAATAACAACGATGACACCGAAAAGATCCTATCGGGCGGGCCCTGGTTTTTGGGATGCAAAAGCCTCTTCCTCAGGCGATATGGAGCTGACTTCCACCCCAGCACCCAAAGCATCAACTTCGCCCTAGTCTGGGTCCAGCTCCCAGATCTTCCCTTCCACCTGTGGCACAAAGACATCCTAAGAATTATTGCTTAGTCGGTCAGGGACCTGGTGGCCTTTGATCCCGCTACCAAGGTAGGATCCCAAATGGTTCATGCTAGATTTTGTGTCAATGCAAATCTCAAATCCGAACTTCTATCTTCTGTGACCATCTCTTCTGGGTCCTTCTTTTGGCGCCAATCTCTGATTTACAAAAATAAACCTGCTTTCTACCCCCTCTACTGCACTCAGGGTCACCTCCCCCACCAATGCTCTATATCCAAAAAGGTTGATGGACCTCTCCCCAAACTCCCTTCCCGATCAAGTCGGGTCCCGTCCCGAGGGCCCCCTCACAATGGCCACAGATCCTTGGCCTGGACCACCAAGAAGGCCCCCCCTTCTATCCCAAAGGATTCCCAAGTAGGCCCTGGCCTAGAGGACAGTCTTCCCCAGGTTTCCCCTTCTGCTGCTCAGTTCCCTGGGTCGTCTTTCGAGGCCCCGATCCCAGGTTCTCCCTCCCCACTCGATGCGAATCCCTCCCTGTAGGCCCTCGCTTGTGCCCCCAGGCCTACGAGCCACTTGGGCTCTCTTCCCCGTCGGCTCCCACCTTCCTGTCTTCCTCTGTCGGGGTTCCCTCCTCCCCCCCACCCCTGCTATCCCCCCCATGACTCCCTCCCACCCCTCTTGATGGTCTCTGCTGGGCTTCCCCCCTTGGAGTGCGGATCCGAGAGGTTAGACGAAGATGTTGAAGGCAGTTCTCCGTCTAGGCCCGATGAAGTCAGCCCCAAGATGACCCGAAGAAGGACTTTCACCATAGACTTTGGTAGTAAACTCAAGAGAGGTCGGCCCACCCTGGGCGACCAGTGAACAAGGATCACTAAAGACGACATAGCCAATGGCTCCCAGGAAATCCTCTCTGACATTGCCATGAGCTTCACCAAAATGGATGCCCTTCGACCCAAACCCCCCGTTCAGGTCAAGAAGGGGGGCAAGCGACCCCACAAGGGTGTCAAATGAAGCTCATCACCTGGAATGTCATGGGGCTCAATGGTTCCCCCAAGAAAATTATCCTTGGCCAACTTCGTAGGGATCACCGCATGTCCTTCCTCCTTCTCCAGGAGACCAAAATAGATGATGCTGCTGCCCGAAGAGTAGCCCAAGCTACCTGGTGCAACTGCGAGTCCCTATCTACCCCTATGGATGGAACAGTTGGGGGTTTGCTATGCATGTGGGATCCCCGGTATTATGAGGGGAGGCTCATATCATATTCTCCTAGAATAATCAACATTTTGGTCCATTGCGTGAATTCAAGGCACTCATGGATTCTGTCTAACGTCTACGCCCCTAATAGCCCGGTTGAGAAAGCAGGATTATGGAAGGAAATTAGCTCAATGAGAGAAGCCTTTGCCCCCTCCTCTGGATCCTAGCAGGGGACTTCAATAGTCCCCTATTTCCTTCTGATAAAAGTGGGGGCTCAGTGGCTCCGAGCAAAAGCATGGAGGACTTTGGAGCCTTCACCATCCTCAACGAGCTCATGGATGTCAGCTTGAAAGGAGCCAGATACACCTGGTCAAATAGAAGAGTGGGAGCAAGTCATATCCAGGTTAGTTTGGATAGAGTGTTCCTATCCAAGGAAGCCCTTTCCCTATTTGTTGATGCAACCTTGTTGGCCCTCCCCAAAATTGGATCTGACCATAGCCCCCTCCTCCTCGAAACCGATCATCGCTCCTCCCCCAAGCAACCCTTTCGATTCAAGTCCATGTGGCTGCATCATCCCAAATTTAGGGCCTAGGTAGGCCGCTGGTGGGCTCCCCCAGTCCTTGGGCACCCCGCTGAACAAGGCTACCATAATCTGAGACGCCTCAAAGAGCATCTCAAGGTATGGAATAGAGAGGTGTTCGGTAACATCTTTGAAAACAAAGCTGTAGTAAAGAAAAAACTCGAAGACCTTGAGCTCAGATTTTAGGCAGGCTCCCAAGACCCGGGGAATAGGGAAGTGGAATGCTTAGCCCTTAGCGAGTATCATAACATCCTTGCCAAAGAAACATTTTGGAGGCAGAAGTCAAGAGCCCTGTGGCTCCAAGATGGTGATGCCAACATGAAGTTCTTCCACACGTCGACTCTCAAGAATAGGGGCTCTAACAGAATTGCCGAGTTGGTGGGTAGTGATGGCAAAATTATCAAGGAAGAAGAGGACATTCGGACTGAAGCCACCAACTTCTTCCAGGAGCTCCTTGGCGATAGCCCCCCATGTCCTCAAAATCGGCAGACTCCCTTCTGGAACATATCCCTACTTCAATCTCAGCCATGGCAAATGAGATGCTTGTGTAGCCCCTGTCTGACTTTGAAATCCATGCTGCCACTTTTTCCATGAAGGCTGAGGCGGCCCCGGGCCCGGATGGGTTTCCCTCCCGATTCTTCCAATACTTTTGGGACATCGTTGGGCAAGAAGTGTTGCTGCCATCTGGGACCTCCAGACTGCCAGCTCCATCCCCAGAGGTATAAACTCCACCTTCATTGCCCTAATCCCCAAGTCCCAGGCTGCCAGATCCCTCTCAAATTTTTGCCCCATCAACTTGTGCAATGTCCTGTACAAAATCCTAACCAAATCCATGGCCTCCCGCCTCAAGGATATCCTTCCCCTGATCATTTCCCCCTGCCAGGGAAGCTCGATCAAAGGCATACTGATCACAGACAGAGTTATAATCATGCATGAGGCCATTCACTCGGCCTTCCTTTCCAAAAATGCCTCATTTTTGCTCAAGCTGGATATGAACAAGGCCTTTGACAGAGTCAACTAGGATTTCCTTTCCAATGTCCTCCTTAAGTTCGGGTTCCACCCCTCCTGGGTCAGGCTCATCAGCAACTGTGTGTCCTCCCCCTGGTTCTCTATCCTCATCAATGGATCCCCTGCTGGGTTCTTCCCCAATTCTAGAGGCCTTCGACAAGGCGACCCCTTGTCCACGATCCTCTTCATTATCCTGGCTGAGGCCCTGGGATGAACCATCTCGAGTATTGTTTCCCGTGGACTCATTTTGGGCATCAGGCCTGCATCGGGCCTACCCCCTGTGTCCCATCAGTAGTTCATGGATGACACCATCCTCGCCACCTCAGCTTTGATCCCTCAAGCCAAGGCCCTCAAGCAAATCTTGATCCTGTACGAGGAGGCGGTCGGGCAGAAAATTAATCTCCAAAAAAGCAAGATCTTCTTCATCCATACTCCCTTGGCTAGGCAAATTAGAATTGGGCGGATTCTGGGTTGTACCCCTGGTTCCCTTCCCTCTTCTTACCTCGGGATTCCCCTGTTTACAGGTGCATCCTCCAAGGCCTTGTGGAGCGGGATGATAGAGCAAATTTAGAGGAAGCTGGCCCCCTAGAAAGGACACCTCCTCTCTCAGACTGGCAGAGCCACCCTCTTGGCGGTGGTCCTTCAAAGCATCCTGATATATTTCATGTCGATCTTCAAAATCTTAGCCTCCATTGCAGCTCACATCGAATAAATCCAAAAATGCTTTCTCTGGTCGGGCATCGAAGATAAGAAGAGGATTCCCCTAGTTTCTTGGCCCTTGGTCTTCCGCCCAAAATGCGAGGGAGGGATTGGGCTCAGGTGGGTGACCCTGATGAATAAGGCCCTGTTGTCCAAGCATGCCTAGAAGGTGTTCACCAATGCCCCTGATGAGTGGGTCAGCATCGTGCTTAGGAAATACTATCACCTCCACCCCTTCCTCAGTGAATCCCAGCCCAGAGACAGATCAGCCTTCTGGAAATCCTTGATTTCCACTAAAGACATCATTTGAAAAGGGACCAAATGGATCCTCGGGGACAGAACCAAGATCAAATTTTGGAAAGACAGGTCGATCCAAGATGAGGCCCTGAATGCTGACAGTGATCTCCTCATCCTTAGACCAGGCCTGGCGGGCAGAGGGCCCAGTGTGTCGGCCTATCTCTCCTAGAACTAGGGGTGGGTTTCTTGGAAGCCCATCCTGAATCCCAAGCACCCACTCCAAGCCTCCAGGCTTCAACGCCTCCTCAAGGTGACAGTGATCCCATCCTCTAGAGGGAACAACAGATGCGTTTGGCACGGCACTCCCAATGACGTATTTTCTATAAAATCTACCTACAACCTCCAAAGATTCCCTGACGAGGCCCCTTTCCCAGCCCTTCAGGTGTGGGCCAAGAAGCTGATCCCCAAAATCAACCACTTCATCTGGGCGGCAATCCAAAACAAGATCCTAACCATTGAGAACCTAATCAAGAGGGGCTTCCAGATCCTGAACAGATGCTTCCTTTTTTGTGTTGCCTGGGAGTCCACTAATCATCTCTTTCTCATGTGCCCCTTTTCTTTTAAAGTCTTGGGCCTCATCCTCTCCCAATTTTCTATTCAGTGGGTGGCCCCCAATTCCATATTTGACCTCCTATCTCAGTGGCCCAAACCCTTCGCCCACCCCTTCGTCCACTTCCTCTAGGGCTCTTGCCTTCCTCACTTGCTTTGGCAACTATGACTTGGGCACAACAGCAGAGCCTTCTCCTCCCTGGGTCATTCCCCCCTATGGATAGCGACCAAGGAAATTTCCTTTGCCCTCGAGAATTCCCACTCCATCCCTTTGATCAAGGCCCCCTGGTGGCTGGGCGAGGCCTCCCTTCTTTCATCCCTTAGAATCCAGCTTCCCCCCTGGCCCCCCCATCCCCTCCCACTATTATACGACCAAGTGGACTACCCCCCCTCCTGTATGGGTCAAACTTAACTTTGACGAAGCTTCTAAAGGAAATCCTGGGCCCTTGGGTGCGGGCGGGGTCATCTGCGATAGTCACAGAGCCCTGATCTTGATGTACGCTGCTCCGCTTGGCATACAGACCAACAACTTTGTCGAAGAAGTAGCTCTCCTCAGCGAGCTGACTGCCCTTAAGGAGTCCACCCCAAAAGTCATCATCAAGGGCTATTCCCAAGTTATAATCAAAGCTACTCGCAGCTTGGGAAGTTGCTCTTTGTGCATTCACAACTCCATCCAGGAAGTCCACACCATTCTCCAAGGGCTCCCTGATCATGCCCTTCGGCATGTGTACAGAGAAGTCAACAGGGTAGTCGACTTCATGGCCAACCAGGCCATCGTAGCAAAAGATTTCACCACTTGGACCACGAACTTCCCTGAAGCTCTGGCGCAAATAGTATCGCAAGACAATTCCAGCATCAAAGAGGGCCCAAGTGCTTAGCCCGCCCCACGTCAGGGCCTCGAAGATGCACGGTCGTACCCCATGCTTCCCCTGTAGCTTCCAAATCCCAGGAGACCCCCTCCCTCAAAGGCTCCCCTTCCTCGAAAAGGTGCAGGCCCACCCAAAAATGTAGATCTCCGATCTAGGGCCCAGGCGGGGCCCCAACTCCTGGTGTCAGCTCAAGTCACAAAGGCCCAGCCCCAGGTAGCAGCAGGGCTGCTAGCAGCTCCAAGAAGGCCAAGGTGGAGGCCCCGGAGGCCACCAAAGTCAGTTCTGACTCGGCAGCAAGATGTAGAATTTGATGTCCAGGGCCCTCCTTGACATTACGATTGGCTCCCAAAGTGGCTTCCTCAGCGGCCAATGCCCTGGTTGAACTTTGACGTAGGCTGGGCGATGGTCCTGACAGGGAGAGGAGCTGATCTGTTAGGTCAGGCCCCGTCCAGGCTAGGCCCGACCACAGGGCCTCCCAGAGCGGCGACGAGCAGGTTTTTGTGTTTTTGGCATTTGTTGTTTTGTAGTTTTTCCATGTTTTGGTGGCCTCAGACCAAATTTTGTAGTGCTAGTCTCATAGCTAGTCTGTATTTTTGTAGGCACCAGGGCCCTAGGCCCTGGACTGTTGCCCCAGGGTGCAGCCCCAGTTTTTAATCATAATTGTAGCCACGGCTTCCTATGTAACTAATGTTTTGGGATCCTTCAGCAAAAACCCCGTTGTAAATATACTTTTATTTACCAAAAAAAAAAATAACATCCAAACCTTTATTTATTTTCTAAGCAAAAATATAAAATGATTTAATTAACCTTATAACTCCCTATGCATTCCATTGTGCAAAAATATCACGTGGCATTTATAAACCTAGCGCCTTCCAAACCTTCGATGAAAATTTAAAATAAAAAATTAAAGGCGCTTACCTTAGTCTTGGCCCACGTTAAAAATATTGCACACACCTTAGTTACGCTCGAACTCGAACCTGTGACCAACTATCGCCATAGTGCCTTAGCCCAAGGCTAGGTTATCATTGGGCTACATGCCCACACATGAACCCTTGTTCACGTACACCCTCTTATGCCTCCGTAAAAATCGAAGAACAACCAAAAGTCTTCCTCTTTCACAAAAAATAAGTCGCGTGGGGATTCGAAACCTTAACCTCTATTGTGTGAGTGCCTTAGCACGTCCTTGGCCACCAATTGTGCTACACAATGCTATGGAACCTCCTAGTCACGTCGCTTACAATTGAACCTTTGTTTTCCTCTTAAAAATTTAAAACATGAATTCCCTCTTCTTACTTAGCAAAGCAGCGCATGAAATATTTCTCTTAGCATAGCATATGAATTGCATATCATCGAGGAGGAAAAATGAAAATTATTTCCACTATAAATAGATTTTCTCTTTGCCCTTACACATCGGCCCAAATTTAAATTTTAAAATTCAAATTTAAATTTAAATATTAAACTTAAAACCTTTGGCACCCATTATTTATTTAAATTAAAATTTTAACCATAGGTTAAAAAAATTTAATTTAAATAAATTAAATTAAATCCTTTGAGCTGCTCAATGGGTCTTTTCAAGGATAGAATATTTTTAATAATTCCTTGGACCTCGTTTTCTTCACCTCATCTTTTTCTCAAAATATTATAATATTATTATTTTTTTAAAACTTGCTTCTCCTTCCTTGGGTCTTCAATCTTTTAGGCCTCTTTAGGCATATAATATTTAAAATAAATATTATATCCTATTTCTTTTAACCATTTCCTTACCTTTTGGAAAAACCACTTGATGACATTAATGACGACGAAACTTGAACATCAACCACTTGACATCAATGACAACAAAACTTGCTCAAATTTCCAACACTCCTTTCCTTAATATTTTTTCCATGATGTGAGAACTCACTACCTTTTATGGTGGAGTTTGAATTCCTTGGAGGTGAATAGTCTTTCCATTTTCTTTCCATTCCACAAATAGTTTTCTAAAATTAAAATTGACAGTGTCCAATTGTTCTAACAATTCAACTCCCAAAATAACATTTGAATTCCCTAAACTCATGATAAAGAGAGTTCCATGCAAGTATAACTTCCCATTTGTATTGAAATTGAAGATGTTCTAGCAACACATTGAGCATTTCCTCCTTTTGCAACTAAAACTTGAAACTTATCTTGATTGGAGGAGTGAATGTGTAAGTTCAATGCCTTAGTAGTTTTAAGGTCAATAAAATTATGAGTACTACCTGAATCGATCAACACATTTATCCTTTTCTACCTAATAAATCTTGGTACCTTGATTGTATGGTCACTTGTTAATTCCATAAGAGCATGTACTAAAATAGCGATAGTGTCTTCATCAAATGTTGCTTCATTATGATCTATTTGTTCTTCGGACATAAGTAATTCTTGTGGATTGATATCCTTTGCTTCCTCTTCGTCTTCCTTATTATTATATTCTATTTTGAATTTTTTTCTTGGTACACATGCTTGATCTTTTGGATGATGATTGTGACATTTATAGGAATAATATCTTGATGGTTGGTCATTTCTACGAAAGGAATTATTGCAATATTGAGGATGATTATAGGATTCACGTTTAAAAGATGTCAAATTTTGCATATTTTTCTTAGCAAGCTTAGCAATCCTTATGGTTTCATCCAAATAGTATGGATCATGTAAGTCTATTTCAATTTGAATATTCTCTTTCAATCCATGTCTAAATACTGAAACCACCACATTGGTTTGTACATCTCCTGTATAAGCAATAAGACTTGTGAATTCTAAAATATAATCTCTGATCAACCTAATTTTTTTAAGTGCCAATAGATGAGTGATGTAAAAAGATGAACTACCTTCATCAAATATCTTAAGGAAAATATCCTTAAATTTAGGCCATAAGAGGGGATGAATATGTTGACGTTTTTTCCAAGCGAACCATTGGTAAGCTTCAATATCTAATCTGGAGGAGGCATAAGAGACTTTTTCATATTTAGGCACACAATATAGGTGTAAGATACCCTCAAATTTAGCTATCCAACCACGTGGATATCCACCCTCAAAGGTAGGCATATCAGCACGTAGAATATTAACACTTATAGGCCATCTTGCTTGTTGATAAACTTCCTCTATATCCTGATCTGCATTATAATTTTGTCTATGGTAGTTATTTGGGAAAGGAGGAGCTTCTTGGTTTTGTTTATTCACTAATTTCCCAAGCATTAATGTCATGTTGTTCATACTAGACATTATTTGAGTCAAACATGCTTGTAATTATTGGTTGCTTGTATTGGGCATTTCCATTCTCATGTATGATATTCTCTTAGGATGAGTTAGGAGAGTTGGAAGGAGCCATGGGGTTAGTAGCATGATGGTTGGGGTTGAAGTTGTTGAAGCGTAAAGAGGATTTATATTGCATACCTTTATTTCATGGAGGTCTTCTTGGTGACTTCGAGGATCCTTCGTTTGTATTATATGTGCTAAATAACCTTTTGTTTGGTCCTTTATTCTACCTGTCGCTTATGCACTTGCTTTATATAATTTTTTGGACCAATTTTGACCAAAATTTTGGACCAAGCTGCTCAAAATTTTCTTATAAAAAAATTGTTTATTGGACAAAAATTTGTTTTATCAACTTTTATTTTTCGCGCCAACTGCAAAATTATCACTCCAACTGCGATTTTGAACTATTCTTAAAATGGTAGTTTGGGATTCAAGGACCAATGACTAGTTGCCAATGGCTAGGATTTATGATAATAAATTTGCACAAGAGGACACTAACTAACAAATACCAACAGTTATTTTAGGATTCATGGGCCAACGGTTAGTTTAGGATTCAAGGATCAATGGCTAGCTACTAATGGATGTGCACTAGAGGACAACAAGACTGGACACAACCGACAGGGGACAGGACGTGCACTAGAAGACAACACAACCTAACACAACTGACAAGGTATGAAATGCGCACTAGAGGACCACATGACCTACACAACCAACAAGAGATCGAACCGATGCATACTAGAATACAACACTATCGGACACATCCAAAAGGGGATGGGACGTGCACTAGAGGACAACATGACCAACACAACTGATAAGAGGTCGAATCGATGTAATAATGGAATGCACTAGAGAGGATAATGTGATCTGACACAACACATGTACTAGATGACAGGGTAGACAAGCTTACACAATGATAAATTGTACATGTGAGGATTTGAAGAATCTATGTGATCGAAGTCACACTAAACTCTTGGTGCTATAGTGCTTTTAAACCTGTTTGAATGTTACCAAATTAGCAATGTGGGATAAATGAATATTTTTGTGATGGACAAAGGACAGGAAAGACTTCAATAGTTATGTGAGTATTATTTTAATACAAGTTGACATCATTTGAATGCTCGAACAATAGTTGAGAGGTTCAATCATCACGCAATTAAGGACATCGATTGAGTATATTTTAATTTGATTGATGTGAGGATTAGACCACCAAGTGACGAAGCGAATTGGACAGATTTGGATGTGACTTAGAATTTGACCAAATAGTGGATACGAACTTAAGAAAAGGTTGTATATACTTTAGCAAAAAATTTAAATAATACCTAATTACATACCTGATGGTTCGTAAATATTTTTATCCAAAATTTTAGCTTGAGAATCCAAAACTTGTGCGTTGTTTAGTGCGATGAAATCTATGAAAATTTTGATGGTCTAAAGCTTCAAAGGAAATCCCAATGTTTACAAAATTTACCTGCACACATGTTATACACCGATTGGCCAAAATTCAATTAGTAGAACTCACTGATTTTATTAATTTTTTTGGTTTATTCTGTGTCTTTTCAAAACCCTAATGGTTGTGCTGCATATTTTGATTTCGTTTCATTTGCTTCTCTTCCTTAAATAGGAAGCGACACCACCAGATATTATCCTAGATTTTTGAATACTACCAAAGGCTTGAAACCGTTGTAAGCTTTATGCAAACATAATTCTCCTACAATGTGCCTTCTAGACTGTACCAGGAACTTCCACCGATTGATTGGATGGTGCTAAAATCAACCTATGCTCATCTATCATTGTGACTAGATTATTGGATGTACTTATAACGCACAAAAAAAACCGTTGAACCATGTTACTAGGGGATAGGAGTTTACCCAAAATCTAGGAGAGAATAAATCCATGCTAATAAATTTGAGTAGAACCAACAGCGTTGTTTGATCAATAAAAATAAATTGGCATTTCCCTGGATGGACTGCAATGGTTTCTCACACAAATTTGATTCCCATGTTGCCAATAAGATGGCTTTGATACCACTTGAAGCCAAACAAATATAATTCCAATGCAAATAAACAATCAAACAAAATAAAATAGGAAAATTTAATTAATACTTGCCACTTGATGAGGGCTAAGTCCTTCGCCACTAAGGAGGGCTTAGTCCTTGCGATTACACAAATTATTATTCTAGATGAAAGATGATTAAAACTAAATTATTCTACTCCTACTTATATCAATAAATCAATTATTAGTTTAAACTTGGAAATCTAGCCGAATTGGGAATATTAGTGTTGTAACAGACCTTCTTGCATAAGTGTTAAAAGAAAAGCCTAAGGTTACTTATAAATTAATTATAATATTTATATTATAATAAATTTATAACCCTAAGTAAGGGGTTGGCGCAAAACATTAAGTTTAAATGTTTATTCCTGTCGACGTTCGAGCAAGGAAGGAATATGGTATTTATACCATAAGGTTTGAAGGCATAAGGCAAGTCTCCGAATGCACATGCGAATATTGAATTAATCCGTCGATGCGAATTCATGAGCACAAGAGGACAAAGGCTTTTATTTTTAAAAGCGAAGTGGAGAATGTGGAAGGATAAAGTGGCAAGGGTTCATACCCTTATCACCAACCATGTGGTTGGGCTAGTGGCAAAGCTTGGTAGTGCTAAGTCATTGGTGAATGGTAGGTCTCGTGTTCGATTCTCGGCGATAGCAGAGGGGAGAAAGTTTTTTTTTTTGCAAGTTGAGCACCAGCGAAAGGGACAAAGAGGTCTTGGTGCTTTAGAGGTCTCAAGTGAGTGCTTAGCTCACATGATGGTTAGGCCATGGCTAAGGCGTAGGTAGCAAAGTAGTAGGGGATCGAATCCCATGGGAGGTAGCATGCAAAGGTATTTATTTTGCATTAATAAATTTGTGCCTATGGTTCTAAGTTGTATGGTATGCGTTGTCGTGGAGGTATAAGGTGTTAAAAATAATTTTTATTTTTTGCCATATAAAGGGTGTTGAAATAATTTGAGTTGTGATTTAGTAAGTGCATTGGAATATTATTTTGAATGGTGGTTATAATTATTTTGAAAATGCATTTATGATAAGTGGGAGATATAAGGGAATAATTTTTATTATTCTATGCATTTAAATTCTGAAGGAAGTTATAGTGAATTATTTTGAAAGTGAATTATTGGAGTCCTTGCTGATTGTGTTAAGAGGGAGTTAAAAGGTGTATGAGGTAATTTTGATTATTTGTATATTTTGTTAAGCATTTTGAAGGGTTTGATTATTTGAGAAACCAAGAGAGTGGTTTGGAATTTAATTGGGCACATTTTGGAAGGAATACTTTGTGGAGGTTTTGAAATAGATTGTTGCTATCTAACATTTTGAGTGGCACAAGGAGAATTGATTGTGAAATAGATTTTTAAGACATATCTCCATCAAAGTAAAAAGGTATGGGCACATCATCCTTTGATTGAAGTGTTGTTGGATTGAATGTTGTGAAATATAAGGTGGAGTGAAAAGGATTATTTGATAAGCATTGTTGGAAATATTTGAGTGAGTTTTTATATGCATGATTGGTGAATGTTTAGAGAACATTTGAGATAGAGATTGAAGATTATTTGAGTTAGGGTTTGAGACCCACATTGTGCTCTTTGTTTGAAGAAGTATGAAAACACTTGTTTAGGGTTTGTGAGCAAGTTGTGTTTCATTGATTGAATTTTACTCTGATGTTTGGGTTGGAATAAAATATTTGATAGAACTTAATGATTGAGTAGAACATATTGAGTCTTTGATAGAGTACATCATTCTCTATATATTCTAGAGGTTAAAAGAATTCTAAATAGAATATGTCTAAACTACTTCAAGTTAAAGGAATTACTTTGAAGATTAGACAAAGCAATTGATAGCATTGTGTGCAAGATTTGAGATTGATTGAGCATATCTTGTGAGCTATATTGAGCATGTGTTTGAGCATATTTGAGGTAAGTCTTTGTGAAGACTTGAGAGCAGATTGAGCAAGTTCTTGAGAGAACTTGAAGGTATATTTGAGGTAAGTCTTTGTGAAGACTTGAGAGAAGATTGAGCAAGTTATTGAGAGGACTTGAAGGTAGATTTGAGGTAAGTCTTGGTGAAGACTTGAGAGCAGATTGAGCAAGTTCTTGAGAGGACTTGAAGGTAGATTTGAGGTAAGTCTTGGTGAAGACTTGAGAGTAGATTGAGCAAGTTATTGAGAGGACTTGAAGGTAAATTTGAGGTAAGTCTTTGTGAAGACTTGAGAGCAGATTGAGAAAGTTCTTGAGATGACTTGAAGGTATATTTGAGGTAAGTATTTGTGAAGACTTGAGAGCAGGATTGATTTGTTCAAGCTTTGTGTTAAGGCTTGGGGAAGATCTAAGTAGAGTTGATTGATTGATTTGTTCAAGCTTTGTGTTAAGTCTTGGGGTAAATCTAAGTAGAGTTTATTTGTGATTGGATCAAGCTTTGTGTTAAGGCTTGAGGACAGATTTGAGGATAGATTTTGGTGCATATTTGTGAGAAGATTTGTGCTAGACCTGAGATAGAGTTAGAGAATATTTGTACTACACTTGGGATAGATTTTAGTGTAGATCTGAGATAGAGTTGAGAGTAATATTTGGAGGTGATAGAGCAGAGGATAATAGTCTCCAGTGGATAGAGATCCATTAGCCAGGGTAGTGAGGATAGAGGTCTTATATGGAGAGAGATCCACAAGCTAGAGCAGTGGGGGCAGAAGTCTTCTAGAAGATCATCAACTAGAGTAGAGGGGAAAGAGTTCTCCTATGGATAGAGATCCATGAACCAGAGCAAGGGGAAAGAGTTCTCCTATGGAGTGTGATCCACAAACCAGCTAGGAAGATAGAGTTCTTCTATGGAGAGAGATCCATAAACCAGTTGAGGAGAAAGAGTTCTCCTGGATCAAGTTCCACAAACTAGAGAAAAGGGGAAAGAGTTCTCCTATGGAGAGAGATCCACAAATCAAAGCATTAGGGGATTGGTGTCTCCTTTGGATAGAGGTCCATAAACATTGTAATAGGGAAGTGATTCCCAAGAAGATTTGTTGAGAAAATTTAGTAGAAATATTTTCTCCATGGAGTAGCCCACATTGGGTGAACCACGTTAAATTGGTGTCTCTATTGTGTGTGATGATTTGTGCATTAATTTAATTATTGCTATTGATATTGCCATTGATAATATTGGATAATATTGTTTGGGAAAGAAAAGTAAAAGTTGATCTTATATTGTTCACCCCCTCTCAGTATAAGCTTGTGTTCTTCAATTGGTATCAGAGCGAGTTCCTTCGAAAGAGTTTAATAGCTTGAAGGAAAAGTATACAGGAACACAGATGGCATCTCAGAGTGGATCTTCAAAAAATAAGGCACCATTGTTCGATGGGAACAATTATGCTTTTTGGAACATAAGAATGAAGACTTACTTAATGGCACAAGGATATGAGACATGGCAGGTAGTTGAGGATGGATACACACCTCCAGCTAGTCCTCCTACAGATAAATATGGTAAGCTCCTACATCTGTATAATGCAAAGGCAATGAATGCAATATTAAGTGGTTTACATGAAGAAGAGTTTGTAAAAGTTATGCATTGCACATCAGCAAAAGATATTTGGGAAAAGTTGAAGAAAACATATGAGGGAGACAAAAAGGTCAAGATGGCAAAATTGCAAAATCACAAGAAAACATTTGAAGACTTGAAGATGAAGGATGAGGAAGACATTGCTACATACTTACTTCATGTGGATGAGGTTGTTAACTCCATGCAAGGACTTGGGTTTAAATTTGAAGAATCAGATGTTTGTCAAAAGGTTTTAAGGTCACTCCCTATGAGGTATAGTGAAAAGGTTTCAGCCATAGAAGAAACAAGAGATATTGAAACTTTGACTAGGGATGAGTTACATGGAACTCTCACAGCTTTTGAGATGAGAATAGGAAAGGATCCTATCCCCAAGAAAGAGGTAACCTTCAAAGTAGCAAAGAAGACAAAAGATAAGAAGTCAAATTCAAGTGATGAGTCATCCAGTGATGAAGAAGTAAACTATGGCAGAAGGAACAAGGACTCAAGAAAGCACAAAGGTACGAAAATAGTTAAGTGTTTCAATTATGGTAAATATGGTCACTATGCATCTAACTATCCAGAAGCTGGAAGTAGTAGTGGTGAAGAGAAACAAGATCATAAGAACAAGGAAGCAAGAAAATCCAGGTATCAAAAGAAAAATAGGTATGGACAAAGCAAGCATGAAAAGAAGTTTTTCCAAAGGCATAAGAAGAGTTTCTATGCAGATAAGACAGGCAAGAGTTCAAGTGATAGTGATGGAAGATCCTCAGATAATGAAGAAGAAGAAATTATCTTCATGGCCATAGAAGAAGTTGGAAAAGAAGAGAAGAGAACCAAAAATCCTCAAAATTTTATTTGTGGTAACTTTGGACATCTTGAAGATCACTATACAAAGAATGGGTTTAATAGTAGTTAAGAAGAATATGAAGATGCTCTTGAGGTTCTAGAGGAAGAATCAGAAAATGAAGAGGAAGGAGTAGTTGATCTAGAAGCTGAGCTTATTGTTGCTCTTAAAGAATTGAAAAAGGTTAGGAAGCAGAATTCAAAATTGAAGGATCAAGTTCAAGAATATGAGAAAACAAAAGCAAGGCTTATACAAGATCTCAATGACTTGAGAGTTAAAGTTGAAAAGAAAAAAGGAGTTGAAGAAGATGATTGAACAGTTAAAGATAAAAGAGCAAGAATGTGAAAGATTAGAATATGAAGCTGATATTCTAAGGAAAGGACTTGAAAAGTTTAATAATAAGATATATCAGTTCAGGAAAAGCTCAAAATATTTGGATGATATTATCAAAACACAGAGATCTCCATTCATGAGGACTAGACTTGGTTTTGAAGAAGGACAAGGAAACAGGAAGAACAAGGAGAGGAGTCAAGCTCAAGCTCCAAAGAAGAAGAAGTTTCAAAAGAAGAGAGTGAAGGAGAAAGTGAGACTTATGAGGATAAGTTGAAAAATAGAAGGTTCACCAAGGAAGGAAATAATGCACAAATAAGGAATAGGGAACATCACAGGGAAGAAAGGACTAAGAGACCAATGGGTTCAAGGCAATATTTCTTCAAAGGATGTTGCTTCTCATGTAATAGGTTTGGTCACAAGGCTATGCAATGCAGGACACATGAAAAGAAGGAATATGGTTTCACTAAGAGGAATTTCAGAAATGGGTATCTCTTTCAAGGGTATTGTTACTCTTGTAATCATTTTGGTCATAAAGCAATTGATTGTAGGGTTCATGATAGGAATGGGTATGGCTTCACCAGGAGGAACTTCAAGATATTTGCACCTTCTAGGAACCACAACATTAAGTGTTATAAGTGCAATAATGTTGGGCATATGGCTAAGTGGTGTAGAACAGAATTTCTAGAGACAAGCAAGAACAGGGATATTCAAAAGAATCAAAAGGATCAATTGAGGAAGAAGGTGGACAAAGGAAAAGAGCAGTGTATGCTGGGAGTAGAGATACTCCCACCCCAAAATTAATCACCTCAAGGAGAGGAGGTGGGGAGGGGGCTGAGCTAAGAGTCTTATCTTTAGCCCCAAAGGAGTCCCTTTGCCATTGATGACAAAGGGGGAGAGATTTGAGTTAGGGGGAGAGCATTCAGTTAGGGGGAGCAATTTCTCAGGGGGAGCAGAATTGGAAAAAGGAAAAAGGAATGGTTAAGGAAAAAGGGTTGCCATCAATGACAAAGGGGGAGATTGTTGGAAATTTTGAGTAGTTATGTTGTCATTGATGTCAAGAGTCAGTGTCAGTGATGTCAAAAGTCAGTGCAAGGAATTGACAAAAGGAGGGTTAAAATATTTATATTTTAAGCCCAAGAGATTTGGTTTAAAGCTTCACATGATTGGTCAAAATATTGTCTAAATACCCTGAAGGAAGGAGATACCTAGGCCCAAAGGAAATAATATTATAATATTTATTATTATAATATTAAAGTTGTTAAGATAAGGCCTAAAGTGAAGGAAGGAAATACCTAGGCCTAAAGGAAATAATATTATAATATTTATTATTATAATATTAAAGTTGTTAATATAAGGCCTAAAGTGAAGGAAGGAAATACCTAGGCCCAAAGGAAATAATATTATAATATTTATTATTATAATATTAAGTGTTAAAAGAAAAGCCTAAGGTTACTTATAAATTAATTATAATATTTATATTATAATAAATTTATAACCCTAAGTAAGGGGTTGGCACAAAACATTAAGTTTAAATGTTTATTCCCATCGACGTTCGAGCAAGGAAGGAATATGGTATTTATACCATAAGGTTTGAAGGCATAAGGCAAGTCTTCGAATGCACATGCGAATATTGAATTAATCTATCGATGTGAATTCGTGAGCACAAGAGGACAAAAGGTTTTTATTTTTAAAAGTGAAGTGGAGCACGTGGAAGGATAAAGTGGCAAGGGTTCATGCCCCTATCACCAACCACATGGTTGGCCTAGTGGCAAATCTTGGCAGTGCTAAGTCATTGGTGAACGATAGGTCTCACGTTCGATTCCTGATGATAGTAGAGGGGAGAAAGTTTTTATTTTATGCAAGTTGAGCACCAGCGAAAGGGACAAAGAGGTCTTGGTGCTTTAGAGGTCTCAAGTGAGCGCTTAGCTCACACGGTGGTTAGGCCATGGCTAAGGCACAGGTGGTAGTGCAATAGGGGATCGAATCCCATGGGAGGCAGCATGTAAAGGTATTTATTTTGCATTAATAAATTTGTGCCTATGGTTCTAAGTTGTATGGTATGCATTGTTGTGGAGGTATAAGGTGTTAAAAATAATTTTTATTTTTGCCATATAAAGGGTGTTGAAATAATTTGAGTTGTGATTTAGTAAGTGCATTGGAATATTATTTTGAATGGTGGTTATAATTATTTTGAAAATGCATTTATGATAAGTAGGAGATATAAGGGAATAATTTTTATTATTCTATGCATTTAAATTTTGAAGGAAGTTATAGTGAATTATTTTGAAAGTGAATTATTGGAGTCCTTGTTGATTGTGTTAAGAGGGAGTTAAAAGGTGTATGAGGTATTTTGATTATATGTATATTTTGTTAAGCATTTTGAAGGGTTTGATTATTTGAGAAACCAAGAGAGTGGTTTGGAATTTAATTGGGCACATTTTGGAAGGAATACTTTGTGGATGTTTTGAAATAGATTGTTGCTATCTAACCTTTTGAGTGGCACAAGGAGAATTGATTGTGAAACAGATTTTGAAGATATATCTCCATCAAAGTAAAAAGGTATGGGCACATCATCCTTTGATTGAAGTGTTGTTGGATTGAATGTTGTGAAATATAAGGTGGAGTGAAAAGGATTGTTTGATAAGCATTGTTGGAAATATTTGAGTGAGTTTTTATATGCATGATTGGTGAATGTTTAGAGAACATTTGAGATAGAGATTGAAGATTATTTGAGTTAGGGTTTGAGACCCACATTGTGCTCTTTGTTTGAAGAAGTATGAAAACACTTGTTTAGGGTTTGTGAGCAAGTTGTGTTTCATTGATTGAATATTGAGTGAAACTTCTTGAGCATTGGTTTGGGGGGATATAGAAAGAGAAGGGAAAAAATAAAAAATATATTTATGAAAAAAAAAAAATGATTGAGTAGAACATATTGAGTCTTTGATAGAGTACATCATTCTCTATATGTTCCAGAGGTTAAATGAATTTTGAATAGAATATGTCTAAACTGCTTCAAGTTAAAGGAATTACTTTGAAGATTAGACAAAGCAATTGATAGCATTGTGTGCAATATTTGAGATTGATTGAGCATATCTTGTGAGTTGTATTGAGCATGTGTTTGAGCAAATTTAGATTTTGTTAGTTATTATAGTTAGTCTTTGTAAAGACTTGAAAATTGAGCAAGTTCTTGAGAGACTTGAAGTAGATTTGAGGCAAGTCTTGGTGAAGACTTGAGAGTAGATTGAGCAAGTTCTTGAGAGGACTTGAAGGTAGATTTGAGGTAAGTCTTGGTGAAGACTTGAGAGCATATTGAGAAAGTTATTGAGAGGACTTGAAGGCAGATTTGAGGTAAGTCTTGGTGAAGACTTGAGAGTAGATTGAGCAAGTTCTTGAGAGGACTTGAAGGCAGATTTGAGGTAAGTCTTTGTGAAGACTTGAGAGAATGATTGATTTGTTCAAGCTTTATGTTAAGGCTTGGGGAAGATCTGAGTAGAGTTGATTGATTGATTTGTTCAAGCTTTGTGTTAAGGCTTGGGGTAAATCTAAGCAGAGTTGATTTGTGATTGGATCAAGCTTTGTGTTAAGGCTTAGATAAATTTGAGGATAGATTTTGGTATAGATTTGTGAGTAGATTTGTGCTAGACCTGAGATAAGAGTTAGAGCAAATTTGTACTACACTTGGGATAGAGTTTGGTGTAGATATAAGATAGAGTTGAGAGTAAGCTTTGGAGGTGATAGAGCAGAGGATAGTAGTCTCCAGTGGATAGAGATCCATTAGCTAGGGTAGTGAGGATAGAGGTATTTTATGGAGAGAGATCCACAAGCCAGAGTAGTGGGGGCAGAAGTCTTCTAGAAGATCATCAACCAGAGCAGAGGAGAAAGAGTTCTCCTGTGGATAGAGATCCACGAACCAGAGCAAGGGGAAAGATTTCTCCTATGGAGTGTGATCCATGAACCAGTTGGGAAGATAGAGTTCTTCTGTGGAGAGAGATCCATGAACCAGTTGAGGAGAAAGAGTTCTCCTGGATCAAGTTCCACGAACTAGAGAAAAGGGGAAAGAGTTCTCCTGTGGAGAGAGATCCACAAATCAGAGCATTAGGGGATTGGTGTCTCCTTTGGATAGAGGTCCATAAACATTGTAATAGGGAATTGATTCCCAAGAAGATTTGTTGAGAAAATTTAGTAGAAATATTTTCTCCGTGGAGTAGCCCACATTGGGTGAACCATGTTAAATTGGTGTCTCTATTGTGTGTGATGATTTGTGCATTGCTTTGATTACTATTGTTGATATTGCCATTGATAATATTGGATAATATTGTTTGGGAAAGAAAAGTAAAAGTTGATCTTATACTGTTCACCCCCTCTCAGTATAAGCTTGTGTTCTTCACCATTTTCATCATAGTTACAATAGAGTCCCTTGGCTATGCATTTGGTCTTAACCACTAGATATTTTGGAGCATTTGTATTGGTGGATATAAAAGTTCTATTTTGAAATATAGTGGGTCTAGAAGCCTTTGAGCATTTTATGTGTTCTTTGCAAGTTTGGCTAGTCCCATGGCCATCATATAAGTGGTTGGATTAAGAATTTTTACCTCATTACTTTTCTCTTCCTGAAGGCCACTAATAAAATAATTTTTTAAAAAATCATCAGAAATAACTTCAATTCTATAGGCTAACTTCTCAAAAGCAGTGATATACTCGGCACAATGCTTATTTGTTTCATCTTGGTGAGTGCTAGTAAAGACTTCAAATTCAGATGGTCCAAACTGACTAAGGATTTCCCTCTTGAACTGTGTCTAACCAATATTGGACATTTGTTTTCTCAACCATTGGTACTAATGTAGTGCTTCCAAATCAAAATAAAATACAACTACAAAAATCGTTTGGTTAAAGAGAATTTCATATAGCTTATACCATTGCTCAGCCTTAATTTGTGAATTGTTCCATCAAACCTTAGAAAATCTATTTTAGGTAGTCATGGATTCATGCTTTATTGCTAGATTTTCACTAAGTGTTTTCTTCATTAAAGACTCTAGAATAATTAGGCCAGTCGCTAAGTGTTTTTTATTGTTCTTAGTAGACCCATCAAAATTTGGATTTCTAATATTGAGCACCTCAATGTCCTGACTCATTTGATCCTAATTATGTTGGAAAACTACTAACATGGTGACAAGAGAAGATAGTTAACCCTTGAGATCCATGATGACATCCAATTTGAAAAGTTGCTCCTCCATCTTGTTCATTTTGACCTACATTGCTTGATAACGGGTCTTTGGGGGCTTTCATTAAAAATAGAAATGTTATTTTTGGTAGTTACTATTTTAGTAAGGGTCTTAAAATAGTGTATGGATGTTAAATACCAATACGATTAGTTCTATGGGATGACCATAATGGGCTATATCCCAAAATGGTAATTTTTGGTAACCTAAACTACTATTTTTAGTAAGGGTCCTAACAAGTGTTTGGGTGCTATATTTCAAAATGATCAACTCAATGAGAGGATCGCAATGATTTATATCCCAAATGACATTTTTGGATAGCCCAAACTTATTTCTTTTGTATATAATAGATTTTTAGGTTGCATATCTGCTCCCAAAATCTCTGAATTTCACTTCTTTTATCTTGTCAGCTTTGTTATTAATATGGTGAGTAGGGAAGAGATGGATTCTAGGTTAGGATTTTTATAATATCCATAGCCTTTTATTATACTACAACAAAAAATAATGGTGCTCGAACCCATAATTTAGACCACTACCCAAGGAGGATTCCATAAATACCCTTGAGTGCACTACCTATCTCTTTGACAGTACAGGAGGGTAATCTTGTCGAGTGTTATGCTCAGTGTAATATGGATTTTACATAGTTGATCGGTTTCCTATATATGAAGATTTGGCTAGGGGTTCTTATCTCGATATACTCGAAGATATGTGGGAGCTCAAATCCATGTATAGGTGTTGTCTTAGGCCTAGGTATTGGATATTGATCACCCCTAACTTCACCAGATGTTTCAAGGGTATTATAGCTTAGCCAATAATGAAATATCCTTCATATTATTTTAAAATAGTTGAAACATCATTTCAAACCTACAAACCTAAGATAAACAAGGAAAAATAACTCACAGCATAAGCTTATCAAGCCTCACAAAGGGCTTTGATACCACTTGTAATGCACCTCTTCTGCTCGTGTCAATATTTCACCTCAAATCCTTAGCATAAAGCTAAACTAAGATAATAAATTCAATTCCAAAGATAATATAACCATGATTCACAAATACTAATTAAAGCAATATTCATTTCAATAATAAAAACATACATGCATGCAACATAAGAATAGTAATTGTAGGAATTCAAAATAATAAATATTACTATCGTAGGCCTCTTTGAGGGGGCAACCTCCTTACAAAATATGCAATTTCTTCTCTAACCTGTGAGAGTTACATCCTTCTCATTTTGTAATGCACCTCTTCTGCTCGTGTCAATATTTCACCTCAAATACTTAGCACAAAGCTAAACTAAGATAATAAATTCAATTCCAAAGATAATATAACCATGATTCACAAAATACTAATTAAAGCAACAATCATTTCGACAATAAAAATATACATACATGAAACATAAGAATAGTAATTGTAGGAATTCAAAATGAGAAATATTACTATCGTAGGACTCTTTGAGGGGGCAACCTCCTTACAAAATATGCAATTTCTTCTCTAACCCGTGAGAGTTACATCCTTCTCATTTTATAAAATTTACAAGAATATTTCTTATCTTATGACAATATTCTATGACACCCTACTATGAAAATATTCTATGACAATATTTCTAACTTCGCTAATTTATGATAGTTATATTCATAATATCGGTGGTTACATTCATAATTTACAATTACATTAATAATACTGGAAGCTACTTTCATAATTCTATGACAAAATATTTTATGACAACACACTCTCCTAACTTAACACGTGGTCCATTTCTAACTAAATACATGGTCCATATTATTACAATAACATATACCCTAATGGATTACAAGTGTTGAGTATGTAACAAATTTGCTTCCTCTTATTAAAGTAAATCCATAGGAGTCTTAAAAGTGGGACTCTAATTAGTCATGTTTAGAGTTATCACCAAAATAATTAATTTAGGTAGCAGTGCTCGTAGCATCATTTAAACAATCACATCATCACTAACAGTTTTACCTAATGCTTATAGCAAGTCTCACTATTGTATTGAGCTTTTCTAATGTATCCTTTGTAGTTATTGCATCATGAATGTATGGATGGATCTCATTACTCATGCTAAATATTATGATCAACCAAGATTTCTGATCTACTCTATCAAACTTTCTTTGGTTGTAGGAAAAAATGACATGTCTTTGCACAATACTAGATACTACTCTTTACAAATATTTCAATTCAAGTTGAATCTTTGACTTTGGATTCCATACATGGTAGTTGTTGTCTTTCAGTAAATGTAAATTGGGAAATCACATTTTTAGGACATTAATAGCCATTTTCAACCTTCAAAAAACTAAAAAATAATAATTCCACTAGATCAAACTTGAAAAGATACTTCTAACAAGCATATATAAGCTTATACTTGCAAAAATAAGTGCTTCAAATCATGAGAACAGAACAATAACTCTTTGAGAAAAAAGGCATGGAGGTTTGAAATCAATTTCCTGCCAAACCAAGGTCAAATGAGGGGATATGCCAAACAAATATTCTAGTAAATAATCAAAACAAAGGAACAACATCAAATCATATTCAAATTCTTAATTTTTTGCTTTAGTAACTAGGAGTGAATGTATATTTAAATAATCAAAACTTATTCCTACAACTCATGAGGGATAAAACTTTGTATTGTCTTCAACAAAACTAACACTCACCTAGCTAGGTAATGTCACATCTCAAGAGGATCACATCCTTACAAGTCAAAGATAAATAAATGTGTTTGCCTAGTCATACGATGACATGAACCCTTGACATTTAAAAACATATGATTTTCCATCATTGATTATTTTCAATCAAATGTCTTAGGAATATGATGATTTTAGGGTTTTGAAAATATTTTTAAACATGTTTTTCTGTTGACAGTACCCTCATTTTTGCATATATACGGTATTTCTTACTTCTAAATAACTTTTTATGCAGACTAAAACTTCAAATGCCCATACCTTGAGATCTACAATTTATTACCTTAGCACTTTTAAGGATAGTTTCTCATCTCATAGTAACTCATGCCTTATTATGCAATATGTGTGCCTCATATTGGATAGTTCCTCAGATGCTCTTGACTTTAGGCATTTATGCTCAAAATAAAGATAAACTCAATAGACTTCTCATAATAACTCGTAGCACTTTTTATATCATCTTATAATACCTTATGGATATTATCCTTCAACAAGCAAACAATAACTAAAAATTCCATATTTAGACTTCTCCATCAGGGTTATGCACAGGGGCAAATTTCGCAATTTAGAGCGATTTCACAATTTAGAGCGAATTTTAGAATTTTAAAAAAATATATTTTGCTTATTTTAGGACCCTAGAGGTCGGCCCATTCACCCGAAAATTACAGGATCAAATTTTTTTAGGGTAAATTCATCCCGATACAATAAGGTTTCTCAACTAATTTTTGCCTTAAAATTATTTAAAACAAATTATCCCACCCAATTCACCTCTTGTACCCCACTATATATAGATAACTTTGACATCGACACTCATACAATTAAAACATTAATTTTCTTCGATAGCAAACGATACAAAGCAGGCGACTGACCCAAGGTGACTGATGCAAGGTGATCGACACAAGGTGAGTGACACAAAGAAGGTGACATACAATGATAACCATTTATCGGTAAGTTTCTTTTACCATTTATGTTCCTTTTTTATACATTTTTGTTCATTGACACTCAATAAGGAGGTTTTCCTATTATTTGGGCACCAATCTAAAGCCTTCTTGGATCAGATATTTTGTCTTGAATAATAGTTCTCTTTTACCAACTATTTTCATTTTTCAAAATGATGTTCATATTACTCTTTTGTTTATATAGGTAAAATATCACTTGTTGGTAGTGGAAATAAGGGAGGCTAGTCTTTCGATAAAAGGAGTATCCTCAAATACTTTCATAATATTTTGAAATCTAGTCAGCCATCAACATCTGCACAAATTGAAGGTATGAACACATTTGCTTACTAACCAGTTAATTTTTGTACATTGTTAATTTTATATATAATGTCTTCATTCATTAAGAAGGGTGTTTTTGGTTGATGTCTTTGTCCATTGCTTATCTGTATTTTTAATAGAAGGTATGCTTTTAAATAGAATAATGATAATGACCTTAGTATTGACCCTAGTATTATCTCTATAGAAAACACTATTGACCCTGGTATGCCTCCACTTCCACATATCCACGATAATGAAAAGTCCACAAATAAAAATTTCTTAATGAAATGGAACAACAACATGAAAATATTCCTAAAACTAACACGCCAAATGGAAAACAAAATAATAGTTCTTATGTAGTCTCTACTTCTAGAGAATCTTCTTCTAAAAACATAAACGTGCAAGGTCATCTAGGTGGACAATTAATAGATTATTTCAGCTTGTTTGGGTTTCAAATTTTCCATTTTTTGATCCAGTGCTGCTAGAGAATAGTAATGAGGTAATAATAGAATTGAGATGCGTAATTTTTAGTTGGAAACATAGAAAGGATCATAGATTGCACGTTAAGAAAGATACAGTAGAAAAACATATTGGAAAGGTTTATATAAAAACAAATGAAAGTGATGGTGATGGAAAAAAACCAAAAAATTATAGGTGGAAGGATACATCAGAGTGTGCACATATCAAATATGCACAAGAATATGATAAAGCAATGAAACAAAAGCAAACTTTGGTTGAGAAAAGTGCAACGATTCAAGCCCAATTTAAAAAAATGAATAAGTTTACTTTATCTTAAAAAAATTTATAGTTTGTTGTTGTACTCACTATTCTTAAAAATGGTAGACCTATGTCTGATTTCATTGATTATAAATCTCTATTTCGACTATCTGATGTGCAGAACTTACCCATTGCCCATTGATCAGATCGAAGTGGTTGGGAAATGGCAAAATGTTTGTCATTGGTTGAGCAAGATGACCTCAAAGAGAAAGTAAAAAATGCCAAATTCATTTCACTTTCAATTTATGAGGTGACTACTATTGACAACACATCTTGGATTTGCATGCATGTTTACACATTGGAAAATCATTTAAGGCAACCTCATTTATTTGCATTATGCAAGATGGTGGAAAATTGCAATGCAGAAAACATTTACAATGTTGTTGTTTATAGTAAAAAGGAAATAGCATGAATGAATAAAATGGAAATAGCCACTAAGTTAATATGTGTTGAATTTGATGGTGTTGCTACAATGCAAGGACACAGGAATGGTCTTTGTGTTAGACTACAAACATCTGTTGCCCCATATTTGATCCTTATTCATTGCATGGCTCATAGAATGAATCTTGCATACAAAATTATGGATACATTTACAAATGTAGCGAGAGTGGAAGAGCTTGTCCATGAAATTCATGATTATTTTTTGCACAGTCCAAAAAAAATTTAGAGTTTCAACAGTTTGCACTAGGAGTTACTGAAGGTAAAAAACTCTTAAAAGATGTAGATACTAGGTGGATTTTGATGTATCAACCGGTATATAGAGTTTTCAAATAATATCAATCCTTGGTAGGGTTTATGTATGCAAATCATAGGGCAGTTGATAAGGCTAAAGATTTGCTATTTTGAATGAGTTACTTTGAAACACTTCTCACATTGTGTGGTATTCTTCCAATGTTGGAAGAAATGAATACTTTGATCAAAATTGCACAAGAAAGATCGATTTATATTGTGGATACATATTGATACAATGTATGCATCTAGTCAAAGTTTTATGGATCCCATGTTTGAGAGTTGGAGATTATTGACAAATGTGAATGATCCTCAAAACTTTTTGAAGTTCAATATAAACGATCATCTATGTATTAATGTCCATAAAAAGGAAATTCCTTTATATTGTTTTGGTCAACGAATGGATATAGCTACAAATGAAGTTGAAAAATACGCATAAGATACAACAGATTTTATGTAGTTTTAATGAAAATAAAAATTAAACTGAAACAAATAGTAGAATCATTGACAAAAGAAATTAGAGACCGTTTTCAAAGAGATGAATTGCTTGAGGCTATGGGTGTGGTTAACCTAATGTTTTGGGATCCTTGTAATGAATACCAGATTTTAAATGGTTTGTTTCTCAAATACATGGACACTCTTGCTAGCCATTTCACTAAACGTGTGGTAGTCAATGGTATTGAAATCAATGGTATTCTCAACAAAGATCTTTTGACAACACAATCAAACTATTTTGAAACAACAATGTCTGCTCAAGTTTCACAACTCACTAACTGTTATGAAACAGGTTCTATTTCACGTTTGTGGAGACAATTACATCCCAGTAGTATCTTACAACATACTATGAGTAAATATTTTCATTTATATGAATTATATCAAACAATAATTTTAGGATTTGTGGAAGATGAAAGGGTATATAATGCATTATCTTATGTAAAATCTAAAGTTCAAAATAGGTTGGACAAAAATTTGGAAAAAAAATTGAAAGTATATGTGTCGATGTATGAGGTAGAGAAGTTTCCTTATGAAAGAGCTTTGTCATATTGGAAATATTTGGAAGATAGAATAGGTGTCAGGAATACTCAGGATGATGAGGATAATGATAACACTGATCAAGTTGTGATGACAAAATTTTTGGTTATGAGTGTAGAATATTTTGTACAATATGAAAAGAGTTTGTTCTAGCTTCTAGTATTATGATGCAAATATGCTTTCATTTGATTTGATTTCACATCTTATGTTATCATTTTTCAACAAAATATTGAGATTTAATGCTTTCATTTGATTTGATTTCACATATTATGCTACCAGTTTTCAACAGAATATTGATATTTGATTATATTTTGAGACATGTATTTTGGAACATGATATTTTGATTTCAAATTCACATATAATGCTATTAGTTTTCAACAGAATATTGATTACAGATCTGTTATCAGTTTTAAACAGAATATTGATTACATATATTATTGATTTTCACATGTATTTTGATTTCACATACTATGCTATCAATTTTCAATAAAATATTTATTATAGATCTGCTATCAGTTTTAAATAGAATATTGATTACATATATTATTGATTTTCACATGTATTTTGATTTCACATATTATGCTATCAGTTTTCAATAGAATATTGATTATAGATCTGCTATCAGTTTTAAACAGAAAATTGATTACATATATTATTAATTTTTACATGTATTTTGATTTCACATATTATGCTATCAGTTTTCAATAGAATATTGATTACATATTTGTTATCAGTTTTAAACATAATATTGATTACATATATTATTGATTTTCACATGTATTTTGATTTCACATATTATGCTATCAATTTTCAATAAAATATTGATTACAGATCTGCTATCAGTTTTAAACAGAATATTGATTACATATATTATTGATTTTCACATGTATTTTGATTTCACATATTATGCTATCAATTTTTAATAGAATATTGATTATAGATCTGCTATCAGTTTTAAACAAAATATTGATTACATATATTATTGATTTTCATGTGTATTTTAATTTCACATATTATGCTATCAGTTTTCAATAGAATATTGATTACAGATCTGTTATCAGTTTTAAACAGAATATTGATTACATATATTATTGATTTTCACATGTATTTTGATTTCACATATTATGCTATCAGTTTTCAATAGAATATTGATTATAAACCATGTATGGCAAACTAAATATTTGTGTTGCTATTAGTTTTAAATAGAATATTGATGACAGATACTACTGATTTTCACATGTATTTTGATTTCACATTTTATGGCAAACTAAATATCTATGTTGCATTTCAGTCATTTCAAATTATTTCATAAAACATAAAAGAACATTTTATTGCATCCACATAATTCAAAATTACATCTACTAACATGGCAGTGTTATACCAACGATTTTATTGCTTTCATTCACCATCTATTCACACAACAACATAGCAATAATTCACACAACGAAACTTCAAAAAATATAGTAATATTATACCAACAATTTCATTATTTATCACATCTACACAACTAATCAAAACATCATAATATTGAAAATAAACTATCAAAAAGCTAATACAAAATTACATCTACTAACATGGCAATGTTACACCAACGATTTTATTGCTTTCATTCACCATCTATTCACACAACAACATAGTAATAATTCACACAACAAAACCTCAAAAAATATGGCAATATTATACCAACAATTTCATTATTTATTGCATCCACACAACTAATCAAAATATCACAATATTGAAAATAAAATATCAAAAAGATAATACAAAATTTATGGAAATTGTCTCTTTCATTGATTTCAAAAAGATACCATTCTTTGACAATTTAAAAAAAAAATATGCAACATGTATTATTTGGTTTCTCCTCAAATAAAAAACAACAATTCTACTTTTCTTGCTACACGATACCTGAAGTTCCAGCTGCATCTACCTCAATATCCTTTGCTTCCAATGTACCAACCCTTACCAAAGTTTTAGTTGTAGTGCTTATCCTTGATAGAAATAAACCTTCTTCCTTCGTTGGATCTTCCCTAAATGGTGCATTCAGTTCTCTCTCATTTTCTTTTAATACAACCTCCACATCTAGGCCCTTATCCATGATAAACTTCCTCAACGAATTTTTTTCTCTAACAATGTGTTGCAATATTTTCTTCACTTCAATAACATTCAACACACTATTTTTTGTAGTCTTAATCAACATTTTTATAGCACTGACTTGCTGCTTTAAGTGCTGATAATTAGAATGTAAAATAGAAGAGAAAAAGGTTAATATTTATAAACAAAATAAATTTAAGAAAAAATAAAATATTTTTAGTTAGGTAAAACTTACATAAGTGGTAAGTCTTGCAGTTTCTATAGCTGCTACTTTTTTCATATCTAGTGCCCATTCATTGAAATATGCCTAGGCCTCAACATTGAAGTTTTCTAATCGATCCAGCATAATGGCCAAAACTTCATCACTATATTTAGACTCGGCCTACACGGTGCCATATTTAGCTTTACGTAACAGAGCATTGAGCTTTTGTGTCTCATTCTCCACCTTTCAAAATAGCTCATTTCTATGTGCAAAATTCTTGTATTGATCGTTTATTACTTTGATAAAAACCTTGGCTCGATATTCTTATTCTCTTAATGTATCAACATCTACAAGAAGATTATTCGTAACTGTAGCCTTACATCTTTTGGCTAATAAAATAGTTTCTAAAAATATAACTTTATCATCATTGTTCGGATGATGATAGGTGTCGACTTACTGGTGGGAGGAGGAGGAAACTGCAGTAGCATCTACTTCAACATTCTCCTCTACTTCATTGTAATATCCCCATTTTGGTATTTTTATATTTTATATATTTTAGTCATGTAATCCCACTTATTTTAGTATAATAAAATGCTAAATAAAAAAGGGGATGTGGGATGCCCCTTTTTGTGATGTCTTTAGGAGTCTCTTAGTGTGAAACAACTTAAGTTGTGCAGTATAGTGGGGCCCACTCAACAAAGAATTAGAATGTGGTATATAAAAGAGATATGTCAGCTCCATTTTGGCATGTCATTCCACTATATTTTATGAACTTGTTGTTGTGGGCTGAACCCCAATGTCCTCTTGAAAAACCCTAGGTGATGTGCCCTAGTTTCTCAAGAGAAACAAGAAGTGTAGCAAGGTGATGTGCCCTTGTATACAAGCTGGAATTGTGGTCCTACTGCTAAATCCATATTTGAGTTTCAGATTTTAGTGTACTTTTGGTAAGAAGGTGGATTTATGATGTATGAAGGTTGGTCTATCTATTTTCGTAGTCGAATATTTTTATAAAATTTATGTGGCCAGATCTGCCATTTTGAGGGTCTCTTGTGTTCATTTCTGATTAAATATTCAGATTTGATTTTTTTAATAGATCAAAATTTTATTGGAGAAATTTCAAATATTTGTACTTGGGGTTTGGCAATTTTTACTTAGGATTCTTACAATGGTATCAGAGCCATGTTTTTCCTGCCAACCTGTGGGAAAAGTGACATGCAAGCAAAAAAATTGTGCATGCAAGACCAATACCTAGTTTGTTTACAGTTTGAAGGGTTTTGAATACAGCCAGGGCACAAGTTAAATTTGAGGAGAGATAGATCAAAACCAAACCCTCAAAACTTGGATCAACCAGGAGGGTCATCTCACCAAGAAATCGACCCAAAAATTGTAGTAATGGAAAGAGAGAGGAGCGGCCACCAGCGAATGAGGCGGAATAAAAATTCAACACCATGATAGAGTTGTTGGGTAGAATCACAGCTAGGTTGGATCAGTCAGTCCAACCACTCTCCAGCCAATCCCAAACCCAAACGTACCATCTAAAAAGGCCTCAATACCAAGCGCATGGTGAAAATTCTGCTAGGGCATGGGTGCAAGAGTCCAAAAGTGAAAAATTTATGCAGTATACTCATTCCCCTTTGCCTAGACCTACAAAACCCATGTTTTTGCAGCATTTTGAACCTGATCCACAGAGATTTTTAGGTGAGCTAGACACTCTTTTCATGGAATATCAAACAAAGAATGAAGCATTCAGGGATGCGGTCTCTTTTGAGTGTTATTTGAGTATTTTGGGGAAGAAAATTGGTAAAGGCAGCAAGTTTGAGGATAAAAGGAAGACCCAACAAAAAATGCAAGTGCCCATGTTCAATGGCAAAGGTATTACAACTAGAGCATGGTTGCAAAAGTTGCAAACCTATTTCACTTTATACCCTATGGCTGAAGAAGATGCAATTCAATTGGCTACTTTTCATCTTGAGTATGCAGCATATGATTGGTGGCATCATGGTCTCAGCACACAATGCCATGGAGAGATCACCACTTTTGATGAGTTTAGTAGAAGGGTATTGGACAGATTTGAGAGAAAATATGAGGAGGCATTCTTTAAATAATTAGCAACTCTCCAACAAAGAAATACAGTAGAGGCATATGTGGAGAAATTTTAGAAAATTTTAGTTATTGTGCCCAACCTTTCAAATAAGAGAGTCACATTTCTCTTTATTGAAGGTTTGATGGAGACTTTGAAGGGATTGGTGAGAGATTTTGAGCCTCTTGATTTGCAAGCAACAATTAGAAGAGCTCTTTCTCTTTAAATTTCAGCTCCACCAAAGCCCAAAATTTCAGCTGCACCTCCTTATAGACCAAGCATGGTTGGTCCTTATATCTCAGAAAAAGAACTTTCAACCAATAAATCAGCCACCTACAGGTAAAAACTAGCCCATTGGAAGGCCAACATTCCCTCCCCAAGGGCCTCCAATGCAAGCACCACCAGGTGGAAGGGTAAGGGATGAGTGGGATGAGCTGAGGAGGAAGAAATTATGCTTCAGCTATAGAAATCCTTGGGAACCAGGTCATCGCTATCAAGGTAAAGGTCAAATTCATTATATAGAAGTGATTTTAGATGTAGAAGATGATTCAAAAAATGAGTATGAGTCTAGTGAAGAGCTATATTTTAATGAAGGATTGGTTGTCCAAAACGCAACATATATTGTTGAAAATGTAGCCCCTGGTACAGTTACAAATTCTATCTTTAATATTGGCTCATTGGCTACTTTGAGGGGAACAAACAAGTATTTTTCCATTAAAGTGTCGCGTAATGTATTGGGTGATTGTTCTAGTGGATAATGGAGCCACACAGAACTTCATTGATGAGAGTTTAGTGGCTAGGAAAAGGTTGAAAGCAGAAACATTTTCTGGTTTCAATGTGGTGACTGGAAATGGAGCGCTCACTCCTTGCAATAAATATGTCTCTAAATATGTCTCTAAGGTGAAGGTGAATTTTAGAAACTTTTCTATTGAAGATGATTTCTTTGTTTTTCCACTCAATGAGGGTCCTCATATGGTGTTTGGGGTGCAATGGTTATACTCTTTAGGAGACTACACAACCAATCATCAAAGTTTACAGATTAGATTTAAGGAAAATGGGTGTGATGTCGTGTTGCAAGGTATCAAAGAGAATGTTGTCCAAACTGTTACAACAAATAGAATGGAGCGGATACTCAAAAAATAAAAGGTTTCATGGGCTGTTGAAATATTCTTGATGAAATGTAAGCCTCATACTGCTGAAAATGATATTTCTTTCAATTCAAAATTTAGATTTTATTGGACAAGCATAGTAAAGTTTTTGATGACATTCCAAAATGTCTACCACCGAGTAGAGGTTTCCAACATGCTATAGATTTGGAACATGGTACAAGCCCCATTCAGATTCAGCCTTATAGACATCTAAAAATTTATAAGGATCCACAAAACATCTATCAAAGAAATCAATAAAAAATGAATCAAATAACAAAAAAGTATCACCTCCAATGATTTTTTGAGTAGATATCCAAAAGCCTCCCTTTGTTTTTACCAAGATGCCATACTGCTGCAATGATGATTCTTCACACAATGTTGCCTCTTCAAGACAACCATCATCCTTCATTGTAGTCAATCCATATGAGTGATCTACTCAAAGGGAGGTAAAAACAAAACAAAGGGAGGCTTTTGGATATCTACTCAATAAATCATTGGAGGTGATACTTTTTTGTTATTTGATTCATTTTTTATTGATTTCTTTGATAGATGTTTTGTGGATATTTTTGGAGTTGTTTTTTTTTAAATGAAATATGGAGAATGTCTTATCAAGACATCATATGGACAAGCATACTTAAGTTTTTGATGACATTCCAAAAGGTCTACCACCCAGTAGAGGTTTCCAACATGCTATAGAGTTGGAACATGGTACAAGCCCCATTCAGATTCAGCCTTATAGACATCTAAAAATTTATAAGGATGAGATAAAAAAAGACTATTAGGGAGTTGTTAGACATGGGCTACATTCGTCCAAGTAGTAGTCCCTTTGCATCTTCTATTATTTTGGTTAAAAAGAAGGATGGGACACTTTGGATGTTTATAGACTATAGAGCCCTTAATAAGAAAACAATCAATAATAGGTATCCCATACCCATAATTGATGAGTTGATTGATGAACTCCATGGTGCTAAGTATTTTTCTAAGATTGACTTGAGGAGTGGTTACCACCAAATCAGGGTCAAAGAGGAAGATATCCATAAAACGTATTTTAGATGTCATTATGGGCATTTTGAGTTTTTGGTTATGCCCTTTGGTTTGACAAATTCACTAGCTACGTTTCAATCATCTATGAATCAGGTTTCTAGAGAGCATTTGAGGAAATTTGTGCTTGTGTTTTTTTATGATATTCTTGTGTGCAGCACTATTTGGGAAGACCATTTGAGGCACCTAGATTCAGTTTTGAGCATCTTGGAACAACAAGAGTTTTATGGTAAAAAATCTAAGTGTGAGTTTGGATTGACAGAGATTTTGTATTTGGGTTACATAATCAGCCATAACGGAGTTCATGCAGATCAAGAAAAATTTGTTTCAATTAAAAATTGGCCTATTTCGACCACCCTTACTCAATTAATGGGATTTTTGGGGTTGTGCAGTTATTATAGGTTGTTTATTAGAGGATTTTAAGCTTTATTAGCCCCTCTAATTGAATTGACAAAACAATGAGCCTTCACATGGAGTAATGAAGCACATGCAACTTATGATAAATTGAAGGAGGTTATGTCTTCTTGTCCTCTACTCGCTATTCCTGATATTTCTGTTCCATTTACTATTGATTGTGATGCTTCAGGAATAGGCATAAGGGTTGTCCTAATGCAGAAAGGCAGGAAAATTGCCTTTGAGAGTAGAAAATTGAAACCAAATGAATGAATTTTAGTGTTTATAAAAAAGAAATGTTGGCCATAATGCATGCATTGACTAAGTTCAAACAATACCTTGTTTGTGGCAAATTTTTGGTGAGGACTGATCATAATAGTCTAAAATATTTTCTTGGATAGCATGATTTGAGTGAAAGACAATAAAAATGGGTGACGAAATTGCAGGCATATGACTTTGATATTGAATTTGTGAAAGGTAAAAAGAATGTTGTTGCTGATGCACTGTCTAGACACCCAAATTTTTACTCTATTTCACTTATAACTGATGATTTAAGAGCTGCACTCATGATTGATTATGCAAAGGATAGTTTTACATCCAAAATATTGAATGGTGACATAAAGGATGATAGGTATAGCATTAAGAAGGGTTTGATTCTTTATAAAAATAGAATTTTTGTGGTCCCAAATTCAAAGTTAAAACAAAAAATTATTGCTCCAATGCATGATGCACCTATGACTAGTCATTCTAGGTTCTTTAAAACATATAGGTAGTTACGTGAGAGGTTTGCATGGAAGGGTTTGAAGGATGATGTCCTCAAACATGTTAGAGAGTGTACAACATGCCAAGAGAACAAATCTGAAACTACTTTACCAGCCGACCTACTTCAGCCCTTACCCATCCCAAGCCAACAATGGGAGAGCATCTCAATGGATTTCATCACAGGGTTTCCAAAAGTGAATGGTAAGGATTGCATTTATGTGGTAATAGATAGACTTACCAATTTTTCTCATTTATTTTCTATATATACCACATTTTTAGCTGTACAAATCGTTGATTTGTTCTTTATAGAAGTTTTCAGGCTTCATGGCTTGCCAAAAACCATTGTAAGTGACAGAGACAACAGGTTGATGAGTCACTTTTGGCAGGAATTATTCAAACTTTGTGGTACTATTTTGACTCCTAGCACATCTTATCACCCACAAACAGATGGACAAGCGAAGATAGTCAATAAATGGATTGAAGGCTATCTTAGAAACTATGTTGTGGGGCAGCAAAACTCGTGGGTCAAATGGCTATATTTGGGAGATTTTTGTTATAATACTACATACCACATGTCTATCAAGATGACCTTTTTCATGGCCCTTTATGGTTATAATGCTCCTAACATTGTTGATTTGATTTTTCATGATAGCAAGGTTCCAAAAGCTAATGATTTTGTGTAGGAAAACTAGAAAATTTTGCAATCTTTGAGAGATAATATTCATATGGCACAAAACTAGCAAAAAAAGTATGTTGATCAGCAGTGTATAGAGTGCCAATTTGAGGTTGGAGACATGGTTTATTTGATACTTCAGCCCTATAGACAATCTACCTTGAAAAAAAGTGGCACGGAGAAGTTGAAACCTCATTTTTATGGTCCCTACAAGGTCATATGCAGGATAGGGAAAGTGGCATATGAGTTGGAATTACCGAACAACAGCAAGATACATAATGTTTTCCATGTTTTGTGTATCAAAAAGACACTAGGATAGCACATTGTACCATATTATGAGCTACCACCACTTGATGAGGAAGGGAATTTGGTCTTGGAACCTGAGACAATTTTATCAAAAAGGGAAAAAAGGCTAAGGACTAGAGTTCTCAATGAGTATCTAATTAAATGGAAGATCTTGCCACTTGAAGATGCAACGTGGGAAGGAGAGGAGATACTTTCTCATCCAGACCTCAATTGCTTGGGGACAAGCAATTTGAGAGGGAGAGACTTGTAATATCCCCATTTTGGTATTTTTATATTTTATATATTTTAGTCATGTAATCCCACTTATTTTATTATAATAAAATGCTAAATAAAAAAAGGGATGTGGGATGCCCCTTTTTGTGATGTCTTTAGGAGTCTCTTGGTGTGAAACAACTTAAATTGTGTAGTATAGTGGGACCCACTCAACAAAGAATTAGAACGTGGTCTATAAGAGAGATATGTGAGCTCTATTTTGGCATGTCATTCCACTATATTTTGTAAACTTGTTATTGTGGGCTGAACCCCAATGTCCTCTTGAAAAATCCTAGGTGATGTGCCCTAGTTTCTCAAGAGAAACTAGAAGTGTAGCAAGGTGATGTGCCCTTGTATACAAGCTGGAATTGTGGTCCTGCTACTGAATCCATATTTCAGTTTCAAATTTTAGTGTACTGCTGGTAAGAGGGTGGATTTATGATGTATGAAGGTTGGTCTATCTATTTTCGTAGTCGAATATTTTTATAAAATTTATGTGGCCAGATCTAAAATTTTGAGGGTCTCTTGTGTTCATTTCTGCTTAAATATTCAAATTTGATTTTTTTTTTGAATAGATCAAAATTTATTGGATAAATTTCAGATATTTGCAGCTAGGGTTTGGTAATTTTTACTTAGGATTCTTACATTCATCATCGATCTCTAGAACCTGAAGCACATCACTTGCCTTTAGTGGGAAATTATTTATATCCTAATAAAGAAAATTCAAAATTATCATCGAGATTCACAGCGGTAGAGGGCATCTAATATGCGCTCTCTACATTTGATAAATTATCAAGGGTTAAAAATGGGAACGTCATCACTGAAACAAGAGACTGAGACACAGTCTGAGTGTGTGTCTTAACCTAACTATTGGTTCTTGAAGGTGGTGGTATGAGGAACTATTTCCCATGCATGCAATATTGGTTCATCGTTGGACCTGTTGTGAAGTTTGATAGACTTGTTGTGGATGGAATTATTATTGTGTTTATTGTGGATGGACTTACTGTGGATGGACTTGTTGTGGATGGGCTTGCTATGTTTGCTATTGTGCACCCGATGGAGGCATCTATTTTATCAACCTTTTAAATCTAGTCTGTCTCTCTACAAAATTTCACATGAAAATATAAATCTAAACTAGTATTAAAAACAATACCATTAAAAGAGATTAATTTTAACTAAACATACTAGACTCAGACACTGTAGTCGTTGATGTTGATGATGCAAGCATTTGCCTTTGCTTTGAAAATAGTTAAAATATTTTCTCAAACTAAATATAATTTTATATCATTAAAATATATTATTTAAAATAGTACTTTTGAATAATAAGGTTACCTTATGATTTGGAGGTTACTTCTTCAATGTCGACTACAATAGATGCATGTCCAGAAGTAACAGGAGTCGTACGTGTATGTTATTGAATAGGAGACATTATACATTTAGTGGTAGGAGTTACTGGTGATGATTGTGACTGCATGTCAAAATCGATAGACACTTCTTAAATCCTAAAGGTTGTATCTCTTTTATTGGATGAATGAGCTGCTCTTCTTTGTTTTCAAAAGAAAATTAGAAAATAACAAGATTGATTAAAAAGAAAGAAAAGAGAGATTATTCCAATAAATAATTTTACCTGTATTTAATTCTCACTCATGCTAATATCCAAAAAATCTGGGTGCAATGCAGTTAGAGGATTGTTATTTTGAATATTATAGTATGCTTCATTAAAAATACAAAGAATAAAATTGCTTAATATTATTGTATATGTAGATTGAATTTTTTGGGAACTAAAAAGGTCCTATTTTAGGTGGTTGGAAATGTGCGTGGACCAATCATATATGCCTCCATAAATACATCGAATCAATAATGACAATACCAAAAATGGTATTAATGTAGGTCACCCCTATAAAATAAGCCTTCCCAGTAAAACTTCAATGCAGGCATAAAGAAATTTGTTTGCAACGTTGCAAATGTTTAAACCCCTTTTCGACTTAGAAGAATTAACTGAAAAATAGAGAGAACATTATTAGAAAAAAAAATTATAACAGGGAGAACATTATTAGAGAATAGAAACTACAATACATCAAAATTAAGGATAAATAAAAATGAAATTTTAAAAACATACCTTTCAAATGGTCTGGATTCACAACATATTTGGATGCTAGCATTGATTTGTCATCTGAAGACAATGCATACTAGTTGTTCACTAGGAGACCATTCAAAAATGGTAGCCCTGTTAGTCATTGCACATCTGAGGGGTTCATAGTAAAACAATATCCTTGTTATCAACTCTGATCTATACAGTGGACACATCATGGTTGTAGCAACTAACTATTTGTTGCATCAAGGAGACATTGATGTCCAACTATGGCATCTTCATGACTCCATCAACTTTGAAGGTGTAAAGCCAATTAGAATCTCTCCCAGGAGTGTTGAAAATGTTCTTGATCTTGGGGCAATAGTAGTTCTTGAATGTTACTTTGGAAGGTAGAGGAGAGGAAGAGCTAACCAATTTTGAAAACCCTCTGAAAAAGCTCTAAAAACACTCTAAAAAAGTTGGGAAAATGCTCTGAAAACCCTTTGAAAAAGCTCTAAAAATACTTTGAAAACTCTTTGAAAACGCTTTGAAAAATCTTTGAAAACGCTCTAAAAATGCTCCAAAAACCGTCTAAAAAAACTCTAAAACTGTTGTGGAAAACATTGAAAATTCTAGAAAATGCTCTAAAATTACTTTGGAAATTGTTGTGGGAAAGGTGAAAAATAACCCTGCTATTCTATTTATAGAAGTCTGCATGGCTGAAGTCAATGGATGTGTGACATGTGGTAGAGGAAAGGACACGTGGTAGCATCTTAGTGATGATCTTTGGCGGTTGTCATCTTCTAGTTGTCTTGTGATAGTCACCTTGTGATAATCACCTTGTGACAGTCGCCTTGTGACAATCGCATTATGGTAGTCACCTTATGACAATCACATTGTAACAGTCACTTCTATCAATCGCATTGTGATAATCGCTTCTATCAGTCACCTTGTGATAGTCGCTTTTGTCAGTCACCTTTTGATAGTCACTTTTGTCAGTTGCCTTTTGACAGTCGCTTCTATCAGTTGCCTTTTGACAGTTGCTTCTATCAGTCATCTTGTGATAGTCACTTCTGGTAGTCACCTTGTGACAGTCACTTCTGGAAGTCACCATGTGATAGTCAACTTCTGACAATCGCTTCTGTTAGTCTCCTTGTGACAGTGGCTTCTGTTAGTCGCCATTTTAAAATTTTAAAAAATTTGGTTCAAAATTTTCAAAAAATCACCATTATTTGATAAATTTTCTACAAAATTTTGAAAAAATCTCCCTAGAGTTTATACATTGTACGACTAGATTCACCCTTATTTTATAATTACTTTTTTGATACTAATCCTTATGCATAACCTTGGTCTCCATTCAACCATATTTATGATGCATTCACCTTGGATGACACTTGTAAGATAAATTTTGCATTCGCTCAAATGACTTTACTCCACTTCAAACAATTGTAATCCACTTCAAGATGGCTTTACATATGCTTAGGATGGTCTTGCATGGATGATAATGAATTTGGATGTTAAGTGTCTAAAAGACAACTTCTTATAAGTTTAACATTATTAATACATGGTCTATACTTCTTTAGATGACCATACATGGAATTAGATAACCTATTGTTGCTTCAAACAACTCTTAGTATCATTAAGACGGCCTTCTAATTACATTGGACAATACATGTTGTATGGCTACAAGGCAACATTACGAATAGAAAAATGTAAATTACAAATAATTTTATATGGAACTTGAGTCTTTTAGATAGTGTGGCATTCTAGATAGCTTCTCATATACTTAAAGATGACAACTTGAATTTTTTTATATGGTGCTATTAAGATATTAGACGATCCAATTTCTTTAGTAAATGTCTCTATCTCACTTTATATGGTCCTTGTGCAACAAGATGACGATAATCTTCTCAATACTAAGATAGCCTTTAACATGTTCAATATTCCTCTTTACAACTTTTCTAGGTACATTTTATTCCTCTTTGAAGAGCAAAAAGGCCCCGATAAACTAAATCTAGAAAAATAGTAAATACAAAATCAAAGGAAAAAGAAGAAGATAACAAATACACACATAACACAGTATTTCACCTAGGAAACCCTTACGAGAAAAAACCCAGCACAATAATATCTCCTTATTGTATAAACTTAACCATCTCCAATACAATAATGTTCATCTCTCATCTCTCTTCAAACCCTGATGCAAGTGCAATTAAATAACAACACAAGAACAAATTTTACAATACCATGGGCAAAAAACCATGGGTTCAAATATTTAACCCTAAACAACCCATATGGGTCTAAAAATAGCTTAAGAAACCCTAAAACTTCCTTGAACCCCGATGAGGATACATGGAGAGTGTCCAATACCTTTTAGAGTTAACCCCACCAGAATAACATGGAAAATATTCAACATATTTCCAACATTCTCCCACTTGTTGAATACTTTCCATAGGGGCCAAAAACTACCATTGTCAACTATCAAGGGCAACCATACCCATAGATCTTCTACACCAAGAAAATTTTTGAGTAGGTACAACCTTTGTTAATGAATCAACAACATTATTCTCTATATCAACTTTCTCCAACATCACCTGATTCCCTTCAACCATCTCTCTCACAAAATGGTACTTGATATCAATATGTTTTGATCGATCATGAAAACCAGGATTGTTGGCCAAAAATATTGCACTCTGACTATCACTATCAATTCTCACAACCTTCTACTTAAGACCAAATGTTGAACACAACCTCTATAGCCACACTACTTCTTTACAGGCATGAGTTGTTGCAATGTACTCTACCTCTATTATGGATAAAGCAACCATTGATTACTTTTTACTCATCCAACTTACTACCCCTCCAAATAGTCTGAACACATAAGCACTCATGGATCTTCTCTTGTCCAGATCTCCAACCCAATCAACATCCACAAAACCTTGTAGATTTACAATATTACTATCTCCAAATTTTCCTTGGTAACAGATAGCATAGTCTGAAGTTCCATGCAAGTATCTGAAGATCCTCTTCACAATAATCCAATGTTCCTTTCCTAGATTGGACATATATCTACTAACTACTCCCACTGCATGTGCAATATCAGGTCTAGTATAGACCATTGCATACATCAGACTACCAACAATGCTAGCATAAGGAACATGATGCATTTCTTCAATTTCCTCATCTATTTTAGGACATTGTTCAATAGATAACTTTTGACCAATAGGATATGGAGTACATATTGGTTTACAATCATGCATCCTAAACCTCTGTAGTATCAAATCAACATATTTCCTTTGATTTAACCACAACTTTCTATTTGCATGATCCCTTATTATTTCCATACCCAAAATAAATTTTGTAGCACCCAAATCCTTCATGTCAAATTCAGAAGATAACTGAGATTTTAGTAACTTTATCATCTCCTTATTGTTACCAATTAACAACATGTCATCCACATACAAAACAATGATAACAAAATTTTCACCTTCTTGTTTAAAATACACACATGGATCTACTTTACTTTTTCCAAGCCCAAGTGTCAAAACAAACCTATCAAATTTTTGGTTCCACATTCTTGGAGATTGCTTCAAGCCATAAAGAGACTTTTTCAACTTGCATACCAAGTCCTCCTTACCTTTTACCCTAAAGCATTATAGTTGTGACATATATATATCTTCATCAAGTTCACCATGTAGAAATGTTGTCTTTACATCCATCTATTCTATTTCAAGATCAAAAGCAACAAAAATAGCCAACAAAAATCTAATTGAAGTTAGTTTAGCCACAAGAGAAAAAATCTCACCAAAGTCAATTCCCTCAACTTGAGAAAATCCTTTTGCTACCAGGCAAGCCTTGTACTTCTCCAAATTTCCTTCTACATTGTACTTCTTCTTGAATACCCACTTACAACCAACCGATTTTCTTCAAGGGGTAATTTCACCAAGTCCCACATCTTATTTTTATCCAAGGACTCCATTTCTTCCTCCATAGCCCTTTTCCAAGACTTATTCTCACTTGACTGAAGTGCCTCCTTTATAATCTTGGGTTCTTCATCAATAACTGATATATTAAATGCAAAACAAATATTTGAAGGGCTATACCTTTTTGGGAGTCTTCTCACTCGATATGATCTCCTCAAACTTGGAGTTCTAGGTTCTACATCTTCAACTTCCTCCTCACCTTCTTCCTCTAAATTTTCCTCTTCAAACTCTCTCTATAGTTCATCTTCTTCTATAGCACCAAGTTCTACCATAGGTTCTTCCTCCTATTCCAATTTTACTTGAACTATTTTAGGTTCTTTGCTTGGTTGCATTTCCTATTTTGAAACCCCTTTTGTTTCTCTAAAGATCACATTACGACTATAAACAATATTCTATATTTCTAGGTTCCACAACTTATATCCTTTAACACCAATACTATAACCCACAAATATGCATTTTTTAGATTTATAGTCTAGCTTAGTCCTTTTCTCTTTTGGGACATACATATAAGCATCACAACCAAAAACCCTTATATGACTGAGAGAGGGTTTCTTACCAATCCACACTTCCTATGGAGTCTTGTCCACCAAAGCTGAGGTAGGAGATCTATTGATGAGGTAACAAGCAATTAACATGACTTCTACCCAAAATTTCCTTTCTAACCCTACACCACTTAGCATGCTTCTAGCCTTATCCATCAATGTTCTATTCATCCATTCTACAACTCCATTCTATTATGGAGTATACAGAGTTATTTTCTACCTTTCTATTCCATAATCCTTGCAAAACTGCTCAAATTCATTAGAGCAATACTCACCACCATTATCACTTCTCAAAACCTTTATCTTTTTCTCTATCTAATTTTCTACAAGAGCCTTAAACTCTTTAAATTTATTGAAAACATCATATTTATTTCATAAAAAATATACCTAGGTCTTTCTTGAAAAGTCATCTATAAATGTAACAAAATAGATAGATTTACCTAACGATGGTACTTTTGTAGGTCCAAACACATCACTATGAACTAGATGCAAAATTCCTTCAGATCTTGTAGCACTACTAGGAAACTTGACTTAAGTTTGCTTTCCAAAAACATAATGCTCACAAAAATCAAAATTTAATGGGCAATCAAAAATTCCTTCAACCATACCTTTCATTTTTAATGTTCGAAGGCCTTTCTCACCAATATACCCCATGCATTGATGCCACAACATTATCTTCACTACAAGAATACTCGAAGCCACTTCTACCATATTATTCTCCTCTACAACTAAAGAGTTATTGCAATCAATACTTACAATGCTAGCCTCAAGTCTGAACAGAGTTCCTATATACAAACTCCCTTGCCAACACCAAGACTCCATAAACCATCTTGCAACTATCCTTATTGAATACCATAATCACACCCACATCATTCATCTTACTCATGGATATCAGATTCCTTGCCAAACCTAGAATATGCAACACACCAAGAAGGGTTTTAATTCTTCCATATTTTAACCTCAACTTGACTCTTCCTCAACCTATTATTTTATATGTCGAATTGTCTCCCAAGAAGACTTCACCTCCATTTATATTTTCATATTCACATAACCCCTCCCTATGAGGAGTCATATGAAAGGAAGCACCTGAGTCAATCAACCATGAGTCATGGCATTCACTTGAGCATGTTGCAACTAAGAATAAGTCCCCTAAATCTTCATTTGTGGTCTTCATTTCTATAAAATTTCCTTCATCAGATGATCGACTATTATCAACCTTTTTAGATCTACAATCTCTTTTATAATGCCCTATTTTACCACACTTCCAACATTTTCTCTTTTTTAGAGCAACAAATTTACCCCTAGATCTCGATTTCCTTTCTCCTAATTTATTTTTGCTTCTTTCTTGAGAATGACCTCTCACAACCAAGGCATCCTTCTGATGATAATCCTTAAAATATTTTCATCTCATTTCCTCAAATAGCAATGTTCCTACTATATCCTCTACTTTCAATGTAGAAGTAGTATTGGTGATAGCCATAACTAGGTTATCCCATAAATCAGGTAATGAACAAAGTAAAGTAATACACTTTTCCTCTTCATCCATTTTTACTTCAATAGAGTTTAATTGACTTACCATAATGTTAAAAGCATTCAGATGTTCAGCCATAGAGTCACCATCATTCATCCAAAGTGAATACAACTTCTTTTAAAGAAAGAGTTTATTTACCAATGACTTTATCTGATACAAAGTTCCTAACTTATCCCATAATGACTTTGTCATGGTCTCTATCGATACATTCAACAATACCAAATCAGATAAGCACAATATGATAGAACTCCTTGCCTTCCTATCAATCTTCAACCAATCCTCATCTATCATTGATGTTGGTTTTATTCTTGAGACCACAATCCACTAATCTCTATCAACCAACAGATCCTCCATCTTGAGTTTCCATAACTCAAAATTTTATCCATTAAATTTTTCAATCTCTACCCATGTGCTTCCCATCATTTTCCTTCACCCAGATTCTTTCACATACGACTCCCACTCAAGAATTAATTTATCATAGGGTTGAAACCCTTACTCCTCGAACAAAGCTAAAAACCTAGCTCTGATACCAAATGAAGAGCAAAAAGGCCTCGATAAACTAAATCTAGAAAAATAATAAATACAAAATCAAAGGAAAAAAAGAAGATAACAGATACACACATAACACAATATTTCACCTAGGAAACCCTTACGGAAAAAACCCAACACAGTAATATCTCCTTATTGTATAAACTTAACCATCTCCAATACAATAATGTTCATCTCTCATCTCTCTTCAAACCCTGATGCAAGTGCAATTAAATAACAATAGCACAAGAACGGATTTTACAATACCATGGGCGAAAAACCATGGGTTCAAATATTTAACCCTAAACAACCCATATGGGTCTAAAAATAGCTTAAGAAACCCTAAAATTTCTAAACCTTGGTGAGGATACATGGAGAGTGTCCAGTACCTTTTAGAGTTAACCCCACTAGAATAACATGGAAAATATTCAACATATTTCCAACACTCTTGAATGTTCTTTACGATGACAAATAGCCTTTGAACTAGAGAAAGTATATAGCTTCAAACCGACATAAATAAATAAGAAAAAAAAAATAGAATGCAAAATATTTCTTCTATAATAGTGCTAGTAGAAACTTTCTCCTTACACACACTCAACAATTGTTGTGTCTACAACTCCTAGATTGGCTAGTTTAGACTCATAAACTTCAAGAGGTGTCCCTACTCTACAACATTGGTCTCACCTTAACAATGTCAAAGCTTTGATACCAAATGTCATGAAAGTAGATTGGTTGTGATTGAATTTGCATTGAAGTGATATATATGAATTTATACAAAACAAGGGTTAAGAATGGAGAGATTTTAAGGAAACTATCTTGTAATTATCTATAAATTCTAGTCTTAACTAAATAGTACATCATGATGATAATTTATACAAACAAGGTTTAAGAATGAAGAGGAAAAAGATATTGGAAGGAAAAACAACATTATATAATAGAATTTAACCTTGACTATAATTATATCCAAAAAATACAATATAATAATATAAATTATAAGGAATGAGAAAAGGACCATGGATGAGTTGAGGACTTACTCACATAATCTTATTGTGATACAATTATATGGACTCCCAAGAAAAATAAATTAAAATAATTTATTTATTTTGCACATAATAAGGAGGCTTAAGTTAAGCTCTTTTAAAATAATCTTTAATTATCACATAAAGACAACAAAATATTAATGATAAAAATCTTGACAGAGGAGGTACAAGAGATAATTTTCTATTTCCAACCTAACAAACAACTTGGCCCTTAAGGATTTTCTACAAGTACCTTTTAAAATTTTGGGATATGTTGAAGAGTGATATGTTGGCTGTGATTTAAGATGCTAGGAAACATAAAGTTGTAATAAGTGATATTAATATCATCTTCATTGTCTTGGTTCCATGCGAGACAAAACATATTATTAATTTTCATCCAATTAGCCTTTCTAGCATCATTTATAAGAAAATTTCAAAACTTATGGGAAATGCATTGTAAAACATTCTAAAATGTGTTATGTTAGAGGAATAAGATGGTTTTTTCATGGTAAACAAATATTTGATGGTATAATAATTCCACAAAGATCATACATTATCTTCAATCCATAAAAAAACTAGGTATGCTTGTAAGATTGGATATGAACAAAGTATATAATAGGGTTTCCTAGATTTTTCTATATGACATTCATAATAGCTTTGGTTTTGACCAAGGTTGTTCTAAATTGATTAGATGTTACTACACCTTTCCAAACTATTTTATTTTTAATTAATGAATCCTATATAATATAAGCCTCTATATAACTTCTCTAAGCTATCTTAAAATTTGAAGCATAAGTTCTTGTGTTGTTATAAGATCAAAATCAAATGACATTGTTTTGCACATTTTAATCAAAACCATTTTTTGGAATAATACTCTCCTTCACGATACCCATAAGTACCCTACAAAACTAAATTATATCTAATTATTTTAGTATGAGGTACTACATTCACTTTAAATTTTTTAAACTTGTAGCCAAAGAAAATGTGTTAGGCAAGAGATATGGAAGATCTCAATGAGGAGTAGGAGTCAATATTTTGGTGGCCTTATAATCCCAAGCCTCTTCAAAATTCAAAATATCAAGCAAAAAGTAAAGCAAGAAATTGTAGAATTGGCTAACTACAAGAGATTACAATTTGTCGATCTAGTTAGTGATCTACCAGCCAAGCCCTGCTTTGTCAACAAACTAATAATTCACCAATAATCTATAACATGTATGTAAAGCTATAGATTTAAGAGGCCTAAAAGCAATATTTGTCCTTTAGTTGTAAATGTAGAAGTGAATTCGTTTTACTTAGAATAAAAAGAAAATAAAACCACTACTATAATTAGGAGTCATGGTCTCATATGTAATATCTTTTGGCCATTTTGAAAATATTAGAGCTTCACTTTATTATTAGTATTATACTTTTTCAAACTCTTATAACTAATGGGAAATTATGCATCATGATTATGAATTAACTATATCTTTGACATTTTAGTTCAAGATTAATGGTGTTTATGATATTGCCTTCTCACCTCCTGTTAGTCCTTTCTTCCATTGATGCAATGCTTTATAAATGTTGGTCACGTTGATATTATTCAATTCCATCCAAGTGGTCAAATTGATCGCATACTAATCTCACTATGATTCTAATAATTTTTACATTTTATACACTTTTCTTTCATCTCTCGCACTCTTACCTAATAAGTTTACTTTTTATGCATTTAGATTAGCTTAGATTAGCATAAGTGTGGAGTTGGCCTAAATCTAGAGGTTGAGGGGAATTAAGCATCCCCTCCTATTTGATATAAAATTATGGGTGATGTTTTGATTAGACATTTTCATGGATTAACAGTTTTCTTACATGCTTGGTGGGATAAACACACTTACCTTCTTGCATTTTTATTTTTTATATCTACATCAATCCATTACAAAATTCACTAGATATGAAAAATATTTGTTCAAAAAACCAAATATTATAAAACCTAGAAAAGTCTCATCAAATGTGGTCCCTTAATAAACTTTATATAATGTGTTTTTGTAATATTTTATTATTTAAACCTAGAGGTCCATTACCTAACCCTAACCTAAAGGTGATTTATAATTGGGTGTAAATACCTCTTCTTACCAACATGGTATCAAAGTAGGTGTGAATCCCCTTTACCTAATTACTTGTCCTCAATAAAGTAACTTCTATGATGTCACCTAAGGGAAACAATATTTTGGAGCAACTACAAGATTTTTTGGTATCCACCAACAATTTATAAAAAGGGTTTTCTAATAAAACCCTAGGTGGACTTGGATCACAAAGATCTCACTAGATTTAGTAGATTTGCTTTAGGATAATATTCACTAATAGGTTCCCTTATTCTTCTCTTGGGAATCAATCCATTAATTTAGTTTTTTTAATTTTAACTAGACAAATACCCTAGTTTCAAGATTGAGTCTCTCAAGATTTTTAAAACCCTCATTTATCTTTAACAATTTTTTCAAGAAATATATGCTTTTATTTTTTGGCATTTTATGTCCAATAGTAGCATTGATGAGAGGATAGACTACTTGGCCACCACAAAAGAAAAAAGTAGAGGCTAAACATTTTTCAATAGATCCCTTGTGTCAAAGAAGTTATGGATAGACTTCCATGTATCACAAAAACCTCCAAGATACTTGAAAAAATTGTTAAATTATCTGATAATATTTTTGCTACATTGGTGTGATAGGATTTCCTAATTGATTCCAATTGACAAAATGTTTATGTAGAGAAAACCATGACTGAAACAAATGAACTATCAACATTTTTTGATTCTCTATAAAATTTTAAGGGGTCCCAATTTGGCACTTTTTAGTCCTTGTTTTTCGAAATTAAAAAATTATTAGATATTGATGTTGACTAAGAAAGAGAAAACCAAAATTTATCCCATTTATTTGAAGAATCCCAAAAGCTCTTATAGGCCTTGAAGAGTCACCATGACTGTTGGACTTCCTAGAATGTGAAATGAAGTGTTGTAACATCATTTTCTCTCTTGTAAATGTAAAATAGAGTAATATAGCTATAGGATATTGTGGAAAAATATTTGTAATACTTTTGAGTTCATTTGGAATAAAAAACAACATTCTATTCCATTCATTTTGTGAAAAATATTCTTGTTGTCCCTATTTTCTAAAACTTGTAGTCAACTTTCAGAGATCATAACTTTTGTTTTATAACTCCATTTTTCACATGTGATATACTGTTGGAAAGGTATTATTGTGTAGAATTTCCTCCAAAAAATTCATCAAATTATGAGTACTTTTGGTCCCTAAAATTTATACTACTGTGTGGTACTACAATTTTTGTTGTATTTTTGTTGCTGCAATTTTTTGTTGTTGCGTTTTTTGTTGTATTTTGGTGCTCTTCATTTTTGGGTCATTTACTTCATTTGGTATCAGAGCTTGGTTATTTTTTGGGTTTGAGTGAACTTGGGCTCATGGTTAGTCTAACATTTGATAAAGTTCTTAGATAAGTTCATTGAAGAAACACTTCAATTGTTGTTGGTTGAGTCTAATGGCCAACGTCAACAACTCATTAACCATTCCAAAATTTAATGGGAAATATTATTATTATTGGAGCATAAAGATGAGAACATTGTTAATTGAAAATATATATTTGGGAGGTAGTGGAGATTTATTATGAAGAATCACTTAATTGGAAAACATTACAAAGAAATTATAGGAAAGCAAAAAGGAAAACAAAGAAGAATTTATTAGCTCTCTACCATATTCAATCTTCTCTTGACAAGAGTTTATTTCTATATATTATTGTTGATACATCGACCAATGAGGCTTGAAAGTCTCTTTAAGAGTCTTACCAAGGAAGTGACCAAGTAAGAATGGTTAAGTTACAGACCATGAAGAAAGAGTTTAAGAATTTACAGATGAAAGAGGCTAAAAGTGTGGGTGATTATTGTGTTAGAATGAAGGATGTGGTGAACAAGATGGCCAACCTTGGAAAGGCTTTGAAGAAAGAGGTAGTTGTGAAGAAGGTATTAAGATATCTTACCTCTAAATTGAATCATGTTACAATAATTTTTTAGGAGAGTAAATATTTGTCTACACTTGAATTTGATTGTGTAGTTGGTTCTCTTATGTCACATAAGCAAAGACTAAGAGAAACCAATAAAGGAAATTAGGAGAATGCTTTTAATTCTTGTAAAGAGAAAACTATAAACATCGATAAAAGCAATAAACAAAGCAAATAACAATGTACCCATAAAATAAAAGATCTTATTTATTATAAACTCGAGGATCCTGGAGCTCCACTTTATACAATATTTTCTTTGATACAATTATTACAATCAAAGGGTTTAAAACCCATAAATATTGGTGTCTCTGGTCCATATTCACTCTAAATAGGTGTGAATGGGCTTGTGTATCCCTATGGGGCCACTCGAAGCTGCAGAAACCATCACTAAAAATACCTCCTGTAACCTACACACATATAGATCAGAATAAAGTTAGTAATACCTATGAAGCCTCCACAGTGTGAGACCCACTAAAACATGAAAGTGGAAAATACTAACCCTAGCTAAAATACTTTTCAAATGAAGTGTAGAAATACAAAAAATGTAAGTAAAACAATGACACCTGATACCTTGTTGAAATATACCTGAGTTGCTGGATCTACACTCTTGATGACTCGATCCAGTGATGTGTGAATGCATGTGAGTGTCCAGGGGTTTGGTGACTACAAACTAGTGAACTACAAACTCCCTACAATATTCAGTGATGGTTTTGGATGCCCTACAATGTTTCAAAAATGTTCTACAGCATTCATAGAACGCCCTAGAGCATTCAGGGGTTGTGGGGGGATGCTTTACAGAATTTGATCTGGTTCGTAGAGGTTTTGACAACGGATATGGTGGATGTGGTGATGGCGAGGAGGGAATGTGTTAGCAGAGTGCTAGGGTTTAAAAAATGATGGATGATCAATACTTTTAGATCTTGACCTCTCAAAATTATTCTAACCTTCATTCATACAAGTGAATGATCTTTTATAATTTACCCTTAAAACATGTTAGGGTTTCAAAACCAAAAAGTGACTGAGATTAACACATGATGAATGGTTGTGATTGTGATTTAATAAGTGACATGGATTATGTTAAATGAGTGGTTGAGATTAAGATGTGATGGGTGGTTGAGATTTATTCATATATATAATATTTATATATATATATATATATATATATATATATATAATGAATGGTTGTGATTTGATGATGCGTAGATTATAAGTAGCTAGGATTTGGTGTCTACAATTATAAATTAAAATTTTAGAATAATGAATCTAGTCCAAGCACATGGAAGAGGAAGAAATTATAATTATTCAAGAGGTAGAGGAGGAAGAGGAAGAGGATTTGTTGTTGCTAGAAGAGGACATGGAAGGGTTGATCAAAAAAGAGTTGAATGTTATAATTGTCATAAAATGGACCACATTGCATGATATTGTAGAATGAAGACCACAAATGGGGATAAGAAGAGCCCACTATGTATGTGAGGATGAATTTACATAAGGTAATTTATTTTTTACTAGTGACATGGTTGAAAAAACCTATCAAGAGGTTTGGTATCTAGATTCCAGTTATTCTAACCACATGACTGGAAAGAAAAAGTTATTTGCTAATGTGAATAAGAATTTCAAGACCAAGATTATTCTTGGGAACAATAATTCTTTGGATGTGGCTACAAAAGGCACCATGGAGATTGGCACTAAAGAAGGTACAAAGAAAATTCATGATATCTACTATGCTTCCAATTTGAAGAATAATTTGTTGAGTGTTCGATAGCTTGTAGAAAAAAACTATGAAGTTGTGTTTGATAACAATGAATTATCATTATTGATAAGAATAATATGAACCATATGGTAACCATTTTTCCTTTGACAAAGAATTGAATTTTTCCTTTGAATTTTGGAGGAAAAGAGAACATGAACATGGCACATATTGCACTTGAAGATAAGAACTGGCTTTGGCATATCAGATCTGGATATTTGTATCTAAAAAGTCTAGAATTTTTGTCTTCATAAGACATAGTAAATGGACAACCTAAGGTTGGAGAGCACAAGGGTGTGTGTGAAGCATGTATGGTTGGAAATCATGCAAGGAAGGAGTTTCCAAATGGAAAAGCATGGTGGGCCTCATACCCACTTCAACTTGTACATTCTAATATTTGTAGACCTATGCAAACACAAAGTTTGGGTAAGTCTTTATAGTTTCTCACATTCATTGATGACTTTTCAAGGGAGTGTTGGGTGTATTTTTTGAAACATAAGGATGAAGCTTTAGCATGTTCTAGATTTTCAAAGTATTGGTTGAGAATAAAAGTGGATATAAAATAAAGTGTTTAAGAATTGATTGTGGAGGAGAATTTTGTTCAAATGAGTTCAAATATTTTTACAAACAATGTGGCATCAAGACGCATCTCACTATCGCCTATTCACCACAACAAAATGGGGTAGTTGAGAAAAAAAAATAGAACCATTGTAGAAATGGCAAGAGGTATGTTGAATACAAAATGTTTAAGCAATTCTTATTGGTCTTATGTAGTTGTTACAACAATGTACATTCTCGATAGATGCTCCACAAGAGCACTACACAAGAAGACTCCACATGGAGTTGTTGGATATATTTGTGCAAATTGTTGTCATTGATGTCAAAAGAGAGATGTCATTGATGTCAAGGAAAATTCTCAAGGCACAATTATTATTCTAAGTAAGGTCAATAATGAAGGCACAGGTTTATCTCAAGAGAAAGGAAATTTGTTGAGAAAAGCATTATAATATTTATTTTTGAATATTATAATGAAGGACAAAAGGCTTAAGAGTTCTTTGGAACAATGGTTTAAAAATGAAGGCAAGATATTAATATTATTGAAGGCAATAATATTAATTGTGAAGGTAAGGTTCAAAAGGATTAATATTATAATATCTTTATTATAATATAAATATTTCAAGTTATAATATCATTTGAGCGCCAAGTAATTGAAGGTAATTCGAATTAATTTTGAATTGAGGTGGTCGACGTCATATGGTGTAAAAAAGACAAGGTGGGCCGACTTTGGACAAAGAGGAAATTAAATCATATTAATACCCCGTGCCTAAAGTCATTTTTGAGTTGTTCGAAATGGTGCAAGCAATAATCTCGATATTCGATTCGTTGCACATGGTAGAGAAGGAAAGGAAAGGAGAGTGCAGTCTTCTACAGTGAACAGTGAAGGTTTATGTTCGGATTGGTGCACATCAAATACCATCCAACCAGCTAGACCAGCTGGTGGTTGAACCTGCACAAAGGTGTTGTGAGAAGGAGGTTTCGGGTTCGAAACCCATCACGAACCATTTTTTTTTGGCTGGGTAGAGTTCGCGGTAGGAGGAAGTAAAAGGTGATTGGTGCCTTTGTGTTCTCATAGGCTGCGTTAGTGCAACTGGTCATGGCCCTTTGGTTGGGTGCCTTGCTCTCATGAGGTGAGAGGTTCGAGTCACATTGAGGGTAGAATAAAAGAGGTATTTATTTTCTCAATTGCGATTTGATTTTTGTGGGAGTTATAAGGTTGAGTTGTCATTTATTTTTGCTCATTTGATATAGGAGAAATAAGGTGTGAAAAGGGTCTTTTGGTATTGAAATTTAAAATCTATTTAGAAGGAGAAATAAGGTGTGATAAGGATTCTTTCATTGTATGAGTTGATTGTGTGTGTTTTAAAAGTAGGAGTTATAAGGTGTTTTGTGGTTTAATTATTGTGTGTATTTTTGCATGGTGAAAGAAAGTTTGAAGGTTTTTGTTCTTTGATTAAAAAGCCTTGTTTTGAGAAATTAAAAGGAGTATAGAGCAATATTTTTGTGCACAATTTTTGAGGAAAGGTTTTCATGTGGATGATTGAAAAGTGCTATGCTAACTAACCCTTGAAAGTGGCATAAGAAAGATAGAATATTTTGAGATAGGTTTTGAGGGCACTTCTTCATCAAAGCAAGTTAAGAGGTATGGTGACATTATTCCTTCTTAAAGGTGTTTGATTGAGCAAATATTTTTGAATCATAAGGTGGAGATAAAAGGTTTGATTAGTGTGGATTGTTGGAAATATTTGAGCTAGGGTTTGTGAAACAAAATGTGCATCCTTGTTGAAAGAAATTGAAAATATTTGTGTTAGAGTTTGTGAACAAGTTGTGCTTTATCCTTGAAAGAAATTGGAAACACTTGTGCTAGGGTTGAAAGCAAACTTGTGCATTATTGTATTTGATCTTTGAGAACAAGTTGTGCATTGAGTTGAGTGTTCTTGAAAGTGAATGTGCAAGTGTTAGAAATCAGATTTGTGAAGCAAGTGTGTGCATCAGTTTTGATTGTGGGAAATACATAAGAAGGTCAGTTATCATGTGCTAGACTAGAGCTACCTTTAGAATGCAATAAATGTGAGACATGTGAAAGTAATAGACTTAATGAATGTGTAGAACATATTGAGCATTTGTCAAGTGCATATCATTCTCTATATGTTCAAGAGGTTAAATGAATTCTGGGTAGAATATGTCTAAACTGCTTCAAGTTAAAGAAATCACATTGAAGATTAGATAAAGCACTTGGTGACACTATTATGCAAGATCTAGAAATAGATGAACATTGTTTTGTATGCAAGATTTGGAGAGTTGAGAAGAGGTTTTGATGAGCAGATTTGAGTATGTGTTTTGAGCAGTTTTTGAGCATGTGTTATGAGCAAGTCTTTTGAGAAGGCTTGTAGGCAGATTTGAGCAAGTCTTGTGAGAAGACTTGAAATAGGTTTGAGGTAGATTTGAGCAAGTCTTGTGAGAAGACTTGAAATAGGTTTGAGGTAGATTTGAGCAAGTCTTGTGAAAAGACTTGAAATAGGTTTGAGAGCAGATTTGATGAGTAGGTTTGAGATAGATTTGTGCTAGTCTTGTGATGAGGCTTGGTGCAAATTTATGCAGAGTTTGTGAGTAGAGTTGAGATAGATTTGTGCATGTAATGTGTGCAGATTTGGGATAGAGTTGAGATAGATTTGTGCATGTAATGTGTGCATATTTGAGGATAGAGTTGAGGTATATTTGTGCATGTAATGTGTGCAGATTCGAGCAGAGTAGTGAGCAATATTTGGAGCTGACCAGAGCATAGAGGAGAGGAGTCTCCTATGGATAGAGGTCCACTAGCTAGAGTAGTGGGGATAGAGGTCTCCTATGGATAGAGGTCCACTAGCCAGAGTAGTGGGGATAGAGGTCTCCTATGGATAGAGGTCCACTAGCCAAAGCAGTGGGGATAGAGGTCTCCTATGGATAGAGATCCACTAGCCAGAGCAGTGGGGACAGGTGTCTCCTGTGGATAGAGTTCCACAAACCAAAGTTAAGGGGATAGAGTTCTCCTATGGATAGAGTTCCACAAACCAGAGTTAAGGGGATAGAGTTCTCCTATGGATAGAGTTCCATAAACCAAAGTTAAGGGGATAGAGTTCTCCTGTGGATAGAGATCCACGAACTTGAGCATAGGGGATTGAGATCTCCTTTGGATAGAGGTCCATAAACATTGTAATAGGGAATTGGTTCCCAAGATATTTGTTGAGAAAATTTAGAAGAAATATTTTCTCCGTGGACGTAGCCCACATTGGGTGAACCATGTTAAATTTGTGTCTCTCATGTGTGTGATGATTTGTGCATTGCTTTACTACTGCTATTGATGATATTGGTTGATACTATTTTTGGAAAGATATTGCAATTGATAACATTGGATAATATTGTTTGGGAAAGAAAAGTAAAATTTGGTCTTATACTGTTCACCCCCCTCTCAATATAAGCTTGTGTTCTTCAAAAGTATGGTATGGCACAAAACCCATTGTAAGTCATTTTAAAGTTTTTGGGTGTTTTGCATATGCATATATGAATGATGAAGTGAGAAATAAGTTGGACCCCGAGAGTGAGCCATGCATTCTTGTGGGATATTCTAAAACAAGTAAGCATATAGACTACATAATCCAAAAACTCACAAGTTTGTAGTCTCCAGAGATATAATTTTTATGAAGGGGGGGTGTACAATCATCAAAAATCTACAAAAAAATATATTTGATGTTGAAGAGGATAATACAGTTGGGGTATAACCTTCAAATGTTCCCTCTACTCCTCCAAGCCCACCTAGCAGCCCATAAACAAGTTTAAAGGAGACTACACCAAGTTCAAGCACATGCAGCTCATATACAAGCCCCACCAATAATATAAATAAAGAAAAGAGAATACTCAAAGCACATCCATCCAGCTAAATGATGTACAAGAACTTTCAAAAGAGGTTAACAATAAGCCAATTGCAAGAGTTGGACCAAGTTTTTTCAAGATTGTAAAAGCTCCAAATGTATGGTGATGATTAAGAAGAACCAAAATAGGAGTTGATGAATTATGCTCTATTTTTTAAATCTGATTTGGAACCTTCTTGTTATAAAGATGATTGTATTAATGATGTTTGGGTGCAAGCAATGGAAGAAGAAATTGAGTCCACTGAAAAAAAATGATGCTTGGCAACTTGTTGAATTGCCCAAGAACAAGAAGATTTTTGGATCCAAGTGGGTCTACAAAACAAAGTTTAACAGTGATGAAAGCATAGAAAGATATAAAGCAAGGTTGGTTGCAAAAGGATTCACTCAATGATATGGTGTGGATTATGAAGAAATATTTGCCCCTATTGCAAGACAAGAGACAATCTAGATGGATATTTCATTGGCAACCAATAAACAATGGAAATTTTATCACATGGACATGAAAAGTGCATTCTTGAATGGTTATCTAGATGAGGAGGTTTATGTTCAAAAACCTCAAGTATTTGAAGTGGAAGGAAAGGAAAACCATGTTTACAAATTAAAGAAAGCATTGTATGGACTGAAGCAAGCACCTAGAGCATGGTACTCAAGAGTTGAAGGGTACTTCCAAGATTGTGGTTTCAAGAAAATTAAGAATGATCCCACACTCTATTTCAAGAATGAAGGTGATGATATTATTATTGTGTGCCTATATGTTGATGATTTGATCTTGTAGAAAATTTGGGTAAGTGATAACAATATATGAAATTTAAAATTAATGTCTAATCTGATTTATGTGAATAAAAACCATCAAGATACTTCTGATCAAATAAATAAAACAACAATAAATAACACAATATTTAACATGGGAAAAACCTATACAGGTCAAAAAACCCACCACCAAAATATTGCCAAGTTTATATTGATCTCAAATGAATAGAATTCATGAATTACATAAAGTTAATCCTCTAATATTTTGTTGCCATAACCTTCATCCAACTCTAAACACAAACCTCCAAAGTCTCTAATGGCTGCCTCCTTCAAACTATGCTCCAAAACAATGCACCTGTTCAACCTACCAAGCTTTCACACTATCCTATCAACCTACAGCAAATTGTATATCAATTGTATGACTCAAGGGGGAATCCATACATGCTATCAACCTTCAAGAGTAATCTCTAAACCTATAAAAACATGCATCCTCCAAATAATGGTCAGACTCCCTCTACTTGCATTCAAGATTCAAGAACTAAAAAAGCAAGAGATCAAGAACAAGAACTTGAGTTATAAATAAAGAAAGGTTATCTTTAACATGCAACACATGCATCTCATGAATGGGGGGCACACCTCTCATCGATTGTATTTATTTTCACTTAAATTAATCAAGAAAATCAACTTCTATAACAAGAAGATCAACTGAGCATGCAACCAACTCCTTTTCCCCAATCAATGCCTTGATTTAAGGAGAACTTACACTTTTCTTGATTCCTCCCAAATGGTCCATACCTTTTCAAGGGATATGAGTAATATACATTAATATAACTCAAATTACCCCTTTTACCTTTCTATCTCATGTGTGGGACCCACAACATATGCCTAGAAACCTGACAAGTGTCCAAAGATCCATCTTTCCTCTTGTAACTCATAAATACCATCCAATGGTTGAAATACCAATTAAATATTATTCTCCATGATAATGAATAAGTAAAATAATATTTAATAAGGATTTGCAAAGTGAATAGCACACCTAATTCCAATAGATCTACATGGAAATTATTTCAAAGATGATGAATAATTTTAAGCATGCTATGATGAAGGAATTTGATATGAAATATTTAGGACTGATGCAATACTTTCTTGGTGTGGAAGTACATCAAGGTGATGGTAAAAGTTTCATTTATCAATCAAAATATGTAAAATATATGTTGAAGAAATATGGCATGGAAAATTGCAAACCATTTTGGATACCTATGGCATATGGAGAAGTGTTGTGTCGAGATGATGGAGAAGACAAAGCTAATAAAAAATTTATTTAGAAGCATTGTTGGGAGCTTAATGTTCCTTACTACAACAAGATCTAATATTGCATTTGAAGTTTCACTTATATCAAGGTACCTGAATGAATATTCACAAAACCACATGAGAGAAGCCAAGAGAATCTTGAGATATGTCAAAGGAACCTTGAATTCTAACATACATTATGATGCTAACAACAAAATAGAGCGTGTTGGATACAATGACTCGGATTGGGGAAGTTGCTTAGATGATAGAAAAGCAAATTTTGAAAATTGTTCTTCACTTGATTCAAGAGTGATGACATGGAGCTCAAAGAAGTAAAGTATTGTTTCTTTATCTTTTATAGAGGCAAAATATGTTACAGCTAGTGTAGCAAGTACATAAGCACTTTGGTTGAGAAAAGTACTTGAATAGATTGGTGAAATTCAAAATAGTCCAACAACAATTATTTGTGACAACACAAGTGCAATCGAGATTGCAAAAAATATAGTCCATTATAGTAAAACTAAATATTGATTTAAATATTCATTTCATAAGAGACGTGGTGGAAAAGAAGGTTGTATATTTGAAATGTTGCAGCACCAAACAATAGTTTGTAGACCTGTTAACCAAAGGTGTCAATAAAGAGTAATTTTCTAGATTGAGAGATGAACTTTTCTCACCACTTAGCATCAAGGGCAAGTACTTTGTATATTTATTTTGACTAAGAAAGAGAAAACTAAAAGTTCTCCCATGAATTTGAAGAATCCAAAAAGTTTATATAGGCCTTAAAGAGTCACCATGATTGTTGGACTTCCTAAATTGTGAAATGAAATGTTTTAACATTATTTTCTCTCTTCTAAATATAAAATAAAGTAATATAGCTATAGAAGATTGTGGAAAAAACCTTGTAATACTTTTGAGTTCATTTGGAATAAAAAACAACATTCTATTCCATTCATTTTGTGAAAAACATGCTTGCTAACCCTATTTTCTAAAACTTGTAGTCAACTTTTAGAACTCATAACTTTTGTTTTACAACTTTGTTTTTCACACGTGATACACCATTGGAAAGTTCTTCTTGTGTAGAATTCACTCCTAAATTTTCATCAAATTTGGATCACTCTTGGTTCCTTAAATTTATACTATTATGCACTGCTACAATTTTTGCTATGTTTTTTCTACTACAATTTTTTTGTTGTGTTTTTTGCTGCACTTTGGTGCTCTTCATTTTTGGGTCGTTAATTTCAAAATTTGCATAATTTCCCTCATTTTTTGTAAATTAAATTTTATATTTCAAAATATTATGAAGAATAGTTCACTCAAAGGCAAGAAAGAGTGCATTGGTATGGCATGCATGTGTCATCTTGATGCACATTTGCATCATGCCCATGTAAAAAGGAAGATGGTTTGGAGGTGTATTCAAAATAGAGTTGGATTAAGTTTGATGTGGGTGCTTGTTGTGTTAAGTGGAACCTAGGCCAAGTTGGCTAGATAAACCTACCTTGGTTTGTTAGACCTTGGAGTCCCATTTTTTAAATCTCACATGCCTCCCTTTTGATAAAATCTAATGACATGAGCATTACTTATGATGATACAAGCATATATGATGTGGTAAAATTTGATGATTTGGCATTGCATAATGGTGTGACACTTAATGATATTAAAATACTTTTGCTTAAAAATGCTGATATGGTACCCAGGTGTTGTAGGTGAGTTGGAGAGGAGAGGGAAATCCTCCAAGAGAGGTCCCAAGTTCAAATCTCCACCCTACCAAAAAGCTAAATTGGGTATCCAAAATCCAATTGATAATGTTGGTGCGGGTAGGGTCGGGTGCGACTCCCGGGTGACTTTGACGGTGTAGAACCCCCTATTCGTGGTCTCTCAGACCAAGGCAGCCCCGCAAGGGGTTTTTCGCTTAAAAAAAAAAATGTTAACATGGTAACTTATGACATGTCATTTTGTATGATACCTCATGATGATGTGGCATTTTTTACAACACCTCATGTTGACCTGGAAATTGATGACGTGGTAGGTGCCCTAGTAGATAACATGGCATAAAATGATATATTGAGTGCTACAATGGTAGGGGATGATGTTTCAATAGTCAATGTGGTAGGTAAATTGCCATATGGTGGGTATAAATATGGGTGCAACCATTCACGTTCCACCAAATCATCAAACCCAATGACTATAAAATCACACATTCAACAACAAATTTAGTAAAGCATGGATTTCAAAGTAAATCAAGACACAACAAGTGGAGTAGTGTGGTTCATAACTTATATATAAAATCAAAGCATGACAAGCAATGAATTCCAGTTCATGGGTATACTTCCCAATGGTCTGCATAGTCAACACTAGTTGGAAACCCTCATATTTAGATTATGATAAATGGTGTCACCTCATTCATCAATATGTGATCTAGTCAATTCATAATTGTAACTTCCTTAACAACTCATGTAGCAACATTTGGTAGCCTCCAATTTACTATAAGTACAAAAAAAAATCAAATTTTCAATTTTTTTTGGAGGCATTTTGTGTGATTTTTGGACAAACTTTAAGTTCGATAACTTTTGCATACAAAATTATTTTGAGCTTTTTTTTTCAAATTGCATGGATTTTTGAGGTCCATGCATTAGTAGTTTTGTTTTTTATCACAACTATATGTAGGAATTTGCATTTTTATAGGAAACTAATGGATCAACATGTACCCTTGTTCAATGGTCCAAATTGTGCCACTTAGAAAATCAAGATTGAAGCTTTGCTCTAGAGTAAGTGGTTGCTCAAATAAATAAATGTGGAACATAGGGAGACTAATTATAAATAGGGGAATAAGTTATATAAGGATAATAAGGATGAGGATCTTGGTGTGATAGCTTTTTTTATTGAAAATATTTATAACACTCATATTAGTAGCATCATGGATCCTAATGAGCTACTTGAGAAATTTCAAGGAGTATGTGATTGCATTGATTCTACACAATCCAATATGTTAGAGGAAGAACATGCTACTTTGACTATGGAATTTTTTTATATTGTTGATGCATACATCATTAAGTTTAAGAAGTTGCAAGATGATATTCATATTGCTAGAGGAATTCTAAAGGTGATAGGATAAGACAAGAAACTATGAACAAGGAGAAAAATCTTTAACTACTCAACATTATATCCAAAAATATTTTAGAAACATATGAGATAGTTGTTGTTGTGTTTGATATGCTTTATTTCTACTTTCCAAATTCTCCTCCATCACCAACTAATGATGCAATCAAATATCTTCTCCATTATTAGGCTTGAAGATAGAGCTACAAGGATCATTCTTCATCAATTAAGCTCATCCAAAAGAAATGGTCAAAGCTCAAAATTATAATAAGTCAAAGAAAATTTTAAAAACAAGTCTAATAAGCTCTTCAAAGAAACATGTGAGTCTTGTAAGAATGGACACAAAATATATTTTGCCAAATTTACATCAAGAAGGTTAAAAAGCAACAAAAGGGGATGTTGGTGTTGCTCTCTTTTATGCATAGGGTGAGGACAATTGTAATGGTAAAACCTCATAGGATCATGTAGCTATTCATTCAACATATTATACATCCACCTCTTCTGATGTTTGGATGGTAGATTTAGAGGCAACAAGGCACATGATAAAGCACAAATATTTTCTCTAGGGTTACTTCATATTGCATTCAAAGGAACATAGCTTCATCAGAGTTGAATCTTCATTACATATGGTAGGTTATGGAGAGTTTAGTATTGGATTATCTTTTGTTGAATTTCTTTGTGTTCCAAGTGTTGGCCCCAATATTTTATTTATCTACCACATTAATCATATGAACAAAAGGTATAATTTTGGCTTTATCGTTAGGCAATCAAGGATATAGACAATGTATTCTAGATAATTTCTTTATGTTGTTGTGATGAGTCTAATTAAATGTATAAGCTAGGGGAAATATTGACTCTTACCCTCTAAGTGGTGCATTCAAGGGATGTATTCTAGGTAAGCATCACAAGGAGACCATTTCAAAAGGGATAGTGAGACATGCTACTCATACCTTAGAGATCATATATGGTGATACATGTGCACCCATGGATACACCCTCTATTTCTAGAAATAGGTGCTACCTTATATTTATGATGATTTCTCTAGGTATTTGTGGTTATATATTATTTGTACCAAGGTTGAGGACTTTGAGAAATTCAAGGATTTCAAAGCACTAGTAGAGAACTAGCTAGATAAAAAATCAAGTGTCTTGGATCAAACACAGGATACGAGTACATGAGTAATACCTTTCATGACTTTTTGAATCTTCATAGCATAGCATTCCAAAGGGTTATTCAAAATACTCTAGAGCAAAATGGGACAACAAAGAGGAAGAACAATCATTTGTATCACTCTTTATAGTATTTTTACCAATAGGAGGTAGCACAATTTTTGGAGTGAGGTCATCACTTGTGCAACATATATCATTAACATGATTCCCACTACACCAATCTAAGGTATGATACCTCATGAGAGTTTGATAGGCAATAAGCCTAATGTGTCTTAGTTTTGTATCTTTGGGTTTTTACCATGGGTTTACATACCCCAAACATATTTATAAAAAGGAGGTATTGAAGAGTCATAGATATATTCACGTGGATATTTATATACATCTAAGGAATTCCATATCTATGATCATCAAAGGTATGGTATCCTTATTTGAAGAGATGTGATTTTTAAGAGGTTCTCCCAAGGGCTTCATCAAGTCCACCACCAGATATTTTAAAAGAATATCTTATTTTAATTATTGTAGTATAATATTTAGAGATTCTTGTAGGCTTTATTTCTATTAGAATTTCCTCTTCATCTTCCAATGAAGGCCCTATGCCTATAGATTTAACTGCTTTTTAGGAAACACTATCTTCAACACCTTTAGTCTCAAGCTTATAGAACATTTATCTTGACACATCAGTTCCTTATGCTATAGTATTGGATGATGATGTGAGTGATGAGTTTTATTTGAAATCTTTAGATTTATATTCTAATGTTGCTCTTCCATAGGATGCTTCTAGTTCTTCCACAATTCATCCAACATCCAAGTGGATTAGGATATTTGTGGAGGATGCTTAGCCTATTTTGTTTATAGTGTGACACTAGAAGATCTTTTTTGAGCATTATCTCAAAGGTTGATCATTCTAGAGATCCCCTCATATATTCTTAGGCTAAGGGTAGACTAGAGTGAGAAGATGTCATGCTTATAGAGTATGAGCCCTTAATGAAGAAGTAGACATGGTAGCTTGTTCCTCTTATAAAAGGTAATAGTGTGGTTGGGTGCAAATCGGTATATAGGACCAAGTACACTTTCAATGGCTAGGTGGAAAAGAATAAGGTAAACAATGTTGCTAATGGATTCTCTTAATAAGAGGGAATTGACTATTCATATACATTTGCTCCAATTATTGGTATGGATTCCATCAAGATGATTATTTCTATAGTTACTTCTTATAGTTGTAAGGTATATCAGATGGATGTGGAGAGTGTCTTCCTCCATGGTGGGCTTCAAGAGGATATCTACCTAAGGAAACCACATAGTTTTGATCTTGAGGATCCTATTCCCTTGGTTTGTTGATTAATTGGGTCCTTGTATGGACTTAAGCAAGCACCATGCAATTGGAATGAGAAGATCCACTATTTTTTCCTCAATTATGATTTATGGCAATATAAGGTCAAATAGGATGTTTACATTAAATATTAAGATGTGGAGACCTTGGTTATTATACTATATGTGGATGATCTTCTAATTATAAGCAACTCTCCTAACTTAATTCAAGATATGAAGTCATGACTTTGTGCTTCCTTTAAGATGATAAGTTTTGAGCTCTTGTACTATTCCTTAGGAATTCATATTGATCAAACTAATTTTGGAATCACTATCTCACTATAGACACCTAAAACATGTTATATTGATGATACTACCTATATGGACCCCTTTAAGGCCATATGGCCCACCTTGGGTAGCCCTAGGGCTTAACAATGGTTTTTACCACTCAAACATGAAAGGAATTTTCCTTTGCAGCCAAAATCGTCCCTCCAGAGGATGGCCTCCAAAGATCATCTTACCCTAAGATGACCCCTAATCATGATCATCTCACCCCGAGATGGCCTGCAAACATGATCATCTTACCCCAATACGATCACGCCAAAAGCAAGTTCTTGCCACAGTTCAAACAATTACACATGCCAGCTGGACATAACGGTATAACAAGGCCAAGTTGCATGATGGTTATCAAGAAGTAGTTACATTTCTTGATCCCAACCACTTCTTGGCTTCTCTTACAATATTTGGACTCCCATTTGGAAGTATATTTAAAGGTGCTTAGCCTTCATTGAATATAACTAGCAATTTCATGTAAGGAAGTGTTGTTGAACTAAAGAATTAAAGAGATCACATTCTCAAAGCAACGAAGTGCTATCAAAATTCAACCATGAAGATTCTAAGCATGTCAATGGATCATCTCAAAGGTTGAAGATCAAAATGATGCTTCTTTTATCATTCAACACCCGTGCTTCGATGTCATATTCCGCCCCTAGGTCGTTCCTCATGAGCGCACCAAGAATGTTAACTCATCCATAGATCAAACCTGGCATCACCTCGCATCGACCACAAGGAAATTTGCTCATAGTTTAGCGATCGTCTCGCTCAGAGACATCCCGTAGACACAATCATCTCACCCTAAGATGGCTCATAGGCAAGACCATCTCGCATAGAGATGGCCTCCCGATAGAGATCTATTTCCCCTATTTTCTTTCTCTCATTAGATTTAGCAAAATTTCAATTACTATTTAGCATAGTTTGATTATATTTTCATGCATTTATTTATCATATTGTAGCTTCTTTATTGTTTTCTTTATCATCATTATGGGCCTTATCTTGGAAGGCTCTTCATATGCTTTTGATGCTCTTTAGATTTCTTTGTGTGCAAATTACAAGTCTTTACAATGGAGCAAGTGGCATGAAGATTCACACCTCACCATCATACATCGCGACAGTCACCAAAAACCTATCAAAAATCCGTTTGTGAGATGCAAGAGAGATCCTAGGAGATGCACCTTGGATTACTTTTCTTATTGTAAATTTTTATCAAAATAGTAGCAAATCCCTCAAAGGGATCCCATTGTAACCTCTCTTGAAGGACAAAATTTATGTTAATAAAAGGGCACCACTATTTCATATCTTATTTGTCATTATGGTTACATAATTTTCTATCTAGTTTGTTCTTTATTTCATTGCATAGGTGTACAATCTCTTTTTCAGTATTTTCAGTGGCGATCATGATTGAACCTAGTCCATATTTTGCAATTTCATTGCTAATTACTGTCTTTCTTGGTGTTTTTGAGTTACAGGTATCATCGTCTCTGATAAATACGGTCAACAGACACAACCATCACCTATAGAGATGGTCAGTAGGTGCCACCATCCCTCCTAGAGATGGCCTTGTACCAAAGAGCAAAAATACCATAAAATAGCATCTTCATCGGATGTAGGCTATCATAGTAAGCTATCCTAAATTTATTTCCCTGCTTTCAGTAAAGACAAATAGATTTCTCATGCTTAATTGAAATAATTTTAGAGGGTTTTTCATCTTTAAGACATTTTGTCCTTGACCATCCCTGGGTCAGACGACCTTGATTTGTGGTCATCCCTATCCCAGACGACCCCTGTTTCTGACCATCTCTGTGCTAGATGGCCTCTTCTATAGACCATCCCCTACAAATATGGCCTTTGTTTGATTACTTTTGTGGTATGATTACTTACTGCTTGTTTAAAGGTTGCTCATGTAGGGTTTTGCATTTTATAGGTTTCTAAAAATTAAAACATTCATTATTTAGAAATCTAAATTTGAAACTTTATTTTTATGCATTAGTGAATGAACATGGAATGCTCTAGATTTTTACTTTCTTTTACAAAAAATAAAAATAACCCCACACACCACGTTTCACTTTAATATTAATGAGTTGGATTTCATCACCAACCATTAATTAAGACTAGCAACGATGGGCTTCATCTCCATCCACTAGCTCGTACCCTCGAAACTTAGTGGCCATAGGATTAGGGGTTTCAACATAAAAACACACTAAACAATATAGGTAATCATGAAGAAAAATTAAAAGAGATAATCACATTGTATACTTTGTTTATTTATTTACTATTTATGTAATCAACATAAAATCCTACCGTTCGATCTGGGACCTAATAATGAATGGTCCAAATTTACAAAGGAAAAATACATCTATTTTTGGCTAAAAATAAGACATTCAAATTAAGGAGAGAATCAAGCTCCACAACCAACGAACGTCTCCAAACTAGTCCAGAGGACATGGCAATCCCTGAATGGCATCCTAGGTTTTATCATAACACCAATACCATCCACAGGGTGTTAGACCTTCAAGATATCCCTATTAAGGAGACACCCATAGGTCCTTCGAAAACCTTCCTAACTTGGACACCCTGATAGAATTTTATAAAAAGAATAATCCACCCATTGAGGGGCCTAGTAGGTCAATGTCGAGGGTTCACATTTTGGCTTACTCTATACATCAATAAAAATATGAACATGAGTATACACCATGGCCTAGCCTAGATGAGCAAGCCACCCTACTTGATCAACCAAGGATGAGTCAAAAATATGCTCATCTAGATAGGTATGACACTCATAGTAAGATAGCCCCATCAGCCCATGCCTTTATTACAGATGAGGAAGAGGAAGACTCAAGTCATCTTCCTACTCATGGAGAGTACTTCACGTAAGCACATTATGCCTCTATGCAACCTGAATATACAGAGCTTACATCTAAGCTTGAATATCATGTATTCCTCATAGATGAGGAAGAGGACCCAAGTCATCCTCCTACTCCTCATGAAGAGTACTTGGTGCAACCATGTTGCATCTCTACATCGCCCAACTATACAAAGCCCATTCATAAACCAAAATATCAGGTCAATGTAACCTTTAGGGATCATGGGAAACAAGTAATAGATCCTACTAGGGGAGAAAGACAAGATAAACCCATCCGTATTTTAGATACAAGGATACATAGACCCCATACAAGTGAGCAAAAAAATCATATTCATTAGGCACTTAGGCCAAATATTAACAAACAAAAATAATTAAATCAACAATGGGTGGACCCACAATGGGCACACCTACAAAGGTTGTATCAACAAAGGATACAACAAGAGCAACAAAAGATACAACAAGAGCAATCGTAAAAGGTATTACATGAAGTGGTGCCTACACCTAGCACCCATAGGATGCACCAATGCATAAGGCACCCAATATAGTATCAAAATATTCTCCCTCAACCATACCAAAATCATGTTCAACATCAAAGGCCGCTACCTGGTTATCATCAAGAACCTCATACTCCTCAATAGTACCAAGATCAACAAGAAGAGGAATTATATGAAGAGCCCCAACAGGGACATCAAGAACAAGTAGATACCTACCTTGAATCTATTTATGATGAGGTACCTAATGATCATACTTATCACCCACCTCAACATCAAAATTGGCCTCCTCTACCTAATCAAGGGTGACAATAGGTAGATCATATCATTTTACCAAAGGCATACAAAGTGCTAATTGATCGGATAAATTCATTAGAAAAACAAGCTCAAAGTTCATTTTATCAAAAACCCACACTAAGGTAGCTTAGCAATCAGCCTCTGCATCCATCAGTGCCATCACCGCCATACCCACCATATTTCAAGATGCCTAAACTTGAAAAGTTCAAAGGTGATGAAGACGCGCAAGAGCACATGATAAGCTTCATCAATATGTGCTTTCGTCTTCAAGATAATGACTCCTTGATGTTGAGAACCTTCCTTATAACATTAGCTGGGGGTGCTTTGGAATGGTATAACCATCTACCATGCCATAGCATATACACCTTTGAGCAATTAGCCAATGCATTTTTGGAACATTTTACCTTTAGCATTAAGAAAATGACAAACTTGATTGACTTGTCTAGCCTTCATCAATTTGATGATGAGCCAGTCATGGAATATGGCAATAGGTGGAGAAAGGTGATGTCAAAATTACCTTTCACCCTACCCATAATGGAACTAACTTGAATGTTCACTAGAATTTGTTCAAAGTAGATCTCGCTCTTCTTACAATTACAACAATATCAAACATTTGAGGAGGCCTTAGCATAGGCCAAGGTTATTGAGGACATCAAGGTCTAGGAGGGTGATATTCAACTCCGTAAAAGGGAATGGCCAAAAAAGAATATTAAAGGTGACAACATGCAACAAAAGGTGGTCCCAGTCAATCAAGTTGTTTTGAGTATCCCTAGATCCTCAAACCAGGCCGCACCACCTCAACTACCAGTGCAGCCTAATTACCAAGCTTAGCCTCCACTGGCCCAAAATCATACGTAACAGAATCAAATACAAGGCCAACAATGTTGGCCACCATGATAATATACTCATTTTCCAGAGACATTAGCATTGATCTTCAATCGATTATGTGAGGCACGAGCAATCAATATTCCTAAGATCCATCCATTGAAACCTAATAAGCATAGATCAAAGGGGCACAGGGAAAATCTATATTGTGCTTACCATCAACAAAGGGGTCATGACATCTAGACATGTTACCCCTTTAGATATTTAGTACAAGATATGATCGAGAGGCAAGAGCTTTAGATTGGCAATCCTCTTGCCCCAAACAACCAACCAATAGGAGTCTTCCAAGACCCCTTACCCACACACGAAGCAAACACAACACCTACCAATCAAGTAGAGCAACCTAAGTAGGTGAATCAGGTGCATGTCAATCCACCTCTCCAAGAGTTTGTGGGAATGATCAGTGTTGTAACAGAGGACCAAGAATATCAAAATCAATCTATGCAACTTGTGGCTTCATCCAACATTTCCTCTTCGCTCATTGCATCTCATCAAAACATCGGCATTGCACATAATTCATTGCCACAATAGGAGGGGTTCACTTTCATCACTCCTCCCAGTCAGATCAATCACATCACATCAAGCATAGTGCATAGTGGGGGTGCTCAAGGTGTCACACCTTCCCCATCAGCCACATCACAACCAATGATGCAATTTGGGGATTCTGAAGGTATTACACCTTCCCCACATTCATCGATCACCACACACTTTGGGGGTACTTAAGGTATCACACCTTCCCCCTACAAAAAAATCATCAAAAATTCCAAAAAAAACTAAAAAACAAAAACCACAAAAACAATACAAAACATCAAAAATACAAAAACATTTACATTATGTCATCATGCATTTTGTTGCATTCATTGATTAGTTGCATTAGGTATATTCATCCATTGCACTTGCATTAGGACAAGTTATGTTTGCATTCTTACGAATGACACCATGTTTGTATGCCAGTCATGAGTCTTGAATCAACCTTATCCATCATCATCATTTGCAGTTTTCCTTATGAGCTTTTGCTTATTAAGGGGTCCTCATAAGATAGGTTAGATACCGGATGAATATCAACAATGATATTTATACGATCACTAACTATTTTACGCACACCTTTTAGTTTGCAAAAGAGCATAGGGAAAACCCCCACATACCATATATCACTACCATCCACATTCCCCTTTGTGAGTAACTATGTTTTTCAACACAACCAATAAGTTGCTATAGGGTGTTCACTAGGGTTTTTCGGTCATTCAGCCATCCCTAGTTTTCTTTTTAGATTTTGTAGAAAGCTATCTTGGCTTTTAGAAGGTAAGGTCTTGCTTTGATAGTACCTTGCATATATCAAAATCCCAACACAATTTTACACATTTAACACATGAGTTTGAACAAGGAAGGATGATACTACAACGTAGTCCTTGCCACCTTGAGTGAAAGGTTTCCCTTGCTCATCCTATTATGCGCATGGCCTAGGATGCTGAGAATTGACAAAAGGACAAGATCCCCCCTATCCAAGCAATCCCCTTGCTCTTCCACAAAATGAGAAAATTCCCAAAAAAAAAAGAAATTATGGTTTTCACCACTAATAAAATCCCTTGCTCCTAAAAAGAGTGGTTTTCACCACTAAGTATAAAAAAATATATATATATATATGAATGAGCAAGTATCCCAAGCAATCAAAAGAAAATAAAGGGGTAATGAGCTTGAATCCCTAGAATCCTCAGTTATTCAAAAACCATGGGGCGATCTCCATTACAACAATGGGTTGAATGAAACCCGCCTGGCAATGGAGTAGCCTTACGCATGGTGATATTTCTATCACATTAGCGACCTTCTTTTGTATAGACCAATGTTAGCTTACGATTGAGCTAGCTTTTGGTGGCTTGTATTGCTTAGTAGTCTAGTCCAACTACATCCAAAATCAGGATAATGATGACCATAGGGTGATCCTCATTACAACAATGGGTTGAATGAAACTCGCTTGACAATGAGGTAGTCTTATGCATCATCTAATGAACAACACATGCACACACAGGGATATTGAATATTTGGATCCTAGCAAATTTTTATCTTACAAAGTCATGTATAGCCAGTATACAATTTTTGATTGGTCAACTAGGGTGTTTGAGTCTCATGAAAGACCTTGTTGTGCCCTCATAACATCTCACTATTTCACATCCATCATTTACATTTCACCATATCATTCCATACAATTCAACTTCAAATGTATGAATTTTGGTGAAAAGGTTGACATTTTGATTCATAACTTTCATACATTCTTTGGTGCCTACATTTAGATTGCTTTTCATCTTAGATTCATTCAATATGTTTTAGCATATAAACACAAACATCAAATTTTACATCATCATGTCATTTGCACATAACATCTATGCATACATAATCAATGTCTAGGCATACATCCATTATCCATAACATAACATAAGCAATCAAAATGCTCCAAAGGCACTTAAGCCCTTTGGTCAAATCAATCCAAAAACACCCCAAAGACCCTTAAGCCCCTTTGGTTACATCAATTCAAAATGCTCCAAAGACACTTAAGCCCTTTGGTCAAATCAATCCAAAAATACCCCAAAGGCACTTAACCCCTTTGGTCACATCAATTCAAAACACTCCAAAGACATTTAACCCCTTTGGTCACACCAATTCAAAAGCCCCAAAGGTACCTAGCACCTTTGGTCAATACAAAAGGCTCCAAAGGTACCCTAATTCCTTTGGTCAAGTTCATATCAAAAGGCTCCAAAGGCATCTAACCCCTTTGCTAATATCAAGTAAAAAATCTTGAGTGATCCTCATATACAATGATTTACCCTAGTCCCTTGGCAGTTGTAGTGATTGGTTATCCATACAATCTAGTAGGAGGCGTAGATCACCATAAGGACACTCATCATAAACACAATTCAAAAAGCTCCAAAGGTACCCCAATTCCTTTGGTCAATTCAATCCAAAAGGCTTCAAAGGTACCCCAATTCCTTTGGTTAAATTCGTTTCAAAAGGCTTCCAAAAGCATCGAAGTGCCATCATCTCAACTCCCTAAGAAGGCCATGTGGTTTGACTTCTCCAAGGGATAGAGATGTATATTTCCTTCTTCCATTCAGCCTCAAGTGATACTTGTATATAGTGATTCACCTCTCAAAAGAATCGAATTGTTATCATCTCAATTCTCTAAGAAAGCCATGGCGCTAGACTGCTCCAAGGGATAGAGATGTACAATTACCAATATTGGTTGAAATCATGATTGTAATGGGATCTTCCCCTCTTTCACTTTTGCAAGGGCCCTACAAAACCCAATTCAAGTCATCTTAGTCAAGTGACTTTTCACTTTCATCATTTGCCATCTCCTTTATCAACTCGTCGCTTGAGGGGGTAGTCATATAATTAAAAAATTCATAATCAAATCAACAATCAAACACTCAATCATGCAAATTGTGTTCGTTCAATAATCATTGTCGAAGACAATCATGTACCCTCCTTGCTTGGGGAAAAAAACAAAAACAAATTCAAACAAACTGGATAACTTATATTCTAATTGCCAGTAAGGCTAATGTGTAGACTTAATCTTGTATTCCAATTTCCCCTAAGGCTAAGGTGTAGACTTAAGCTTATCTTCCAATTGCCCCTAAGGCTAATGTGTAGAATTAAGCTTGTCTTCTAATTGCTACTAAGGCTAAAGTGTAGACTTAAGCTTATCTTCTAATTGCCACTAAGGCTAATGTGTAGACTTAAGCTTTTCTTATAATTGCCACTAAATCTAATGTGTAGACTTAATCTTATCTTCCACTTACCCCTAAGGTTAAGGTGTAGACTTTAGCTTATCTTCCAATTGCACCTATGGCTAATGTGTAGACTTAAGCTTGTCTTCTAATTGCCACTAAGGCTAAGGATTAGACTTAAGCTTATCTTCTAATTTCCACTAAGGCTAATGTGTAGACTTAAGCTTGTCTTCCAATGCCCCAAAGATTACCAAAATCAAGTTCTTCAACTTGTCAAAAGCAATGATTCAAAAATGCATGCTCTTTCCATGATTGGGGCATCTAACGTTGATTAGGTTAATGAATAACCTTAATCAATTTGACCATTTTAGATCATCTATTTTTACTCCACGTGTTTTCACACAATTAATCCCAAAAAGGGGTATTTGTAGACATCTAAAACACGTCATATTAAGAAGACTACCTATATAGATCCCTTTAAGGCTATATGACCCACCTTGGGCAGCCCTAGGGCTTAACAGTGGTTTTTACCACTTAAACAAGAAAGGAATTTCCCTTTGCAGTCGAAACCATCCCTATAGAGAATGGCCTCCAGAGACCATCTTACCCCAAGATGACCCTCAATCGTGATCGTCTCACCTTGAGATGGCCCGCAGACACGATCGTCTTACCTCGAGATGGTTGCGCCACCACAACTCAAATAATTACACGTGCCAGCTAGACATAATGGTATAATGGGGTCAAGTTATGCAATGGTTATCAAGAATCAGTTATGTTTCTTGATCCCAACCACTTCTTGGCTTCTCTTACAAGCTTTGGACTCCCATTTGGAAGTATAGTTAAAGATGCTTAGCCTTCATTGAATATAACTAGCAATTTCATGTAATGAAGTGTTGTCGAACTGAAGAATCAAAGAGATCTCATTCTCAAAGCAACGAAGTGCTGTCAAAATTCAACCATGAAGCTTCCAAGCATGCCAATGGATCATCTCAAAGGTTGAAGATCAAATTCATGCTTCTTGTATAATTCAATGCCCTTGCTTCGGCGTTAGATTTCGCCCCTAAGTAGTTTCTCACGAGCACACCAAGAACATCAACTCATCCATGGATCAAACCTGGCATTGCCTCACATCAGCGACAAGAAAATTAGCTAACATTTTAGCAATCGTCTCACTCAAATACGGCCCGCAGGCACAACCATCTCACCTTGAGACAGCCCGTAGGCAAGACCATCTTGCACAAAGATGGCCTCCTAGCAAAGATCTGTTTTCCTTATTTTCTTACTCTCATTAGATTTAGTAGCATTTCAATTACTATTTAGCATAGTTTGATTACATTTTCATGCATTTATTTTTCGTATTTCAGCTTCTTTATTGCTTTCTTTATCATTATTATGGGCCTTATCTTGGAAGGATCTTCATATGATTTTGATGCTCTTTATATTTCTTTGTGTGCATATTACAGGTCTTTACAATGGAGCAAATGGCATAAAGATTCACACCTCACCATCATACATCGTGACAGTCACCAAAAACCTATCAATAATTAGTTTGTGAGATGCAAGAGAGATCATGCGAGATACATCTTGGATTACTTTTCTTATTGTAAATTTGTATCAAATTGGTAGCAAATCCCTCAAAGGGATCCCATTGTAACCTCTCTTGAAGGACAAAATTGATATTAATAAAAGAGTACCACTATTTCATATCTTGTTTTTCATTATGGTTACATAATTTTCTATCTATTTTGTTCTTTATTTTATTGCATAGGTGTACGATATCTTTTTCAATATTTTCACTCATATCCCAAGTGTGCTTTGGATCTCCTTGAACACTTTGGAATGGAGGATTTTAAGTTTGCTCTAGCACCTCTTGCTTCAAGATTGAAGATTCAAGCTAATTATATGATTGCCTTAGTGGATGCCACTTTATATTGGTCCCTTGTGGGAGGCATCCTCTATCTTACCCACATATGACCCAATATTGCCTTTGTTAGTAGCTATTATTTTAGCTACATGCAGGCCCCTTAAGAGTTTTATTGGACTACAACCAAGAGGATCCCCAAATACATTAGAGGTACTTATCACATGGGAATTCATCATTTAGTTGGTTCACATCTAATTTGGATAGGGTTTTTATACGTATATTAGGCCAATAATTTTGATGAGTGGTGCTCCACTATATATTTTATCATTTATCTAAGTTGTAACATTGTTTCATGGTGCTCTAGATGACAATCTACTATGTCTTAGACTTCCATGAAATTTGAGTATTGTGTTTCCAATGAGACATATAAGCATGTTTGATGGATGCTTATGATTTGGAGTAGGTGGACATTCCTCAAACCTACCTTGTCACTTTTTAGTGTGAAAATTAAAGCACCATCCATCTTGTCTATAATTCAATGTTTTACTAGTGGACCAAGCATGTTGAGATTTCGATGCATTGTGTTAGATTTTAGCTTAGGGATGGATGTTGAAATATGTGGTGATTAAGCTTCACTTAAGTCCATGACCATATTTGTATTGTATTGTATGTGTAATCCCTTTAAGCCTTTGTAAACCTTGTAAAAGCTATCTTTATAATACTTTATTATTTAAAACTAAAGGTAACTTTTAATCAGGTATAAGTACCTCTTCCTAGTAATAATTTTATTATCAGTTGGAGTGTATTCTATTTTTCTACAGTGATATTATTTGGTGTCCATAGATACCCCCTTATATTTTATGTATTGCTTTTTGTGTAAATAGTTTTTAAGAATAGTGGGTAATGCATTAACTCCATTTGTTTATGGAAATTGTTGTGAAATCTAACAACAAAGATATTGGAATCTAACTAGGCATAGAAGTATAGGTAGAAGGCCCTAAAGGAGAATCCTTTCTCGTGGTTCTATTTTTATAGGTATATTTTTATGGAAGAAGGAAAAGAAATCCATGATGATTATGACCTTGACAACCACATTAACGATCAAATCGTAACCTCCCTCATTGGGTTAAAGCACAACTAGAGCATAGAGAAAGTTGCAACTTGCTCCCAAATGAGGTATGAAACAGGTGAGGAGGGCCATGGAAAATTATTAAAGGGAAGGCTTGATCAAGATTTTTCTTAAAAAAATGACAAGAAACATCTACAAGGGGCTTCCAAAGGGAGGAGAGATGGAGAATCTAACCAATTACAGACCAATAGCCCTTTGCAATATGATCTACAAGATCATCACCAAGATAATAGCCAATAGACTAAAAGCTATATTACCAAATATCATATCTCCTAAATAAGGGAGATTTGTGTAGGGAAAACAAATATTAGATGGGATTGTAATAGCACAATAAACTATACATCATATGGACCAAGGAAAGAACAAAGGAATGTTCCTAAAGTTAGATCTATCCAAGGCCTATGGTTAAGTGAGTTAGGAATTTCTGGATCAAATGTTGCAAAGATTTGGATTCCAAAAAGATTGGATCAACTGGATACTTGAATGCATATCCACAGTCTCTTTTTCAGTGCTCATCAATGGAACCCCCTCCCCACTATTCAAGGATAGCAAAGGAATTAGACAAGGAGATCCTCTCTCTATATTTGATCATTATTTTTGCAGAAGGACTAGGAAGACTCATATAGAAGAAAAAAGCAGAGAACAACATTACAGGAATTCAAATAAACAGAGATATAGCTATCACTCATCTACAATTCGTAGATGATATAAGATTATGGGGGAAGCAACAATAAAATAAGCAACCAGTATCAAAGAAATATTAGACTGCTAGACCGCAACCACTGGCCAACTTCTAAATGAATAAAAATCCAAAGTTGTCTTCTTTAATGTTCATAAGATAATTAGATATCAGATAGCAAACATTCTTAGGTTCTCAATGGCCGTGTGTCCATTAGATTACTTGGGAAATTTCCTTAACAAAAAAAAACCTAAAAAAGAAAGATTGGAAATCCATAAAAGATAAAATTTTCTCAAAGTTGTCACACTGGTCTCATAGATGGTTAAGCTTTGGAGGTAGAGTCACACTTTTGAAGTCAGTGTTACAAGTGATGCCAGTTTACAAATTTTCCATTTTAGAAGCCCCAAAGAGCATACTCAAATATTTGGATAAACTGATGAGAAACTTCTTATGGTCAGGAACATAAGAAAATAAAAAAAATGCTTTGGTAAGCTGGGAGAAAGTCTATCAACCAAAGGAAGAGGGAGGTCTTGGAATCAGAGCTGCATCAACAAACAACCTAGCACTAATAGGGAAGTTATACTGGCGGTGGATCACAAACCCAAATCAGTTATGGATTCAAGTTCTAAAAGCTAAATATTACCCTACACACAAAATGGAGGATGTCCCACGGTTTTTAGTTATAGGTGTGGGATCAGAGATATGGAAAACACTCAAAAGAGGGACCTCACTGATTAAGGAAGACTTACATTGGAAAGTAGGTGATGGGAGAAAAGTTAGATTGTGGGATGATTCTTGGGAATTTTCCCCTCCATTATCAAACAATACCCTCATCTTAGTGGCATCAGATAGACTCTTCATAATCATGGCCAAACTCTTATATCTCAGTATCTCATCCCCCCAAGCCAACAACTAGCAGCTTCAAGAATATGGCAAAATGTGGATCAGTGGTTAGGTGAATAATGGAAAGCTGAAAAACGTGAACTGAAAGAAATTCTAGAAAAAAGAACATGGCTATGGAAATATGGACCTGACCAACTAGCATGGGGATATGGAAAACAAGGCACTTACACAGTGAAAGTAGGCTACCGAAAGGCTCACCAAAGTAGCAAGAACCAACCCCAACAACAACATCCTTGGAAAGAAATATGGCAACCAAAAGGTTGGTCGAAGGTTAATTGTTTTATATGGTAGGTTGCTCACAAAAGCATTATGACTCAATATAATATGAGGAGAAAGGGGTTGGTTCATTGGGCCTAGTAGATGTGTAATGTGCTTCCAAGAGGTAGAAACTATAAACCACCTCCTTTTTTATTGCTCCTATGCTTACACAATATGGAATTGGTGGTACTCCATATTTAGCCAAACAAAATGGTATCCTCCTAATGGTAGTAATTTTTGGGACTATTGGTCACATAACACCTTCAAATCCAAAACACTAAGCACAACTTGGAATTTAGGGATTGGATTCATCTGCTGACAAATATGGTTGGAACGGAACAACAAAATTTTTAGAGAGGAATTCGGCTTAGAAGAGAGGACCTGGGGGATTATGTTAAGGAAGTTATTAGAAACAATGCAAACCAAAGTACAGGAAGAATCTCCGATGATAGAGGTAGAACAAGATATTTGGGCACAACTATGGAATCAAATTCAACATGAAAGTAATCAAGAATAGAAAAAAGAACAAAGAGGTATCCAGTAATCTTTGTTGGAAGAGGACATATACAGTTAAGAAGGAGGTAAATTTTAAAGAACAGGGGATTCAGAGATCCTAGGCAGATAAAAGAAAATAGAAAAATTGCATTTTGAGCCTTGCCAAGAAAGGTAGGATATCAAAATGGATTTGTATAAGTTGATCAATTTTTTTTGGAATAAATTTTTTACCTTTTACTAAAAAAAACATCTACAAGGGGCAAAAAGGAGAAAAGCAAAAGCAGGCGTAACTTAGAGTCCTATCCCCTTAGATTTTTGTTAGTTAGGAAGTTATTGTTGTAATGAGTAAGGTTGTTAAGCTATTCACCAATGAAGCATATTAGAGAGGGACGATAGATGAATAAGGGACAATGTGACCTACTACAAAATGAAAATTACCATATCCAAAGCACGTGCCCACCCAAACTTCAAAAGCTACCCCTTGTTGAAATTTGTGTAATTTGGTCTTCTATAGTCCAAGGCCAAAAATGTGATGAGGTGCTTATAAGTGCCATTTATGTAGCCCATGGGCATGTGATTATTTAAGCATACGAGCATTCCTCATTTATGTAAGATTACGGGTATGTTCATATAAGCCTACAAGCCCCTTTCACATTTCATCCTAATCCACCTTTATGGATAACCTCACCTAAAAGGGTAATTTATTATTATTTTATTATGAGGTTAACTTTAAGGTTAAGTTTATATTATCCTTAGGTTAACCTCTCATTGGGTATTTGGTATCACTATAAATACCCCTCAATGAGGACCCATTATAAGTGTGAACAAAATATGATATTTTGGGGTGCCCATAGGCACTAGCCCTATACTTCTTGTCATTTCCTTTCATTTTCTTGTCATTTATTATTGCTATCTTCTAATCGTATCAACTTCTTTTTGGTATATGATTATGTTCAATGAATGTTTTGGAATGGTTATGGAAAATATTGCAAATTTGAACATGGTATTAGAGCAAGATCTAAACAGCTTCACTTATGAGCAAAAGGATGATTAATCTTATCTATTATTTGAATTAGCATTTAGGTCATATTTTTTAAGGTTCTTACATTTGAAATTTTTAAATTTTGTTTTTGGCACCATTCACAAATTAAATCATGCAACCTATTGTCATATGTCTACACAATTTGACATAGATGTGACACATCAACATGGATAATGCAATGGTCATGTGCTCTAGGAGTTGGAAGATTGATCATTCAAATCCTAGCCCATCCTCCATTTACTATAGTCACAAATCTTCTATGATATTGTATTTTTCCATCCACCATCAAGATTGACATATTAGTAGGGTTCATTGTTAGTTGGGAGCTAGTCGTAGGATCAAATCACCAAAAGTTATAATTTTTTTAATGAAGAGTTTTATGTGCCAAAAGGAGATGGCAACTTTGCACTTGATGAGTGATATTGGTGTAGTTTGGTTTAAATATAGGTAGCATGTTTTTTTATAGGGTGTCCCAACATCAATAGGTACAAGAGAATTTTTCATCTCCATTTAAGTCACATTTACACCAGTAGTGTAGTGGTTAGACAACCTATTTGAAGTAGGAAGATGAGCAAGTCAAATCCCAAAAGGCATCTTTTTTAAAGGGTTTCTTTCTATAAGGAGGATGGCTATGACTACAAGGAAGATGATCTTCATCTACCTTAACTAGCCACATGGCACAACGGTTTGGCATCTTGCTTATGGATAAAAGGTAATAGGTTTGTAATTTAGTATTTGCTTTCTTTTTCCCTTACCCCAAGTAGGTACATACTTGCATGTCATATGTTATTTGCTCTCTTCTCATTACAGTTGCACCTATGGTCCAATGGATTGCTTACTTGCTTTCAAGCAAGCCATCATGGGTTTGAGCCTTGTCAACTATAAAACCCATTAAATATACATACATATAGATAGATATATAGATATATAGGTAGATAGATAGGTAGATAGATAAATTTATTCAGATTTCAGTAATGTTGAAGACTATATATCTCACTTGAAAACTCTAAAATCTAATCTAGTTATGGTAGGAGGTAAGGTAAAGAGTGATGAGGAGTACGCAAAATATTTATGTGAATATTATGACTATCAAAGATCCATAAACCATCTCTCTTGAAGGAATTTTTAACCTTATAATAAATTATGAAGTGGCAATGAAGAATTATGTAGCTCTTTCTTATATACAAGCCCATACAAAAGACTTCAAGTCAATGGAATCTAAGGCTCAAGTGCTTAAGAGCGAGTCTGAGGTCTGAAAGAAGTCAAGCATTTTACAAGTATTGTAAAAGAGAATGGCACTCCATCAAGAATTATATTACAAGTCTAAAGAATATTGAAACAAAACACTTGAAGGTTGGACACAAGATTTATGATGATGAAGATAAAGATGAAGGATGAACATTAAATTTCCACTAGATCATTTATTATGGAGGGGAGGTGTTACCTCTCATACCTTCTCTCCTTGGCATTCTCAACTCAAATAATAGGGGGTGTTGAAATTCTTGTAATTTGGTCTTGTTTAGGCCAAGGTCAAAAGTGTGATGAGGTGCTTATGAGCACCATTTATGTTGCCTATGGGTATGTGATTATGTAATCCTATAGAAATCCCTTATTTATGTAAGACTATAGGCATATTCATGTAAGCCTACATACCCCTTTCATATTTCACCCTTAGTGGTATTGGTTAATCCACCTTTATGGATAACTTCACTTAAAAGGGTAATTTATTATTATTATTTTATAAGGTTAATCTCAAGGTTAAGTTTATGTTGGCTTGAGGTTAACCTCTCATTGGGGATTTGGTATCACTATAAATACCCCTCAATGAGGATTTATTTGTATTATAAATGTGAATAAAATGTGATATATTGGGGTTCCCATGGGCACCCACCATATACTTCTTATCATCTCCTTTCATTTTCTTCATGTTTTTTATTATTGTTATCTTCTAATCGCATTATCTTAATTTTTGGTATATGACTGGGATGAATGAATGTTTTATAATTGTTTTGAAAAATATTGCAAATTCAAACACCCTAGAGGAGGGAGAGGTTTAAGTTGGAATACAGTGGTTCCAACCATGGAAACAAAGACTAAAGATAGTCAAAAACTAATTTAAGAAGAACCTATGACTGTCGAGGAAGGATCTAAAGGAATAAAAACCAACCTCAATAGGGATTAGGTGGCATACATCGAAGCTACCACTTTAGAGGCTCTTCAAGATTCTACAACCATCCTCTCCATCATCATTTCTTCTTGCATCATATCTCCTTCATGCTCTATAATTTCTTTTGAAACTTTTCCCATATTATTTAAAATTATTCTATTGCACCTCCATCTCCCTAATTCAATGCAACCGTTACTTCTAAGCAAAGGAGGAAATTTTTTACTATAACCTCTAGTGACAAAGTTGCTGTTGATTTGCAAGTTACAATTATTTTTGTTAAACGAAGGAAGTGACCTCTATCTAACCCCTATGGATAAGAGGCCATAGCCATTACCTTGCCACTATATCTACCCCAACATCTACTACCACCTCACCCCCAAGTATTGCAACATCATTTGTCACTGCTTCACCCACACCTACCACATCCATCACCATTCAAACCATGTCAAAATGACTTATCACAAGTGGTTTGCCTAGTTCATCTCCAAAACACTACGTGGTAGGAAAGCTAAAATAGGTGGAAGTTTCCCAATCCTCTATAGATGTAGAACTATTCACAAAAATACTATTTCCACCTAGCCAAATGACTGAGCAGTCAATAGTAAAAATTGAGGGCATGACTCTTAAGATAGGGTTGCAAGTTGACATTGAACTTAGCATAGTTCTCAACCTAACATACATAATAAACAAGGATACATAGGCCAATATAGCATAAGTTATAACCTACCTTTTAATATAAAAAATTATACCATCAACACCTAAAGGCATGGATATTGTGGATGAGTACCTAAGGAAAGCATAAGAAATGATAGATGAGATATTTGAAGGTGACTTTGTGCATATAGAGGGGTCATCTACACTTGGAACATAGGTGGTAGAAGAGGGGAGGAAATTTTTTTATTGAAGCCCATCCACTAGACAGGAGCCACTCAAATACAACAACATCAAACTTCATCACTCAATTGTAATCCCTAGATTTACAATAGGTAGGACATCTCAAATTAGTACATTTCTCTAATTAGTCCAACCTAACAATGTCCTTAAATTACCTTTAGTTGTCTAAGGAAAATAAAAATTAAAAAAAACAAAATAAGAAGTTGGTAGTCATTAGAAAAACAAAGGTTATATCTTAGAAGAAGGAAGATAACATTGCCAAATTTGAGGAAGAGTTGAAGGCCTTGAAGCTAGAATGCAATGATTTGAAGCGACAAATAGAACAAGATAAGTAGGGGTGACAATAGTTAAATAGAAGAAAGACAATTTGGAAAGAGAGCTAGAATTTCAAAAATAAAATATGGCTAAAATTTTGAAGCAGAAGGATGACGAGGTTGTAGAAATGGAATACAACATACTACAACATGATTCCATTACCACTTAAATGAACAATATATACAATGTGAATAACTTAAATTTATAATGCATGCACTATATCCACATCATATGTAAGACTACCTAGCACAACGGTTCAAATGACTTGACATAGCAGTTTAGACAACTCAATAAAGTAGTTCTAATGACATGGCAAAGTAGTTTAGATGGATTAGCACAATAGTTCAAATAACTTGGGACAACATCTCATATTATCCAACATAGCAATTAAAATGACCTGTAACAACATTTACATGGCTTGATACAACACTTCAATACCATGCCAACCTTTATACCCATGAATCATGTTAACCTTTCCTTCCATGTCAACAACATGAATGAATGAGGGATGGGTTTTATTTATACAACTAATAAAATAGTTGCATCCTCCAAATTATAAATTACCCAACACCTCATCATTTTTTTAAATTACATTTGACATGCATTATACTTATATTTACATTTCACTTCATGACTCACTTAAATGATTAATGACTTATCTTTACACAACTAATACTTCACTTAATATTACACATTCACATACAATATTACATCGTGACTTTATTACATAAAATTTGTCAAAACTCTTAATGTCCACATACTTGACTTCCAATGCATTTGTTCATTTTTTTTGCCTACATTTATCCACTCCTTTAGACTTGTTGGAATCATAGGCGACACATGATTTGAACACTAGGGATAGAAACATTGAACACCATATAAAAATATCTTATCACACTCCATCCCCTTTATCCTATTCTATACATCTTTTGCAACATACTTCAAACTTCTTCCAATAATTAAATGTTTTATGACTCCTCGCTCCACTTTCTGTAGTTAGTCGTATCATCAACATGTTCCCCATTATAAACATTACCAGCATGATGGGCAATTATTGGTGCCATATTTTTCAAGGGTCAAGGGGTTAGGATCCCCCTTACAAGGTCAAGGGATAGCTCCCCTTGCAGGGTCAAGGGGCAGTTCCCTTCATGCATATTTCTCTTTGTTTGTATTTTGGTAGCCTTCACTCAACCCACATAATCAATTTTCCCTTAGCTTTGAATAACTTCTCTCTAGGTACAAATGACTACTTCTTAGCCTCTAGTAGTCCTACCTTAGCCTCTAATAGACATCCCTTGCTCTCATATGGCTAACTTCTCGGTCTAGATGATTCACCTCCTAAGTTAGACAACCCTAGGCCAAATAGCCTATTTTTTGTGTCAGATGATTGAACTCTCAATAGCCTACTTCCAAAAAATCCTACCTCATCCTTTAACAAACATCCTTCAATCTCAGACGGTTCACTTCTTGGTCTAGATGATCCATCCTCCTATGTTAGATGACCCAATTTCTACGATAGACGGGTTGACTTTGAATGACCTACTTCCAAATGGTCCTACCTCATATGGCCTAGGTTCACACGCCTCTTTTTGAATGACTTTATTTTGGATAGTCTAGCTCCTCTATAATCAAATGGTCCATATGGCATACTCTTTCACTCATATGGCCCATACAATCTTCCATACAATCTTCTTATCCTGTCAAACAACCCTCTAAATAGTTCATACCACATGCTCTTCTAATCGAAAAAATTATTCCTTACCTGAAAATTTGGCCACTTTATTCTCTTTCTTAGATGGATTTGAATGATCTCCATATGTCTTGACATAATCTTCCTCCCAAACTTGGGCTTTAAATATCCTTGCATGACTATCGAACAATCATGATCTATTGTTAGACAACTTGGATATTCATATGATAGATTGGGGGTAGTATAAGGCTCAGATGACTTCCTTAAATGACCTACAACTCCTCCATATGGCCCTCTCCTTAGGAAAAATTTACCAAGGGTTTCCTATGTACCTATTGTCCCCATTAGAAAGCCAAGGTCCCAAATTGAATGACTTAGGCTTAGATAATCTAAACTTTGATAACCAAGTCTTAGGTATAGATAATATAATCTAGATGGATAAATGGACCTAGCAGGTGGCTAATTGACAAACAATATCTCTCTTCATCATCTATATCATTCACTCCATCTACATCACTCCATCATCTACATCAATCATGTGTGCATATTTAACTATTTGCTCTATGTTTACCTCTTCAATTGTAATCAAGTTTACCTCCTCAATTGTAATCAAGTTTATTACATTCACCTCCTCAATTGTAATCAATTTTATTATATTCACCTCCTCAATTGTAATCAATTTTATTATATTCACCTCCTCTCCTTCTTGGCTAGGGCTATGATTCTTCACGGTCAATTTTCTTACCATTCAATGCCCCTTTTCTCTTTCTATTCTCGATCCCATGTCTTCTGGATCGCTTTGGGTGCAAAATCATACCTCCCCTCCACCTGCCTCCCATCCATGGGAGATATGCTTCTTACACTTGTTGCGCTTCAAGAAATCACCTTCTCCCATTATTCCCATACAAGAGGTGGGAGAAATCTCCCGAATGGCAAAGGAGTTGAGCCTTCTTACAAGACCTAAAGGTGTTGGATGAGTATCGAGTGGCCCATCTAATATTGATAGTAGTGATTAGGGTTGTAGTTGCCATAAAGGGTGTACCACAAAAGAACTAAAAAAAGAGTTGTCAGTGGCCCAAAAAGAGATGACTGGAGAGGTCATATGTCAGTTACAATGCACGGAGGCTAAAGGGGCTGCCCTGGAAAAAGAAGTAACAGACCTGAGTGAGCAAATCTACAGGCTTACCTCCTCCAAATAGGGGCTTGAAGGGAAAATTTCAAACCTGCAAGAGGAAATAACGAACTTGTGTGAGCGGGGTGAGCACCTACAGGGTCAAAATGCTACCCTCAAAGGCCAAGTTGTGCCCTTCTAAACCATAATATGGGACTAAAAGGACAAAATGCATACCTACAAGCGAAAAATGCTAACCTTCACCAATAGATAGCATACCAACAATGGGAACTCCATAGAAAGGGAATCTTTCCTAAACACTAGGAGGTCATTTAATTAGAAGATCTCCTCTCTAGCTGGGGTGGGCCTTTCCTTCTCCTCTATTGGCCTTTTAAAGGTATGACCAGTAGAAAGGGAGTCAAGAAAACACATGCGCAAAGACAGAGATATACTTTCTCAATAAGTATATCTCTGTAACTTATAAAATAAATATTAGTGCTCAATAAATCTATCAAAGAAATATCTTACGAGGAATCTCTATTTTGAGCTTGTTGACCCTACCAGGGCCTATAAAAATAGAGAGGAGAGGGTAGAGGATTTATTTTTAAAGGATAAAATTCAAGCTCAACTGTTGAAATTCATCTATATCAAGTTCGATTTATATCTTAGGAGGTGAGCTTGATCTCTCTTTAATAGGCAACTTCAAGCTTTTTGTTTTAAGCACCTTTACTTTAAAGGGATAAAACTGAGAAGTATGAAGCAAGCAAGCTACTTTTAAGGTAAGGTAAGTTAAGGCTCTCCTTTTAAAATATGGAGGCTCTCTCGTGCTTCTCTTTGCAGGGCATTTATTTCAAAACAAATTGAGTCGTATTATATACTTATTAACAAACGACACTTTTTAAAGGGGCATATCCACACTCGACATTAAATAAAGTGGGTTCTAAACGTTTGAATAAGGATAGAGAGCGGACCTTTATTAAATTCAAACGTTTCGGCTCCTCTTTTATGCCTCTCTATCCCTCGTCTTGGAGAGCTCTCCTCCCCTTTTAAAATAGAGAGAAGACTTTAGTGAGGTTTTGTTTTGAAATGGAGAGCTCTCCAAGGCTCACCTCACTTGAGAGAGCGTTTCATTCGAATTAATAAGCGAGCTCACCCTATCTCAAAAAGAGGCTCTCCCCTCTGTTTTAAAAGGGCAGTGAGTGATAGCGCTCTTGGTAGGGGGTGAGCTTGGTAGGGGGTGAGCTTTCTCTCTACTCTCTAAGGATAGGGAAGAATCCCCACTCTTATCGGCCCGGGAAAGCGCTGGCAACAACGGAAAGGGGTCTAACCATACTTAGTGAACAGCAGGCATCTACTACGGATCCACTCCGCAGTGAGTGAAACCGCTCCCTCCGGTGGAATGGAAAGCGGACCTGGCACTTTTGGATATCTAATCCGAGTTGAGAGTAGAGAACCGGAGCCGTATGATGGAAAAAAACTTTCACGTTCGGTCCAGGGAGCACTTTTATCGTAGATGATAATTTATCGTTCTCCCTCGTGTGGCTGAGCGAACCGAACCCCAGAATTATCGCACGCAGGATTTTGGGCTCCTCGGCGAGCCCTCTCTCCCGAGCCCCGAAGAAAACCCCCCTCCCCCTCGGACTCTATATCTCTCTCGACTCTCTATATGTGGGCACCTGATATCTATGAGGGTTCACCCACCCCGGTTGCAGCATTCTTCTCTATCGCACCTAAAATATCTATTTTCGCGAATATGCTACGTGTTTCTATCCATAGTTTCTATGGAACTACATCGCAACAAATCTTCTTCCTCCGCAGCATTGCTCCTATGATCCTAGGAGCACTGGCCGCCATGGCCCAGACGAAAGTCAAAAGACCTTTAGCTCATAGTTCGATTGGACATGTAGGTTATATTCGTACCGGTTTTTCGTGTGGAACCATAGGAGGAATTCAATCACTACTAATTGGTATCTTCATTCATGTATCAACGACGATAGGTGCATCCGCCATAGTCCTAGCATTACGGCAAACCCGTGTCAAATATCTAGCGGATCTGGGCGCTCTAGCCGGGACGAATCCTATTTCGGCTATTATATCTTCCATTACTATGTTCCCATACGCAGGAATACCCCCGTTAGCCGGCTTTCGTAGCAAATTCTATTTGTCCTCCGCTGCTTTGGGTTGTGGGGCTTACTTACTAGCCTTGATGGGAGTAGTGACTAGCGTTATAGGTCGTTGGGCGGCCGGAAGGTTGCCTGAAGTGAGTCAGGGGCGGAAAAGCACCCAGCATCGGACCCTTTAAATCAAATCAATAAGGGCTTACCCTCTCTATTTTAAGGAAGTTGCGACGCATCCTCTCCCCTCCCCTCCATTTTAAAGGCAGGTAAGGTGGGCTCTAAAGGCATAAACCGACTTTAAAAGCTACAGTGATCTATTGAGTGGGATCTATTGCAGAAACCATCTCCATCCCCGCCTTATTGATTTAAAGGGTCCGCAATGCCACGAGACACTGCACGAGATGAACCTGGGTTTGGTGAATCGAAGTTGGCCCTAGGTGTAATAAGACTCCCAGTTTAAAGTGTGTCATAAGACTCCTAGTTTTGGTGAATGCTAACAAATTTTCCCCTTTTTTTGGAGTGATTTTCGGGGCTCCCATGGTTGGTGGGTGGTTGGTAGGTGTGGGTGGTTTAGCCCATGGTGTTGTACCCATTGTATTCTAATACCACATAGTGGTTTAGGGTTGTAAGAGTTTCCTTTATATTTTATTGTAATGTCCCATTTTCAGGCAAGAAAGAGAATAATAATATCAAGGAGGAGTGGCTCTTGTTTTGCTGGAGTAGCCCACATCGGGTGAACCAGGGTAAATCTCGTGTGTCATATGTGCATGTTTATTGTGAGTTCTAATTTTTCCTTCTAAGTTATTTAATTTTGCTTTAGTATTTTGGAATAAGTTTCCGTAAATCTCTTCAAATTCCACTATGAAATGAAATATAATTTAGTGTCCCAATCCAGTCTAGTTGTCAAATTCCTACCCCTATTGAGAATTGATGTAATAAGAGGGATTTTAGGATTATTAGAACACCTAAAGGGTGCTTGATTACATGTTAACGGATTATACCAATACACTTGAGTTGGTTACAATGTTATGACAATTGATTCCATATTGTATTATCAATGTACTGTCTTCTTGATAATACAATTTGTTCAACACCCTGCTAGTCTTAATAGAAGAGTAACATATCTACAACTTAATATGCTAGGAAAAAGAAGGCTCTAATAAGTTAGATTAATGGTATCTTTAATTCATTGGCTCCCAATAAATACGAGATAAACATATCAATATTTTTCATCCCATGAGACTCTCTAACATGATTTATAAGTTAATTTTATGAATTATGATAAATACATTGTAAAACATCCTAAATTGTGTTATTTCAAAGGAATAAGGTGTTTTTTCATGGTGAACAAATCTTGGATGGTATAATCATTGGACAAGAGGCTACATATTATCTTTAATCCATACAAATTTAAGTATGATTGTAATTTTGGATATGAACAAAGTATATGATAAGGTTTACTAGAGTTTTTTATATGATATTCTTAAAAGAATTGGGTTTGATCAAGGTTGGTGTGAATGGATTGGATGTTGTTACATAATTCCAAGTTATGCTATTTTGATTAATGGAACCCTTGTTGGATACTTGGAATCATCTCATGCAATCTACAAGGGTGATCCATTGTCTTATCATTTCTTAATTATTCTTATGGAATCATTGGGAAGAGATCTCTCAAAGATGAAAGTGAAAGTTAAACTCAAAGCTATTAGAGTGGTGATAAATGGTCCCTTCAAATATCTTCTCTAATTTTTTAATGACGCTCTTCTTTTAGGTCATTCTTTGGTCATTTTAGGTCAAAGCTATCACTATGATATGAGAAGGACATTACTATCAACATTGTCCTTAGTTGACAATGGATTATTACAAATATTTTAAGGTTTGGATGTGGAAAATTGTTATTAACATATGCATGTATTCCCTTCTATAAAAAATAAAAGAGATTTGAAACTCAAATTTGGATAGAATAAAATCTTGTCTAGCTGGTTGAAAAATAAGTTCTTAACCATGGGTGGAAAGCAACAACTTATGAAGGCTACATTGTAATTTATCCCTATATATATGGTATCACTTTTAAGATTATCGGTAAGCATATCATCCAAAAATGATAAATTTCAAAGAGATTTTATTTGGAAAGAATGTAAGGAGAAGTTTAGGTCTTCTCTTTATAAATGGGATAGATTTTGCAAATGAGAGTATATTGGAGGGTCAAAATTACAAAATAATAAATTTATTTGTTTGAAATTAGAGGTAAAAGTTACAAATTATCCAAAGATCAAGGATAGAGTAGGGAAAATATGTTAATTCAATATTATAGGTTCCATGGGTGCAATAAAATTAGTAAGGAGACGAACCCTACCTAGGGGGATCCAACACATGGAACTTAATGTTAGAGTTTATAATTAATCAAGAAACATATCAGCTGCTCTATTTTTTTTTCCTTGAGAAAAAGGGGTTGTACTTAGGTCCCCCACCCTTGAAAAATAACAACTCTCTCCTTTAGAGCTTGAGAGTTTACAAAAAAATTCAATTCTCATCTCAATTGAGATGCTATAACTAGATACCTACATCTTTTTCATAAAAAGTGATTTTTTTATATTCATTTTTGGGTCTTCTTCAATTTTTTTTATAAATACAAATATTCAACATCTTTTTTTCTTGATATTTTAGGGTCTTGTTCATCCATCCATCCAAGTAAAATCTTAATTAGTGGTGGTATTGGATGACGCCAAGTTGTCATTGTGCCACTTGAATATCCATAACTACTCTGTTGGCTTCATGCTTTTGTTGCTCTACTCTAATATTTCAAATGGTTGGTCCTATTATTCCCTGATGTTGTTGCACCTCTTTGAAATTTAGAAACATTATGCTTTTTTTATCAAACACTATCATGCTTGATGCCTTTCAGACTCCATATATATCTATAATATTGATCCTTAAGCCATACCTCTAAGATTTTTGTAGCTCAGGGTGGTTTGGGTGTCGATATACTTCAACCTTAACTTGACATAATGTTTCCTTTTATCCTTTAGTAATTATTATTTTTTTAAATTCTCTTCACAATTTTCTCTCTTATACCTTTCTTTTTTTGCGCCTATGCACTTTTGATAAGGCTTCCCTGGACTTTGCTACTAATTCTTCCATGGAATTTATTGTTGTTGCTACTGTAAATTCAAATTTTGAGTCTTTTGTTGGTTCTTCAACTTGTTCCCCTACCATAATTGCTTCTTGCTTCTCCTTGGATCCTTGCTTCTTAAGTTTTTCCTTTTGAATGCAACCATGAACTTGCACATTGTCATATGTATTTTTTCTTTTGTTATATCCTCTTTATTCATTTCTTTTAGTTCCCTTTAAAGCCTTTTTATTTCTTCTTCATATCCTTTTTTTTGTTGGATAATAAGGGGTTTTACTTGGGTCCCCCACCCTTGAAAAATTACAACTCTCTTCTTTAGAGCTTGAAGTTTACAAATAGATACACTTGTCATTTCAATTGAGATGTTATAGCTAGAAATCTACACCATTTTACAAAAAAATTATGAATTCTTGATCTTCATTTTTGGATCTTCTCAATTTTCTGTATGAATACAAATATTCCAAAATTCAACATCCTTCTTGATATTTTTCTATAGCAACCTTCACAATACCAAAAATTTACCTCTACTATCTATGCATTGCATCTTAGTAGAGTAATATTTCCAAAACATTGCACTATCATAGTCTACTTTACCTTACAAGATTTTATCTAAAACTATGACCAATAGACTGAAACTGTTAATCCCTTTGTTGATTGACAAATCCCAAAGCAGATTTATTGCAGGAAGATAAATTATGGACAGGATCATTTCATTTCATGAAATTCTACACTCGAATCAAAAGAGTGATAGGTCAACGTTCTTCCTCAAGCTAGACATGAATAAAGCCTACGACCAGGTGTCTTGGGATTTCCTCTTTGAGGTGCTGAGCAAATTTAGTTTTAGCCAAACATGGATCAAGTTGATAAAATATTGTGTTACCACTACAAAATTCTTTGTTCTTGTTAACGGGTTCCCTGTTAGTTACTTTCATAGTCTTAGAGGTCTCCGTCAAGGTGACCCAATTTCACCATACCTCTTTATTTTAATGGTGGAGGCTCTAGGGAGAGCAATTTTTTTGGATCCTACTATCACTAGTATAAGTTTGGCACTTTCCTCAGACTCCTTTTTGCACCACTAGTTTACAAATGATATGCTTTTATCACTCGTTGCTTCCATTGTGCAACCTAGCATTGTGAAGAGATTTTTGTTTGCCTTCGAAATTGTTGTAGGCCAAAAGGTCAATTTCGATAAACGTTTGTCATTTTCTTGAATACTACTCCAACTCACCAAAGGAATATCGTGGAGATTCTCAGCTGCAAAGTTGTGGATTTCCCTACTACCTACCTTGGCCTCCCCCTATTCATCGAAAGGATGCAGGACTACCTTTGGGATCTAGCGATTGAAAGACTGCAATGCTAGCTCGCTAGTTGGAAAGGGGTCTTACTTAGTCAGGCAGGTAAAATTTTACTGGTTAAATCTATTCGTTAGAGCATTACAATATATTTCATGTCTATTTTCAAGCTACCTTTAAAAGTCTTGTCCAAGCTGGAGCGTATTCAAAAAGCCTTTCTTTGGGAAGTTTTCCAAGATCATTTTCACCTAGTCTCCTAGAGCCAAGCTTGCACGAGTAAAGTCAACGAGGGTTTGGGTCTTCGCAACCTACGATTAATGAATGAAGCTCTGATCTTGAAGCAAGGTTAAAAGATTTTAAAAAGGCCAAACTTAGATTAGGTCAAAATAATTGCAGTGAAGTATTTACAATTTTCAAATGGTTTGCTATCCGACTCCCTTCCCTAAGAGGGGTCCACTTTTTGGTGAAGTATGCTTAAAGTCAGATTAAATCTTGCGATTGGCTCCTGATGGCTTCTAGGAAATGGTAAATACATTGACTTTTGGAAATATAAGTGGTTGCTTGATCGATCATTGATCCTAGAGTCTAATCTAGCTAAGGCAAAACCTCTCACTCGTAGAATGGATTGGTTTAAGGTGAATGATTTTATTTCTACGGTGGAGGGCAGACGTGTTTGGAAATCCATTTTTGAACCTATTGACACTAGGGAGGAAGCAATTGCTTGGATGGTTATTTCTCAGTTGCTAAAGTTGTAGGTTCTCAAGCAACAAGAAGCCAAAGACTCCTTAGTTTGGGTGGGGGAGAGTGATGGCTCCTTCTTCATAAAATCAACCTATTTTCTCATTACTACTAACCTTAGTCATTGGAATATACCTGTAAGGATTTGGATGAAAATTTTGATGCCCAAGATAAATGTGTTCTTTTGGTTGGCTATCTAAAACAAATGCCTTACTCTTGATAACCTTTGTAGGAGAGGGATGTTTCTCCCAAACAAGTGTTATTTGTGTGAAGCTTTCAAGGAGTCTTGTCTTCACATTTTCTTGCTTTCTCCTTTTTTCATGGAGGTTTGGGATCAGGTTTTCCAATTCCTTGGGGTTTCTTGGGTGCTGCCTCACTCGATTGTTAAGTTTTTTCTTCAATGGTCTTCACCTTTCAATTCTCCTTGCTTGGTTAAGTTCTAGTTCTTTCTGATTCCCCATTTATTTTGGAGTATTTGGTGGGAGCATAACCAGAGAGCATTCAAAAACTGTAAATGCGACCTAACATCTATCTTCTATAAGACGTCTAAGGTGGTGGTGGAAAACATTTCTTCTTGCTTCCCTGACCTGGATAGATGTTTTCATGATGAAGCTTTGATGGAACTCAAGTTGGGTTTCACTCAGAGTGATTCTCCTCTTGTTTCTTCTTTTGCTCCCTCAAGAAATCAAGTTGTTTGGCCCCCCCAATTGGGTGAATAAAACCTAATTTCTATGGAGCTTTGAAAGGAAACCTAGGAGCTGCAACTATGGAAGGTATCCCAAGCAATGATAAAGGGGAGCTTATTGGGGCCTTTGCATAATTTCTCTTTGTTTAGACTTCTCATCTTACTGAAGCTAGAGCTTTACTTTAGGGACTTTTGTTAGTAGAATCTTTAGGCTTCCAAAAGGTTGTAGTAGAGGGGGATTCTTAATTAAGTCTCGTAGCTCTCCTAGTTGGATGATAGCTAATATCATTAGTGAAGCCTCCAAAATTATCATTTCCATATCTACGGTCCAAGTAGTGCAACATATTTTTTGTGAAGAGAACAAAGCAATGGATTTGATGGCAAATTTGGAAATTTTCCAACAAGGGCTGAAGATGTGGACATCTAATTTCCCTCAAAGTCTTCAAAACCTGATTTTTGATGATCACAGATAGAAGTTGGTTCTTGATGTTTAAGGAGTCAGGAAGTCGTGTTTATTGGGATTCCTTCTCCCTCCTCGTGTTGGTCCACCTCATCTTTAGCAGACCTCTTCCTCTGTGTAGAATGGGTCAAGGTGTGATTTCATGGAAAAGGTGGTCTGCTCTGGTATCTATTTTTGTTTGCGTGTGGTGGCGGGGTAGCTTTATCTTCCTCTTTGTTGGGTTTATCAATTGGGGCCTTAATTCAAATGTGGTTTTTTCCTGGGTGGATTATGTTTTGATTACCTATATGGGCCCATTGACCTATTGTTGTTCATGGTGGCCCCCATAAGTTGTTTTTATTGTTAGCTTTATGGGTCTTATGAAGCATGGTAGCTCTTTTCTTTTGTTGTGGCATTCGAGGAGTCACGGTTTCATTTCCCATGTTTACCTTATGATTGATGTTTTCAATATGAAGGGTCTGGTAGTTTTATGGGGACATTGGAATCCATTTTGTTTGCCTTTTAGATATTTTAGTTGTCCTCCTTTTCTAGGGCCCTACATTTTTAATCCTTTCTTCATCACCTCGTTGAAGTTTGGTGCCTAGAAATTTGGGGCTCATGGGAGGGGTTCTATGGTTTTAAAAGGCTCTTTGTCTGGCCAGCAAGGTGGTGTGTGTACTTCTTGGTCTGCTTGGTGTGTTGGGTTCCCTTGCAAGTGTGTGTGGTGGCTCTCTATGGCTCATAAGAAAGATTTGAAAATCCTTGTGAAACTAGATGTGTTTGTTGTTGATTATGAAATGAGGAAAATTCTATGAAAGGTCGGCCTTCTGGAGTTTCTTATTTTCTTTCATGGCTACCATAGGACCTTTATAGGACCCTAACCCACTCTTGGAGAAGAGGGCATATTTATGCTGGAGGTATTATATTTGAAATATTTGTGGACCTCCTAACGAAGGTGACTGGTTTACCTAATAACGGTGAGTGCCGTAAACATCCAAAGAACTCCCTCAAGAGGGAGTATGGGTTGTTTTTTGATGCTTGGGAATATTTATTGAAGTTGCAAAATGGCTACAAAGCAAAAGCTTTGATGGCTCCATGGAATCGTGTTCTCTCTGTGATAATGAACTATTTTACATTGGATTCAAGCAAGGAAGTGATTCAAAGTTATCATATGATGTTTCTCAATCAACTCAGGCGTAAACATCTGATGAATGTGTCGATCTTTCTCTTTCAGTCCCCAAAGAATTCGTTGCATGGAGTCAAAATAAGGAGAGGGTTGGATCTAATCCACCAAGGATTAATTTTGTTGACTTACGAGTATGTGGTGAAGTCCAAAGGAATTATGGTTGAAGAAGCCTTGAGGAAAATTGAATTCTTTAAAATTCCTCCTTCTTTGGAGTCCTCTTTTTCATCTTTTGAATCAAAGGAGGATTCAAAATCGGATGATGGGGACTTCTCACCCTCGCCTCCCAATTCGAAAGGAAAGGGCTTGATGACTAAGAAATCTTTGAGTGCCCTAGGTACTCCTATTCAAGGTCGTGTGCAAAGATCTATCCGACTTTTTGCGAAGTATTCCAAAGCTTTGGTTCTGCCTATGTTGGTTGTTTCTTCTAACTCGAAGGATGATTGGCCAGTTTGTAAGATTACCAAAGGTCATTCAAAACTGAAAAGTGCTCACGTTCTAGCTGAGCCCTCAATCTCTATCCCTCCAGGTTCTTGATCGATTTTAGATTTGCTTGATAGAAAGCATCAAGTTCTGTTGGGTTCAATCCAAGTGGTTATTGCCTTCATTTATGAGATCAGGGATATCGTTTAGAATCAAATGGAGACTTTGGTCCCGTAATGGTTTGATGGCCTGAGCCTTCCTTTTTGTAGTTTGGTTCATCCCTTGGGTGTTGTGTTTTGTTTAGTTTGTCTTACCTAGTGTTTTTCCATTTTGTTTTTGGTTGGGATGCCTTGGTCAAGTAGCGTTGCTCCCCTTTGGTAGGGGTTTGGTTTTTGAGTTGGATGTAGCTTTTGCTTGTGCTCCTTCTCTACTCCATTTGTATTAGGTTTGGGGACCCTATCAAAACCCCTTTCTTTATCTAATAAAAAAAATAGTCAGCTTTATCAAATCTAGATTGCTAGTTTCCTTCCTGAAACACAAGTGCAACCACAAAAATTATAATAAATAGTTTATATGAAAACACATTATTATTATAAAATAAAGCATATATTACCAATGGAAAACATTAAAGTAAATCTTAATCATTATTTGATTCATGCAGTCAATATTTTCTTGTCAACTTCAACTAAACTTACTATTTCCTCTAACCATGGAAAGGAGAATTTAACTTCATGATATTCAATCAAAACCTCTCTATTGGTTAGCCTATGTGTAAACCTAATTTCTTCAAACTCTTTAGCAAGATCTTGAATTTCTATAATTATCTCTTGTATGTTCCATGGAGCCTTTTCTTTCCTAAAAACTGCATTTATTACTATGAGAGAATCACCTTCCATCCATACTCTGTTACATTTTATTTTTTTGCATACGTTTAACCCTTTTAAAGTCACCCAAGCTTTAACTTCATTATTTTTCTTAAATCCACTATTGAAAGAGTAATGAGACAAAATCTCTCCTCTATTATTTCTAATTATTCCTCCTCTTATTGGTCCTATATTTTCTTTAGATGCTCCATCAAAATTCAATTTAACCAACTCCACATTTGGTGGTTTTAACTTTATGTTCTTTGCCTTCTTTTTGCTTCTCTTGTACCCAACATCATAATTCCATTTAATGACTTGATTCCATCTATCAAGGTTCTCTGCTTCCAGTTTAGGGATTGGGTGAGTTGATAGGGTTGGTTTAGACTCCTCTATGGGTAAACATATCTTCCTTTTCATTACCTCTAAAATGTTTTCCTTTCCTTTAAATATTCTTATATTCCTTTCTAGCCCTACAGTCCAAAGTATTGTATCTTTTAATTTATCCCATATTATTTGTAAAGCCTCATTTTTATAAGTGCTTTACCATTACTTTAACCAATCTTCAATTATGCTATTCATCACCATGCATTTACCAAACATATTAAGAATCCATTGCCATAGTTTCCAGACTATTGAATAATGTCCCAAGAGATGGTCTATACTCTCCTCCTCCTTTTTACAAAGAACACATTGAGAGGGGCCATGAAAACCCCTTTTCATAAGGTTATCGCAAAATAAAATTCTTTCTATGACCTATTATCCAAACAAACATTCTAACTTTAGAAATGCTTGGGCTATCCCAAATATCTCTCCATATTCTAGTGACATTACTATTTTGTTGGTGCTTTACATTATATCCACTTCTTGATGTGTATTCTCCTGAGCTATTCAACTCCCAAATCAATTTATGCTTGGCTCCCCTAAGAATAATCATAGTTGTTATCTTTCTACTCAATTTCTTCCTAACATCAATATCTCGTATACTTGTAAAAAAATCTTCTTTCCATTTGTATCTTCCTTCCTCATTTTTGTACAAAATATTTGAAACCCTATCATCATATTTGTCTTGAAGCAATCTCATCCAAGATTTCGAAATTGGATCTAAATTAAGTGGTTTTTTTATCACACCAAGTATCCATCTAAATAGAAATTTTTTCTCCAGTTCCCACCACCCATCTTAAACCTTTAATCATTAGATCAAATATATTTTTTAAACCATTCCAAAGAGCAAAACCATTTGGTATAGATAATGCAGTAAATATTAAACTTGGTTCATTGGGTTCAACAAACTTAGAATAATTTTCCCATTTTCTATGACTCTCTTTATACAATCTCCATATTACTTTTTCGCTAAGATCTAAGTTTTCATCTGTAAGAACTCTTAAACCAAGACCTCCCATAGTTTTATCATCACACACCTTACTCCATTTCACCAAAGGAAATTTTATTTTATCATGTAAAGCTAACCATAAAAGGATCACATAATACATAATAAACTGATTTTAGCATAGTATACAATAACATATAATAAGTTAGAATGGCCTATAAGACTAACTTAATTAACTACTCTTCTTGCTAATGATAACCATCTACCTTTCCAAGCTCGTAGTTTTTTTTAACTTTACTAATAACTAGATTCCATAATTCTATCCTTTTTCTCCCCTCAATAAATGCATACCTAGATAAGTTGCTGGCAAATTTACCTCCTCCATTTGAAGTAACCTGCAAATTCTTGCTTTGATACTAGCTAGAGTGTTAAGGAAGTAAATATTGGATTTTGTCCTATTAAAAAGTTATTCAAAGCTTTAGCCTAATTTATCCTTGCCCTTCCAAAAAGGGTTGTATAATATATAAATTGTTGACGGGTGATGTTGTCAACATTATTACTAACCTTAAGTAAACTTATAAGCCCATCTTTGTAAGCCTTCTTTAAGTTTGTACTCAAAAACTTCTGCCAAAATAATGAACAAATAAGGAGAGAGAGGATCTCCTTATCTAAGGCCTCTCTTAGCTTTAAAAGATGTTCTTACTAACCCATTGAACAACACTAAATAAGAAACTGTAGAGACACAATATTTAATCCATTTAACCCATTTCTTCTCGAGTCCAAACTTTTTTAAAAATGCAAAAAAAAAATCTCGTTTAACCTTGTCATAGGCTTTACTCATATCAATTTTTAATACCATTGCTTTCTCTGTTCTTGAAGGTGATAAATGTATAACTTCATGAGCTACTATGATCCCATTCATAATTTGTCTCCCTTTCAAAAATCCTCCTTGCTCTTTTGAAATACTTTTGTCTAACAATGACCTTAATCAATTCACCCTCACTTTGGAGATAATCTTATATACCATATTACATAGGCTAATAGGTCTAAAAAAACAAACAATTCAACATCCTTCTTTTTGGAAATTAGGGTAAGATATGTTGCATTTATTTTATAAGGTTTGTATTGTTTTACCCTAGATTGTTCACTGTCACCAATAAAAAATCCTTCACTATATCCCAATTATGTTTGTAAAAAGTAGTAACGAGCCCATCTAGACCTAGGGATTTATCCTTATTAAAAGAGAAAAGAGTTAAATGAACTTCTTCTAGAGTAATAGGCTCCATCAGTTTCCTATTGTCTTCATTCGTTATAACTAAAGGTACATCTTAAAGAACTTTATCATTAAGAACTTTAGAATTCTCTGATCCTAGAATATTATGATAAAAAGACTACCTCCTTTCTAATTTCACTATAATCTTAAATCCAAACCCCTTCTATTGATATAATTCTACTAATTTTGGATGTTGATATTTGTACTATAGCCATCCTATGAAAAAAATTTGTATTTTTATCTCCTTTTAACCAAGTCTGTCTTGATTTTAATCTCCAAAATTTCTCTTCCTTACTCAAAATATTAAATTATTCACTAAGCAACTCCCTTTTCTCTTAGCTTAGATTATTATGATCACCTTTTTGGAATTTTAAAAGTTTATATTTTAGTTATTCTTTCTTCTCAAAAATGTTTCCAAAAGTGTTATTGTTCCATTCTTTTAATCTATATGTCATAGGTTTAATTTGTTTTGGAAGAGCGTACAACCCACCATTTCTTGAAGAATTATACTTTTGTGCTATCAAGTCAATAAATTGAGGAGGGTCTTCCCACATCTACTCATATTTAAAATATGATTGTTTTTTAATTCACTTACCACCATTTTAACTCTTATTGGCCAATGATTTGAACCAATCCTTGTTAAGGTATTAATTTTAGCACAAGTTCCTTCATCTAGCCAATGCATCTGTCTAATTTTTCTACTATTAGGTTTTGGCCTGTCTTGTTGTTGGTCCATGTATAGTTTTCTTCTTCAATCTCAACCTCCCATATATTATTGTTTTGAATAAAAGTTGAGAAATCTTTCATACTTTAGGTTAATTTCCTAATTCCCCATATTTTTGCATCCAACTTGGTTATGGCATTAAAATATCCTATGATCATAAAATTGTAGGCAGCAAATCCACCTCCTATAAGAAGAAGTAAAAATTGGATCTGCACAATTTTGTAGTTTTGTTAATTTTGTTAGATGTACAATTTGTCAAAACGTACACATGTGAGGTTTGGTCTAATTGTACAAATGAGAAGTTATAAAATGTACAAGTGGGTGTAATTGTACAAAGTTATAAAATGTGCAATTAGAAATTAAAGTGAAATTAGATGAAATCTGCATTTAAGGTAAATTTTATAATAAACAATTTAGACTTAGGAAGACCTTAATGTAAGTTTATTGTTACGGAGATGGTAGTTGTAAATGGTGGTTGTCTCAGGAACCGCTTTGGAACGGCCTGGGAAAGCATTATAAGGACCCCATTCAATTTTGATGGTTGTTCATGGTTTTTCATTCATGTTCATCGATGGTTGATGATAGTTGTTGTTCATTATTGATAGTTCAATCATATTGTTGTTCATGGTAATTGTACATATTCAGCCATAATAATGGAAGCAACATTACAATTGTGAGTTATTGTGAATTATGTTGTACAATTGAATGGTAATTTTAGATTGTGTATTATGTGCAAGTATGTCCAGAATGGTGTGGAATATAGATATTGTGGCAATGGAATTATATTAATTATGAACTCTTAACCCTGAATAATGTTGAGGAATTGACCCTGCACATTATTATTGCTATTCAAATATGTTATCATGTTGTTGTACGATATTTGGAATTGTTCTTGGTGATAATAATTGATGGATAGTGAACTAGGGTTTGCATGTCATGGAATATGTTAGCAATTGCATTAGAAAAGTAACCCAAACTTTCCCTAAAAATAATCCATGAGCAATATGGTAAATATGAAGTGATAGTTGCAGCAAGGGTTTGTGCCAAATCGTACAACCAACTAATAAAATTGTACATTTGATCATTTGCCTAATTTGGAATGGAAATTGTATGGTGAAACTTGCTAATTATAGAAAACTAGGATTTCGAAGAAAACGATTACAAAACTGATCAATTTGAGCTACAAAACAACTTCCAATGAGTTGACTAAGTGGTAAATCATACATGCTAGCCTATTGTATGATTTGGATCATACAACCGTATGATTTGCAATCTGTACAAGCAATTTTGTAAAGTTACAAATCGTTCACTAGCAAATCATACAAGTTGTACGATTTGGTTCAAATTGATCCTAAAACATCATAATTAATCCCATCATATTCTACATCACCTCCCCCTCTACGAATATTGTCCCCTGTGCTACATTTGGAACCGTTTCCTAAGCGAACTTTGATAATTTTATCAAAATTGGGTCAAGGACTAGCAAGGTGACAACTTTTTTAGTAAGAACCAATTGGAGGTTAATGACAGATACAAGTTCACGAGGATGTAGGAGACAAAATCAAGAAGAAGAAAAAATCCTAGTTAGAAGAGGCACAAGAATTGCTCAAAGAGAGATCGTGAACAACTCAACAAACAAATCGGTCATTGAACAAGTATGGACTTTGGAAGAAGGAGATACTAAAAGGTGGGAGACGTTATTGGTAGATACAGAGGAAAGGGTACAAGAACCACCAAGGATCAAAGAGAACGTTGATGTAAGGGAAGACATTAATGGAATAACTGTGTGAGAAGACAGTGAGTGGATGGTAACACCTAAACAAGCGACAAAGAGGTTGTAAAGGGGTGTAGAGGACATGAGTCAAACACCAGAGCAATAGGACTTGAGGTTTCAATAAGGAGAACCAGGGCCACATATGACATTTCGACGAAGAAGGTCATGGAGTGAGGATGCACAGGAAGTCGAGAGATGACTATTTGGTGAAAATGTTGGTTTAAACTCCTATATGGCTAAATAAATTTGTTAGCCTTTTAAACCTTACTACTATATAATTTTATAGGTCCCAATATAAAGAAGCCACAATATTAAAGGTCAAAATATCAATAATGAAGAGTAGAATAATATATGAGCAATCTAATATGTATATCAAGGCCAATATAATAATGAAAATAACATTCACTTACAATATCAAATATGAATGTAAATGGCCTAAATCATTCATGAACTATGCATGAAGAAAACTTACAATATTAATTGCTCAAAATATGTATACAAGCTTTATTATCAACTCTCTCAACTCCTTGGTAGTATTTTATCGTGTTGCATTGTATGGAGTTTTGTTTCCATAATATAGTAAAATAAGATGACTCTTCATGTAATTGACTATTGTTGTCCATATGACAAGTCCCATGACCTTTGGCTTATCATCTTGCCACTTGCATACTAGACTCTTCACTTTCTTCTTGCATGCACACTTGACTCTATGACACTTGCACACTTCTACATGACTCTTACACTTCTACATGCACTCCTAATCTAAGACACTTGTGCACATCCTCACATTACATATTTACACTCTTACATACAAGACACTAGTGCACATTCTCTCAATACATACTTGCACTCTAACTTACATGACACTTGTGCATTTCTTGCACATTGAGACTTATATAAAAGGGGAAATATAAAATACATTCCTAAACTAAAGATTCAACCCTAATCTATTACATGTTTACAATTTGTATCACGAAGGTACCATAGAGGTACATTAGTATGTAACAAATATTATAATATTCCTCAACAAAATCTTTCTTTTATTACCTCTAGATTGCTTTCCTTTCCTTTAAATATTCTTCTGTTCCTTTTCATCCACTTTTCAAAGTATTGTATCTTTTGATGTATCTCAAATTGTCTATAGCGCCTCACTTTTAAAAGTGTTTTGCCATTGCTTTAACCATTTTTAATTCTACCATTCATCATCATGCATTTACTAAACATATTAAGAATCCATTGGCACAGTTCACAAACTATTGAGTAGAGTCCTAAAAGATGGTCTATACTCTCCTCCTCTTTTTTACATAGAACACATTATGAGGGGCCATGAAATCCCCTTTTCATTAGGTTATCCTAGGATAAAAATTTTCTTGTGACCTACTAGCCATACAAACATTTTAACTTTTGGAATGCTAGGGCTATCCCAAATATCTCTCTATATTATTGTGTTATTCCTATTTTGTTGGTGCTTAACATTATATCAACTTATTGTTATGTATTTTATCGAGCTATTCAACTCCCAAATCGACTTATCATTGATTCCCCTCAGAATAATCATTGTTGTTATCTCTTTGCTCATCTGCCTCCTAGCAGTTCGATATACTTGTAAAAAATCTTCTTTCCATTTGTACCTTTCTTTCCTTCCTAATCCTTGTACATAATGTTTGGAAACCTCTCACCATATTTATCTTGAAGTAATCGCATCCATGGTTTCAAAATTGGATCTAGATTGAATGGTTTTTTATCACACCAAGTATCAATCCAAATAGAAATTGTTTTCCTAGTTTCCACCAACTATCTTATACCTTTAATCACTAAATCAATTGTTTTTTTTTAAATTGTCCCATAATGCAGAACCATCTGGTAGTGAGATTGCGGTAAAGATTAAGCTTGGGTTATTGGGCTCAACATACTTAGAAATTTTTTTGCCCATTGTCTTTGAATCTCTTTATACAATCTCTAAATTACTTTTTTCCCTTAGAGTTAAGTTTGCACTTGTAGGAACTCTTAAATCGAGACCTCTCCTAGTTTTATCATCACACACCTTACTCCATTTCACCAACAAAATTTTCCTTTTATCATGTAATTTTGACCACAAAAATGACCGCATAATATAGATTAAATTGTTTCTACCGATTTTGTCATACTATACAAGACATGTAAATGTTGGAATGGCTAGTAAGACTAATTTAATTAGATGCACTCTTCTTGCTACGATAATCATCTACCTTTCTATGTTTATAGTTTATTCAAAACTGAACTTATTATCGAATTCCACAATTTTATCCTCATTCTTCCCTAAATAAGGGCATCCCTAGATATGTTGCAAGCAAATTTACCCCCTCCATTTGAAGTTACCTGTATATCCTTGCTTTGATTCTGGTTGGAATGTTTAGGAAGTAAAATTTGGATTTTGTCTTATTTACTTTTGCCTTCAACGCTCTTTCATTTTAATAATTTTTTTTTTTAATTTACATGGTGGAATTGGTAGCCGCCACGAATCTGATTAGGTTGTTCAACTTTTATGGTTGCCACAGTATTTTGTGCTATCCACCTCGAAAGCCACCATACAGTTCTTCGTGTAGTCCGCCCCTATAACTACCATGCCAATCATTTTAAACCTTTTACGTCGCTGAAAGCACCAGGAAAGGGACAACGTTCAGTCCGACAAGGCCCAAGATTTGAATCTTGGACCTCCACCCCCCTTACGGGGTTTGGTCGAACTAATTGGTCTACACCTCATACCTTAGTCTTTTAATAAGTTATTCAAAGGTCTAGCCTCATTTTTTATCATATACAAATTGTTAATGGGTGTTGTTGTTAATGTTATTACTAGCTTTAAGCCACTTATTAACCCATATTTATATGCTTTCTTCAAGTTCTTTTCCAATATACTTGACATAATAATAAATAGATAATGGTTGTATCATATACAAATTGTTAATGGGTGTTGTTGTCAATGTTATTACTAGGTTTAAGCCACTTATTAACCCATCTTTATATGCCTTCTTCAAGTTATTTTCCAATAACATAATAATAAATAGATATGATGACAAAGAATCTCCTTGTCTAAGACCCCTCTCAGCTTTAAATGATTTTATTATTAACCCATTGACCAACATTGAAGTAAAAATACAATTTTTTTTTTGTAGAGTAATACTTCTTATATGCATCCATCGTGGGGATTGAAAAAACAGGCGTCGGATTAAAAAACAGATACCGAGGGGATTCGACCCTTGAACCTTCCTGCACTGCAACGCCCTAACACCGACTAGATCCAAACATTGAAGTAAAGATACAAACTTTAATCCATTTGACCCATTTCTTCCTAGATCTAAACTTTTGTAATATTGCAAAAAGAAAATCCCAATTATTCATATCAAATTTTAAGATCATTGCTCTCTCTTTTCTAAAAGCATATGAGTATATTACTTCATAAGCTGTTATAATCTCATCCAATGTTTCTCCCTCTCATAGATCTCCTTACTTTTATAAAATAATTTTATTTAATAATATTTTAACATTGTTTTGAAGATTATCTTATATATCCTATTACCCATCAAGTGTTTTCATTATGGTTGTGATGTAATTAAATTATTTGAACTCATAGAAAAAGGAGAGGACCTAATTAAATTTTGTTTTATTTCTTTTTATAGCATTCTTTTAGTAAAATCTCAATTAGATGAACTTTCAAAGCTCTTTCCTATGCACCTTCACCCTATTTTCCTTTGGGTCAGTGGTGTCCCCATTTCGAATGTGGAAGGGAAATTATTCTCGGAAAGCAACCCTCCTCCATGGGGATCCTAAAACAAAATTATTCCCCAGTAAAAAATGTCTACGAAATAGTCCAAGACGTACTCCACATGCGTCCCAAGCATGGCAAAAGTATGGATAAAGTCCACGCGAAATATGAATATCACCATACCTGCCGAGAAGAAAAAAAAGCAACGGGCAGTTGTACGGGCGAGGCCGTGACCGACTAAACGTCGCAAACGTCCAACCCTACCAATTACAAGTCGCCAAGCGTGCACGCGGGAGAATATTCCGTCTCTTAACGTGGACGTCACGCCAACGTGCCGGCGGGTTAAGCCAGGCCGCTCCGCGGAGAAAAAAAGCTTCCAGGGAATCTGCAGTGATCAGGACCACCGGTCAGACCCTTTACCCCTCCCCGCACGGTTCGTCGGAGCCCACCCGCCAAGCAGGTCAAGAACACCTTTTCCACCGGCAGACATGCCGGTCAAGCTGTGTAGCTAGTCGTCATAAGACACGTGTCCCTAATAACGGGTCATAGCCCTTAATGTTGCGAATGAGGACCAGCAGTTCAGACCGACCGAGACACATATAAAGCAAGAAATTATGATTATTTTATGTTTTAAGCTCAAGCCCTGTTCATGCCCTCAGCATGTGTGTCCGATCTGGAGCGGTAAAATATTGTTATAAGCTATAGCTGGGATTATTATTACTGCTATTAGGATCTGTGTTCTTGGCGGTTTCCGTGCTCTTTTTAACCTCTGGGCTATTTTTCGCCGAAGCATGGTTTATTTCGAGGCGATAAATAGCTGAGGGGGGGCTTTCTTTCTTTTTGCTTCCCGTTGTTTCTGTTTCTGCAGCTGCCGCGATTGACGCTGCCCAAGTTGTTGTGTTTGAGCTGCGGAGCGAGGCAAAGCAAATAAGAGAGAGGAAGAGGGAAGAGAGCCGCCATTTGTTCTATCTTTTTGGCTTTAGGGTTTTCTGAGGAGTCGAACCCGCGACCTTCCGAGTGTGTATTGAGTTAGCAGAGGTGCTTTACCTACTACCTACCATATGCGCTTTTTCTTTTATGTTTTTATCTGCTATGTTAAGGGTTTTGTGATGTGCAGCTGAATGGGGGAATGGAGACTTTTTGTCTTGGTTGATCTGCTGTTGATTTCTTCATGCGAATCCTCCGAGTCATGTCATACGAAATAATGATTATCATGATTATGTTGTATGATGACCGGAGGCTTCATATGGAGATTTTGACAAGCAAGCATCGCAACTCATCGCTCAGACGGCCCCCAGCCCATTATTCTCGCTCCAACGGTGGAAAACCTGTTTTCTCATTTTTGTTTTGTTTTCTTGCTTTAAAATCCAATAGCATCATTGTTTTTTAGTGGTCATGGAATGAAATCCATAATGATCTTTGATCTTTAGTTTCGGATCCTGTTTAATGTTAACTCTTGTGTGGAAATGTAACTTGCGAAATGCTAAAAATGAATGTTGAGAGCAGGGTAGATTATTTTAGGGATGACACACGTGTGACAAATTATTTTTAGCGAGCTTTATCTAAAATATTTTGGAATTTTAAACATTAAAACAAATCCATATACCTAGGAGGAGTTTGCTATGCAGTAAATTTTCTCGAATGGAGAAATCATCGTTCTTAAGTTGCAAAAAAATTAATGTACACGTCATTTCGATTTTATTTTATCCCAGTTTTTGAATGAAATACACGATGATCTCGCAATTTTATTTGTAATTAGTTGCAAGTCCTGCTTAATTAACCCTTATGTGGTAATATATGAATTCTAAATGCCACATAAACTTGTATGGCACAAGTGATGGCAATTTTTTTTTATTGAGCTTTTATTGTAAATACGTTGAGATTACTAAAAGAAACCCTAATATACAATTACCCTCCCCTAAACAGTCCTCGACAATGGTAAATGCATTTTGCTTATTATGTATGTGGCTTTTTTTTTAATTAAAATTTACAAACAATCACAATTGTTATTTAGTATTGGTATACTTTCATTTGGCGGGTCACTGAGGTGATTGTTTGTAAATTCGCCATGCCTGCCTACTCTTAAGGAAACTGGAGCTTAATACAAACACATCGATTTCTTGTATGAAAAGACTGTGTAGGGAATATGGTATACTTTCATTTGGCGGGTCACTGAGGTGATTGTTTGTAAATTCGCCATGCCTGCCTACTCTTAAGGAAACTGGAGCTTCATACAAACACATCGATTTCTTGTATGAAAAGACTGTGTAGGGAATATGGTATACTTTCATTTGGCGGGTCACTAAGGTGATTGTTTGTAAATTCGCCATGCCTGTCTACTCTTAAGGAATCTGGAGCTTGACACAAACACATCGATTGCCTAGATGAAAGACTGTGTAGGGAATATGATGGTAGGAATGGTTATTCATTTGTTTATTGTTAGATGGAGAGGACTATGTTTACAATAAAGATCACTGAATAGAAGTTTATCCTAAAAAGTTTGCCAAAATTATGCATCAAAGTTTAGCATTCATATTTCAAGAAGATTATGTTTAATATCATCCTAGGAAATAGCTGAACAGTTCTACATTTCTATGGCAAAGAATATTTTATTTCTCTTTGTTTTATTGTTTACATTTGTTTTGCTTACAGTTGAGCATTAAGTGTAAGGTTGAGTAGATTTAGCTATAGCTATTATTTACAGGCTTAGTTTATGTTTCATATTGAATGCAACTTCTGTGGTACTCTACATTTTAGGAGGCTCCCTGTGTTTGATTGTAGTATTTGAGTATAATTTAATATGTGATAGAACTTTATTAACCAGAAATGATTTTAATATATGCCCGATATTTTCAATTTTTCAGATTTGAATGAAATGAAAATGCAATCTTAGGTTAAGATTTTCTTTTAAATAATGCCAGAAAGTATTCTACTCCTTTATCAGGTTCTCCTTTATTTTTTAAATATAAAAGAGTCTTGAGTAATGTATATAATAAATGGTTCTCCTTTATCAGGTTCTCCTTTATTTTGTTCTATTTCTTTTTCAAAGCTCTTTCATTGTATTTGTTATAGTTATTCAGGTGTCTCTAGGGCAGTGACAATTCATAGTTAACGTATTCATATTGATTTTTTAATTTTATTTATAGTTTTAAATTTATTTTTCCACAATGGATTTACTCATTTGCTGACATTTTGATGTTTTATCTTATCCATATATGCATTTGCTTAGGTGATCATACAACACGGTTCAACTTGATACACAGGCACTTCATTATCAATTGGCCATGGACCAACAGCTGTCTAATTTAGATGCACTTTCTCTGGATTTGGTTTCAGTGCAAGATTTCAAGTCATCTCAACTTGAAGTTAATTCAGAGCAATCTTTGAATGATCCTGTGAGCAAAACCTCATATTGGTTTGATGCATGTGAAGACATTGGGGATTTTATGGACTGGGGTCAATCACTTGATCAGACCAAGCAAAATCAGTTGGATGATACATTTGATGTCTGTGATGGACAAGGGGGTGAATTTGGAAGTGAGATCCTTGTGAATGGGGATCCTCTTCAAAATGAAGGGAAGGTGTTCTTTCTAGATAACAATGACAAGATTGCCAAAGTTGATTACTTTGAAAAGAGGACTGTGAAGGAACACTTAGTTGTAGACCCTGTGGATGCTCAGCATTTGTTATCTACTATTGTCAGGGATTGCAACTTCACCGAAATTTCCAATGCCTATGGTGAAAATGGGATTACAAAGATAGAGGGGAAGGAGAGCATGACCCAAGCAACATTCAATGAGAAGGATAGAGAGTTAATGATGGGGGAGGAGAATAGCAAGAGGCATTCTGATAAGATCAATAATGAAAGCTGCATGAAAGAAACAGAAAAAGAAAGAGCAAGGAGGCAGGGGTGTGTTGATAAAGGTGATGAAGTTAGTAAAATTCATGAAGAGCCTTTAGAGAAGAACATAAGTCCTAGAGACAGAACTAGGAGAAATGGTGACAAGGTATGCAACCCTGTCAGAAAAAGTGGGGACCGAGAGAATTGGGGAGATAATACAAGATCACAAGACAGAACCAGAGGAAACAATTATTCTACACGAAGAAGAGAGAGATCAAGATCTGCAGATGATATTGATGAGAGAGACAACAGAAGGAAACGCATGAGAGAGATCAGCAGGGATGATAGACACCCAGTGAGATATCAGGATTCCCCAAGAGAAAGAGGGAGGGGTCTGGATTTGATAAGGGAAAGAGGAAGGTATCAGGATTTTTCAAGGGAAAGAGGGAGGTTTGACAGGAAGAGGGGCCGTGACTGGGAAAAAGAGAGTGAACGGAATGATAGGGACTGGAGTAGGAGGGAAAGAGAGAATGAGAGAAGAGATAGAGATGGTAGGAAGGATAGGGAGAAAAGGGGTTTCTGGGAAAGAGATCGATCTGGAAAGATGATTTTCCGCTACAATGTAACAGATGCTGAAAATGAAAGGGAAAGATCAACAATTAAGGAAAAGGAAGTGTCTTCAGGGCAATCTAAGTCATCTGAAAAGGTTTCAGATGAACCCAAAGAAAAGTTTGCGGAAGAACGGGCACGTAACTATCAAATTGAAGTATTAGAGCAAGCAAAAGTGAAGAATACTATAGCATTCCTTGAAACTGGAGCTGGAAAGACCCTTATTGCTGTTCTTCTGATGCAAAGCGTGTGTAGAGCCATGCGAAAGGAAGGCAGGAAGATGTTAGCAATTTTTCTGGTGCCTAAGGTTCCTCTTGTTTACCAGGTACATGGCAACAGTGAAGCACTGTTCTCATCCTTTTACTGGCTATGGATCATGAATTTTCACTGCTTAGCTAGAGTTCTAATAAAACTATCTGCTTGAAACAGTATTGTAAATTGTGTCTTTCAATGTGTTGTAGTTGGTTTTTAATATTTATTTAGAGAGAGAAATCACAGTTTGGTGCTGAGGGAGGGAAGCTAACTGGCATAGGTGGCTGTGTGTCCTAGTTGGAAAACTCTTAACTCGCTATAAACTCAGCACCCCAATTTTGGAGATTTTATCCACAATTTGGGAAAACTCGGGAAAAACTCAACCAAAAAAACCAAAGAAAAATTTCAATTAGAAAATATATATTTTAAACAACAATTGGAGAGCCAGAAAGCTAATTTTATATTAGATATTCATAAAAAAGAGCACAATTACAATTCATGATCATCAAATCCAACCAAATACATCGTAATATTATACAGATGTAAAATTTCAAAAATAAACATTTTTTGGTTTCCCCTCCACCCCTTTGAACTAGATGGTTGGCCTTGGTTCTGAACGGGTGGTTGAATTGGAGGCTCTTCAATTACAGGATCATCATGGTAAATATCTCCTCCAATCCTCTCAAATGTTCTGATTCCTCCTCAAGTGCCGCAAAAAATGAATAAATTTTCAATGAAACTTACTACCACTCTTAGCTTCGTATTCCCTTTTCTTCGTTATCGTTCATTTTCTTTCAATTTTCTCAAATATAAATTCTAATAGTGTTATTTTAGGAAGAGGGAGGTGAAAAGTAGAATCTGTTTGGTATAATAATAAAAGAATGGAGATCACCATTGAACAAACTAGGTTTTTAAGCAAATGCAGTTACAAATATTTTGCCTATTTCATCAAGTAGTGTCTTTCTCCAAGGGTGCATGGAACTATTAAGAGATCTCCATATTTCTATTGCATTTAACTTAAGCTTACCGTAAATATCATGGTCACTTTCTTAGAGATTTATGTGGATGTAGTTGAAATGTTGAATATATATATATAGAAAACACATTATTTTCAAAATTATTAATAATGAAACTTTATAAAAATTGTTCGCAGTTGGAGAGAAGAAAAAATGCAAAAATAAGGCCAAATGGTCTTTTAAAAAATTATTTTTTCAGCCATTTTTTACTAACTTCCCAAGGCTTACCGAGTTTATTGCAAGAAAATGGTGAGAAGTCACGAGAAATATGCTTGCGAGTTGGCGATTTTCTTGGCGCCAAGGGGAAAAAAGAAAACTCCGCCGCCCACATTTTCTTGAGAGTGTCCCAAGAAATCGCTAGAAACCCGCGATTTTTCTAATTATGCTGTGTGTTAGATAGGTGCATGCCCTTAAATATACGATCCTTTTGTTTTGAATTTAGAAGCTAAACATACAAACGTTTTGTCTGTGGCATAAGAAACTTTGCATGTCATGTGTCTGAATTCATCATGTATTTGGATGTTTTTAATACACTTATATTGTATCAATATTTAATTGGAAACAGCAAGCAGAAGTGATTCGTAAGCAAACTGGATACAATGTGGGTCATTACTGTGGTGAGATGGGTCAAGATTTTTGGGATTCAAGGAGATGGCAACGAGAATTTGAGACTAGAGAGGTAAGGAGTCTTTCTTCCGTGAAAAAAATCCTTTAAAGTGCATTATCTTGGCAATCTAAAATAGTCTTGTATATCATGTAGGTGGTTATTTTACTACTCGTTAGAAATAAACCTATTACTGTATAGGCAGTCAAATGTTTTTTTAAAGAACATAAAATAGTTGATCCACACTTTGTCCATTTGTGAACTAAATTTGTTTTATAAATATTCTGTGGGCATGAAATGTGAATGATAGCATGTTTTATCACGGTATATAAAGTAGAGGAATCTGTCTTGCAATTAGCAAAGTTTCAGTGTTGGAGTTTGTTTTAGAATTCTACTTAACATTGAAACCCCCATGGCCAGTTTGTGTGCATCTAAAAGTGTTAAAAGACTTCTAATTTTGGCCGGAGGAGCCCCAATAGCATCTCTGGGACTATGTTTTCTTATATTAAAAACAATGGTTTTAAACTGCTAATGAAAAATGAGAGTGGTCCAAGTAAAAATGTGAATGTTCTCCATGGAATTGGGTAAAGTACACTTTGCAAGGTCTCAGAATACATAAAGGAAATGATTAGTTATTCAAAAAATGAGTTTACAAGCCGTTCTCAATTTTATAATACTTTGTGAATTATCAAATTCTTTGTTCTCTCAGGTGCTTGTAATGACAGCACAAATTCTTTTGAACATTTTGCGGCATAGCATAATAAAAATGGAAGCAATTCATCTTCTCATTTTGGATGAGTGTCACCATGCTGTAAAGAAACATCCTTATTCATTGGTAATGTCTGAGTTTTACCATACTACTCCAAAAGACAAGAGACCTGCTGTATTTGGTATGACAGCATCACCGGTCAATTTGAAAGGTATGCCAATTACAGTAAATTTTTCTTTTGTGGTTTAAATGGCTTCTTTAATTCTTGTTTGAATTGGTGTCTTATAGTTACTAACCTGAGAAGAAAGGTTCCAGGCAGAGATGATTCACTTATATGAGAGATGAATTTCTTAGTTACTGATCTTGAAATGATGGTCTTCTCTACCGTTGTTATCTATTAGGTGATGCCATTCTTAAATCTAAAAGTGATGGCTATTGTGTTCAGGTGTTTCCAATCAAGAAGACTGTGCAATAAAAATAAGAAATCTTGAAAGCAAACTTGATTCTGTTGTATGCACTATAAAAGATAGGAAGGAGCTTGAAAAGCATGTTCCTATGCCACTCGAAGTAGTGGTTCATTATGATAAAGCAGCTATACTGGTATCATTGCATGAACAAATAAAACAAATGGAAGCAGCTGTTGAAAATGCTGCCCATGCAAGTTCTAAGCGGAGCAAGTGGCAATTTATGGGTGCAAGGGATGCAGGGGCCAAAGAGGAGCTGCGACTTGTATATGGTGTTTCTGAAAGAACAGAAAGTGACGGAGCTGCAAACTTAGTGCAAAAACTAAGGGCAATCAACTATGCTCTTGATGAGTTGGGACAATGGTGTGCCTATAAGGTAATATTTTAATATAAGAAATAATCTTTGTTATTGACTGGATATTTTTTTCTGGTATAATGTTCAAGTGCTAAAGCTGATCATTTAAATGTCCAAATGATGGCCTTTTGTTAATACATATATATGTTTTGCTGTTTAGGTTGCCCAATCATTTTTAACGGCCTTACAAAATGACGAAAGAGCAAATCATCAGCTGGATGTGAAATTTCAAGAGTCCTATCTAGAGAAGGTTGTAGCTCTTTTGCAGTGTCACCTGACAGAGGGAGCTGCAAGTAATAAGGATATGAACAAGTCAGAGGCTATTGATCATACCTCAGGGGGAGGAACTTCAGAGGAAATTGAAGAGGGCGAGCTTCCAGATGCTCCAGGTGATTATTGTTTATTTTGATTTTAAATCTCTATGTTTTGTTTTCTTCAGCTTTTCTATTGCGGGACCATTGTTGGCTTTTGATTAGCTTGTAGTTTCTTGATGAAGTTCATATATCACATGTAATAAGGTGAATCCTGAAACATTATTTAGACATGCTATTGCTTTATTTACTAGTTACAGGAAATACATAATATACTTTGAAAAGTAACATAATGAATTCACAGTTGAATTGAGTTTGCACAACCCACGATTGTTAGGACATTTTGTCTGCCAAACATTTCTCATATCATATTTAACCATGGATGCAAAAAATTGTGTTGCTACCTATAATAGTAGTACTTTATATATAGATATTTTATTTCATGAGCATGAGACTGGACGTAGGTTAGTGTTAGCTATGAGAAACATCTGATACAATATGAAATAAATTTCACATTATTTGTAATATTGACAAAAGAGCCTTTTAGTTGGAACCCTTATTTAGTCATTTAAAAGGAAAGGCTATTGCAAATTGAAATCAGAAAGTCCATTTATGTTTGGTAGACAAACCATGAAGAAAATGATATCTTTTTCATTAATGGCCTGCAATATTCTGCATCAGCTATTGGTATGTTGTATTTGTAGGTTGTTTGGCATGGAAATGTCATAGTGAAATTTTGCATCTTTTTATGGGGGTTATGTAATAAATAATAATAAAAGGGGAAAGATCAGACCACTTGAAGAGCACTAGCATCCAGCAAACCCGCAAACTTGTAGTGTCAAGGACTGGCAGCTAGCAGAGATTAAAGATATAATAAAGATTGAGCCCAAATGCCAACCATTTCCCAACTTTTGAGCTCTCACTTCTATGGAGTTTGGATTTACCATAATTATCAGGTTTGGAAAGTTCAGTCTGAATGATAGGAGGAAAAAGATTGGTTCAGTTTGCAAAATTAAAACATGCTAATTAAAAATATGTAAATAAGGAATGTTCTTTTTATATTAAAATTTATAATAACGTGCCTAACATGATAGGAAACCTATTTTCACTGTTCTTGCTCCCCCAAAACAAGAATTATATCAAGATGCTTCTCTTGGTCCTTGCATGGTATCTTGTAGGTTGCTTGCGTGTGCATTGCTCAAGTTCCAAAATCCACTATGTTCTTGTTTATAATGTTAGGAAAAGTGTCTATGCTTTGGGGTAATTAAACAAAGTTCAACCAGCTCATATACAAATTGCATTCTACAGTTGCTTAGTAGCTTTTATTTATGTTCTCGATCAACTGGGTACAGCATACATCTTCTGTTAGCCAGGAGGAGTTAAATGGTATTCAAAATTTAAAACCATTTGGGATCAGGATTGAAGGCTGGGTCAAATAAATAAAGGCAATTGTGGATATGAAGAAAGGCTAGCAAATGAAGGTCACTATAGGAGGAGTTGAAAAGGGAAAGGCATGACTGTTGACCTTTCATTCCCCTCTTTCTTTCCTCATTGCTGGAAAAGCATAAATTGGGGATGTTGTTGCATGTTCCAGCTATTGGCAAGGCAGTAGTTTTTTGGAGTTTTTTTGGTTGTATGATCATTTTGCACTCTCATTTTCCAAGGGAGACTGTTTAGTTCATGCGCATTGTACTTAGTACTTACATTGCATTTCAATATATAAGCTATAGTTTTTTTCCTCTAGAGGGTTTTCCCCACTTACGTCTTGGTGTTTCTGTTGTTTTGTTGTGTTTGTCCTCATTGCCATGGTTGTCTCCTTTATTGCCCTAGTCTTCATCAATTTTCAGCTATGTTTTCTTTGGTTTTGATCCATTAAGCAAGGTTTATTGTGTTATTTCCATTTTGCTTGGAAAAGTATTCTGTGAGTGATCCACTTTGTGGGCTGCCATGGAGCAACTTTTTCTTGGAAAGGAAGATTATTGCACAAACCCTTTAGGCTCACAACTCTCAAATAGAAGAAAACTCACATAACTTGATTTTTTAAAAACGCATGATGCTATTAGGATGGGATGGTTGAGGGATACCTACATGTTCTCTTGGTTGCTCCTGTTTTGTGAAAAAAAAAGAATGAAACAATTGGGGGCATTTTTATAGGCTTGGGGAAGTCTTGAGAATATTGAGAGGGAGGGCCCTATACCTGGCAGACAAGGTTTGGGGATATCTTGAGTATGTTGTGGGTGAGGATTTGATACTTGGCAGTTGATAGGGGAACGTTTTATTGCAATTCTTGTTTACTCAAAGTTGGGGGTTATGGTAAGATTCTTCTCCTGGTTCTAGGAACATGCCCTCGTATTTTCTTGGTAACAACCTTTCATAAATATGGGTAGTGCATTGCTTTCATAAACTTATAAATATATAATTATGTTGATTCATTTGGCTCTGTTAGCAAAGGTGAGACCTTTTTGAAATCTAATACTTAGTGCTATATTGATCTTAATTGTTTGAGGGTCTTGAGGTCTATAAAGTGGCTTTTGTAAGTCTTACCTTCACACAAAGTGCATTTTAGGAGATCGTAGTACATCATTGTGTCATATTGGTTGTATATGTACATAAAGTTGAGTATTATGTTGTGCCACATGATGTACTCTTAATTATGGGGTAATTGAACTTTTGGTAATAGTAGTAGATGATCTTTTAATTGTTGTGTTCAATTGTAGTACCTCTCTTTCTTCCTACTTGCATCCAATTGTTATGATGGTCTAAATTCTTCACTTTTGAGTGTATCGTGTGATCCTATATGAAGTCAAGCTTAATTACTTGATATCCATGTATATCACCATGCTTAGGCATATCAATGACAATATTATGTTCTTTCCATTGCAGTGGTCTGTTATTATATGACGATGATGAAATTTTGTTGTATATCTAACTATATTCCTTGTGTCGCACTATTTTGCGATGATGTGATAGTAATGATATTTGGTTGCATATTCTTGTAGTTAGTGTTTGTTCTTGGTGTATTTTTCCGCTTGAAAGAACTGTTGTCTTTTATTGTGGTTAGAAATGTATCTTCATATATAACCATGTATCGTTATCTACAACCATTATGACATAGTTTTCATTGTCGTATTTTCAGTCACAAACAGCTGAAAGAAAAAAGAACAGAAAATGAAAAAAAAATGCGGATGAGAGAGGAAGTTGGTCAACAAGAATCTTCAAGGTTGGAAATGTTGCTTGTATCCTATAGGATGGGGCTTCCAGTTGTGATGGAGTTTTCATAGGGGCACATGCCATACTATTGTACCAAAAGATATCATTGCAAGTTGACAAACACACAACAATGATAAAAAGATTTATACAAGTCAATGTGTTCTCTCAATTTGTATTAGAAGTGAGTTGATTATAGAGAAAGGAGATAACTTGTGAAAAAATTGGCAATAAGAAAAAAGCTGAAGTTTGACCTAGGAGTGGTGTACATGTGAGAATTTGGAAAGGGAGTTCTTAGAAGTGATATACAAGACGTAAGTGGATTCAACTTCATGAATGCCCAAATGAATAGGATCTGACTTTGGCATGAGGATGCCATTGTTGTAGGCATGGGGACCATGATAACAATAATTGTATAGAAGGTAGAACCACTAACGTTCACGACTTAGAAATAGAGGAAGCCTCCTTCATGTTCCTCTATAGAAATAGAAGAAACTCTTTATGTTCCTTCTATAGAAATAGAGGAAGTCTCTTCTTGCTCTTCTGTGGAAGTTGATAAGGGCATCATTACTCAATAGTTACCATCAATTGCTATATTGTATAGTAGGCATCCATTGACATCTATTGTTGGCACAAGAAGCCACTCAAGGGGCTAGCTTTTCACTTAAACAAAAAATTACATCGTTATTAAGGAATACGTTTCATCAATAGTAGATATGTCAACTTCGTGTAGTGAAAAGGTGTATATGTCTTTTGCAAACATGATGACTCTCAAAATCTCAAAAGATTTTATAGATGTTAGGAAGATATGAAAACACTAGTGTTTTGCATAGTTGAAGTTATTTGAGTGATCATACAAGATGTTTGAGATAGAAAGGAAACCATTTGAGTCATTTGAGGAAGGGGAGGGTCTATGCTTCATAAATGGAGAACAATACTTATTGGCATGCTTGGAATGACCACTATAGGGTGGTGTGATGGGAAAAGTCCCATTGGCAAGCTGAGGTCGTAGTAAGCTTTATGGGGGCACTTTACATTTGTTAAAATGGCATTTGCATGCATAGGATATGATTTCTTGAAGAAATGGGGAAAATGTAGGGACTTGAAAGTTTCTAATTTGTCCTTCTGATTGTTGATTTTTCTTATGTGAATAACCCCCCCTCCTTTGTGGTTGATCATGATTTAGTTCATAGTTACGAAAATCCCGATCTGATCCGATTTTTCCCGATTCAGCAGGGTTGCTGATTCAAAGCATCGGAATCCTGATTTTTGCCTTTTTTTTTTCCAAAAGTTTATGATATGCATGAAAAAGTTTTTTCCCAATGAAAAATTACATATTCTTAAACTATTTTTTTTGCTGATTTTTTGCCGATTCCCAAATTTTGCCGATTCTGTTTCCATGCCGATTCCAATCTGATTCTGAATTTCTCAACTATGATTAAGTTGTTCCATGCTTAGGGTACTCTTTTCTATCTTTAGTTGCTTGTTTCCATCATTGGCATGCTCATTTTGATCATTGACCAGCCCAATTTTGACCAATTACTTTTGTTGCATGGTGAGTTGTCATTGCATAATTGCTTTATCATTGTTCACTCCCATATTTGCATTTCCTGGTTGATGATCAATAGTCGACTGCTCATTTTCACTCAATCGACTATTTTTTACTTGGTTTTATGGGATTGAAATGGGCCCCACTCGTTACAGCGTGATCACAAAGGGGTATTAAAACAGCTTGGCAACTATGCATGTGTATCTTGGCAAGATTTGAACCTAGGTCACCTCCTTGCAAGTTGAAGAATTTAACTGGTTGAGCTCATTCCATTTGATCACTCAATCGAATATTAACATTGCTTGATCACTTGTTTTCTCCTAATCAATTATCACTACTAAGTTTGCTAGTCTTTTGTCACCCAACATCACTTGGTAGTTGTCCCTTTCTTGCTTAACTAGCTGCCACTGTGGTTGTATTTTTTGTACCCAATTGCTTGTTTTTGCCCTCTTGAGTGGTTGTCATCACCTTATGCCTCTTATCATTGGTTGATCGCCCATTATTGCTTGATGAACCATTCTTGCATGGTCACCTACCATGATTTTATTGCTTGTATCTAATGCTTAGCTGCCTTTTGTTGGCCAAACTTGCTGTCATTGCTCCACCTCATATTTCCACGTTCTCGTTATTTGTTGCTATATGACCACCTGCCTACCTGCTTTTGGCACTTGATTGATTGTGTTTGCTTGACTGCTAATTGCACATTTGCCTATTTTTGCTGCCTGGTCATTTTTAACCACTTGCATGTGATGCTATAAAAGGGAGTGAGGAAGGAAAAAAATCAAACCCCTTAAAAATAAAAACAAGAAGAAATGCACCAAAAATATCAAGAGTATAAAGCAAAAAGATGAAAGTAGAAAAAGAAGGTGTGTATTTTGTACCGAGTTAGATTCTAGTGTGGAGTGAGCAATAAGTATGAGAAAATAAATATTCAAAATACTTGTAATAATGTACAACCAATTGAGTATATCCATGAACAAACTCAATACCATAACAAACCGAACAAGATGATGCAATAAACACCACATTGAAATTGAACAAATGAAGAAATGAAATAAAATATTGGGCTTCAACAAATTTACCAAATACAACATGTTGCTAGAAGGCATACTGAATTTGAATGTTGTCACATGGAGCTTGATGATCCTAATGAAGTTGTTAGATGATGCTTTTATAAGATCTCCTACAAGTATCAAATCCAAGAATGAGATTATTAGGTTGAACTTTAAATTAGTTAAAATAGGTAAACCTTTAAGGATAAATCATTGGAGACTGATTAGTTGACATCAATTAAAAATATTATTACATATTTGGAAGGCAAACTTTAAAAATGACAATGTCAATGGAATGGAAATGAACTATATGACCAATGGTTTAAGTGTACAAGTTATACATACTAATGTCAAACTTTTATGTATTTGGTGAAGATAAAAAAGGTGCAATATATGATGGGGTTAAAGATATTAAGGAACTCAACTACTAATCATCATGCATAGGTGCCTTGCCACTTCACTTCTTGTTACTTGGCAGCTTGTGTTCGCTGCTAGATAGGTTGTCTTCAACTAGCTTTGCTCACTTATTCTTGATCGTTTGTTTCCCAACATGTCAAGTGCCAATTGCCAACTACTTGTTAATCACCGACCTGTGCATACTATTAGTTGACATCAATTAAAAATATTATTACATATTTGGAAGGCAAATGAACTATATGACCAATGGTTAAAGTGTACAAGTTATACATACTAATGTCAAACTTTTATGTATTTGGTGAAGTTAAAAAAGGTGCAATGTGTGATGGGGTTAAAGATATTAAGGAACTCAACTACTAATCATCATGCATAGGTGCCTTGCCACTTCACTTCTTGTTACTTGGCAGCGTGTGTTCGCTTCCAGATAGGTTGTCTTCAACTAGCTTTGCTCACTTATTCTTGATCGCTTGTTTCCCAACATGTCAATTGCCAATTGCCAACTACTTGTTATCACCGACCTGTGCATACTGGCCAAAACTTGGTTGTTTGCCAGCTAGCCATTTCAATCACAAATTGGTCGCCCTCCCTTCCAAACAGCTGTTTATGGTTAAATTGCAGCTAATACCCACCAAGTGTCATGTGAGTTTCTTTTAGAGGTCAATTACCACCTTAGTATGCAATAACAATTTGTGCATTCTTTTCAGGAATGGACATTATTGTCAAAGTTGGTGCAGATATTCGAGTCTACATTATGGCCAAGGATATTCTAGGTGCATGAGTGAATAGAACACTTGTTGATGAAGCTCAAGACTTACCTAATATTCTTCTATTTAGAAGGTGATTTGAAGATCATAGAGAAACTGAATAGGAAAGGAAAGAAAAATAGTTTTAACGTCTATGAAGCCATAGGCCATATAGTTTTAATGTTATTTATCCAATATGTGTTAAGTCACCTAGACTCCTGTTGTTTTTGACCGCTTCAAGTTTAACAGTAAACTCTTTTGCAAAAAATGCCACTTGTTAAATACTGTAAAAATTCCTAACCTGTCCTTAACCATGAAAAATGCAACACTGCACACACATACTTCAAAGGAAGCTGGTTTTGGAAGTAGAGAACTGAAAGCAAATAACCTCTAAGAACATTTCTGCATTTCCATGTGAAGAAAAGACATGAATTTTAGCTTTGCACAAAATTCCTAGCTATGATAGATGCTATATGATATATTTAGCTATTGTAAAGACATTTAGTTACCTGAAATAAATGAAAACATTTCAAATTTACTTTTATATCCATATAGTTGCCACTATAATATTCAATTCAGCAAGAGAAAAGATGTAGACTCCAGAATTTCTTCTTCTTGAAATAAGATAATTCTATTTGAAATAAAAGAAATTTGAAAGACCCTAAAGTGGGGTCTTGTACTATCTTTTGTTGTAACAAAATCTATCTTTTTAACAATATTATGTATTTATTAATAAAGGGAATAAAAGGGGGTCTTTTATATTACTAAAAGTGTGATTCAAATGTAGCCTGTCCATGGTATTACTGGAGTAGAAATAGTTATAGTTTTTAAGCAGTAGAAACACAAGTATATACAATAGAAATGATTCGTAGACGCAGGATATAATCTATTTGAAACACAAGTATATGAAATAGAATCATTGGCTTCATATTTGTTTTTTTTTTTTTTGCATTGAAGTCATGCCCCAACTTGCATCTAATCTATTCAGCAATTTTATTTTCCAAGTCTTAAAGTTCAACAAATGTGAACATACCATTGAAAATTGCAATATTTTAATTAAAGCTGCAAGATTGAAAACCCAAATACCTAGCTTACACATGAAAAATACATATATGAAAGCCAAAACATTATAATGAACAAGGATCTCCATGAGATATTACAAGAAAATTGGGATTTTGTGTAGATATAGATTTTCGTGTCTCTTTTATAAGATAGAGTAAGATAATCTCTGCTAAGTCAAGTGTAACAACTTACTTGGGTTGTTGCTACAATAGCAAATTTAGTAAACAATGATTGCATCTTGTAGGAGAACAATCCAAGTACACCAACATCCTTCCTCAAGATTAACTCGAGGAGAAGGAAGAAGGAATTCTACAATATCCTTCTTGAAGAACTGCATTCTTCAATTCAAGATCCAAGGGAGAGATGACTCCAAATCAGATGCAAAGGGGAAACAAGATACATTGGAAAAAATTGAAATGGTTGATAAAGTCGCATGACCAGGGCAAAATATATTAAACTGATTGAAGGGCGCCAATTAGACAAGATGCTAAAAGAAGCAAGCATGAAACACCATACAAAGCGACGTGATCCAAGCGACAAAGCTGTTGAAAAAAAGTATAGAGGGGTGTCAAATCTCCAATGGACCTTCAACAAGAAAATTATTGTGAGGACATATGGTCTAGAGCAATGTAAAAAACAAGGGCATACAAACTTCCAACATCATGGATGCCAAAACATGCCTACAAAAGCAACAAGAAATAGGCAAAATCACCAATCAAATATTTGTTGCAAAGTGGCTCGAAGTCTATCATCCAATCATACAATGGGAAAAAAAGAACTTATTTGAATTCATGAACAATTAGGAAAAATGTTGAAAATGTAATTTGATTCATGGCCAAGGCCAACATTGTATGATATAATCTTGGATAGGCCTAAGGCAATTCATTGTACAATGTATTTAATTTATTATAATATTTTATTATGTAAGCCCTATGGGCTGCGATTAACCTTGTTATAGTTAAACCCACCTTATAAATTTGTAATTAACCTTAAAAACCATCTTGTTATGTTGGTCTAGGTTAAGTTCATTTATGTAATTGGGGTTTTGGTGTTGGAATAAATACACCCCCCGCCTCCAACTCCATCTTTTAAATATCGGAGTATAGTTATTCTTATACATCGATAATACAATGATTATTTATAGTGCCTACAGGTGCCCTTCTGTTTCTGTCGCTTTTCCTTTCTTTCATCATTTAACACTTTATATATAAGTTTTGAGTTGATGGATAGCTGCTTTTTGTTTCTGGATTTTTTTTTTCAATTCCAACTTGGTATGAACGTGGGTATGAAGTGGACATTGCTTGGTCACGCAAAAAGATGTTTTGGAGCCTATCTATTCAAATTTCTTGAATTTGTGAGATTTTCTTCTTGTTTGTTGGTTATTGAAGAAGAAAAAGTCGGAAAAGTAAATTAGAATTTGAAATTTTATTTCGTCTTTCGAAATTTGGATGTAGGCGTGCCAAGTTAGCAATTGACAAACTTCATTTTGACGTGGTTTGGCAAGGTTCTCAAGGGAATTGTTTCTGCTTTCAACAATGTTGGAGTAGGGGGGAGATGGTTATGTGTACAGTTGTTTAAGGTTTTGGGGAATCTTTGGTTTGAATCCCCCCACGATTGTTTTCAGAACATTTTTTGCAGTGAAATGGGTTCAAAGCATGTTCAAAATATTTTGATTTCCAATCGAATGTGTGTTGCAACGGTTTTTGTGGAAAGCGTTGGAGCACAGGGGGTGAAGGTTCTGTGTTTGAATCTTGGTGGCAACCTTTTTTGCTCAAAGAAAACAACTTAGTCTAATTTTTCTATAGGAATGTAGTTGGAGTCGTCAGAGTAAAGGCACATGGACAGTTGGTTATGCAAAGGCGTGCAGAGTATTTGGAGGCAGCAGGTCAAGGGGTCAAGTCATGCCACTTTTGTTCCTTTTATTTTGCGCTTTGGGCCTAAAGTCATGAAAGTGCTTTTGGCTTCAACACCCAAGGATGCCTTGGTGCCTTGGCTAGGCCAAGGGACTTAGGCAGACAATGGCTTCGATTTGAATTGCTTGGAGGACTATTTTTGGCACTTTCAAAAAATTTGGAGAATTGGGCTGATGAGGCGATTGACGTGGCCATTATCTGTGTCATGTGGAATCCTTCTTTGTATATTTAAATGCCTTCGACCGATTAGGGTGAAGCAATTGCCATAGTCAAGTAGGTTCCAAGGCGCTAAAGTGGTGAGTGATAAGTAGAGGGCACTAATAAATTGCAAAACACCAAGTAGTAGTAAGCAATTGGATTCATCTCTTCTAAGGTTTGGGGCTCTGATTTTTTATTTTTGGGGGTCCATTAGGGCAAAATTTTCTGAGGCCATAACTTTTGCATAAGGAAGCATTTTGAGCCCTTTCTTCCAAATCAACGATTTTTTGAGCTCTACGCATTGGTGACAATTGTTCAAGGACTTGCTACAGTGTTAGGGGTTGAGTTGTGTGAGATGGATCATCAAGCCCTAGTTACAGGCCCTAGTGGGCAAAATTATAGTAATTGTCAACCCAAATGATTGGCCTATTATGCAACAAGAACTTGTGGTGCGTTTTTCAAGAAGATAAAGTAGCAAACCTTGACGAGGAAACTTGTTCGCATAAGGAAGAAGAAGCTCTTGGTTTGTTTTCCTTATTGATTGAACCATAATTGCTTTTCCATATCAAAGAAGAAAGTAAACCTATCAAGGTATGGCTAAAATTGCATCAGTTATTTGGAAAAGTAAATACGACTAAAGTCTCTTGGAATTAGAATTTATTTATCTCAAATTGGTCGAGTTTGATAATGTTGAGTACTATATTACAAGATATAAGGCATTGAGAGCAGATTTTGCATCTTCTAGAGGCAAAAAGAAAGATGATGCAGAATGAGTGAAGATTGTCCTTTTTAATCTCTCGCCATCTTTTCAGATGTTGAACCCCATCGTTCATACGATTCCTAAATTATTGGAATCTCAAAAAATTCTTACTCTTGATCAACTTTTCTCTCTCCTAGTTCATTTTTAGGTGGCAATGAGGAATTGTGGTGGTACTTCACAAATACAAGCTCATGCAAAGGAATTTAAACCTAAGGAGGATAAGACCTAGGATGCTAAGTCTTCAAAGAAGTCGAAGACTCTTTGCAGATACTACAAGAGAGAAGGACATTTGACGTAGAATTGCTTGCTAAATTGAAAAGGATTGAAGCAGAGGTATTGAAGATGGGTGGACGTCTTCTAGATGATGAGGGGGATTTAGATGGATCTACATGTTGAGGCTCACTAGAGCATCCATTACGGGGGGGAAGATATTATTCTTACTAATGTCTTCTCTCCTTGGCCCCTTAGTTTAGATTTTGAGAAGGTGTTGAATGTGTAATTTGATTCATGGCCATGGTCAACATTGTATGATGTAATCTTGGATAAGCCTAAGGGCACTCATTGTACAATGAATTTAGTTTATTGTAATATTTAATTTAAGCCCTATGGCCTGCGGTTAATGTTTTGATGGTTAAACCCACGTTATAAACTTGTAATAAACCTTAAAGCCATCTTTTGATTATCGGATTTTAGTGATTCTTATCCATAGATAATACAATGATTATTTATGGTGCCTATGGGTGCCCACCAATTCTTGTTTGCCCACCAATTCTTGTTTCTCTTTTCATTTCTTTTGTCCTTTTATGCTTTCCGTATAGGATTTGAGTGATATAAGAGGGTGTTCGTGGACACCAAATATCTCACTAAAGGAAATAGAATACACTCTAAAGAATTTGAAAAGAACACCCTTGTTTTTGTTCGTTTTTGTAAGAGAAGTTCAACTTTAACGGAAGACGAAAATGTTTGGAAGTTTCGAATTTTAAAAAAAGTTTGATTGTGTTCAATGAATATATATATTTTCTAATAAGTTATATGTGGATTTTCTTGGGGGCCACTCTCATAAAAATACCAAAATATTACATTTGATGCTAGGTCAATTAAGCCATATCTAGCATGCATTTTTATCACAATTTTTTTTTCATTTCTTTTTCTATCAAATATATTCTTCAACTTTCTCGAAATGCTATGTAACCACAATCAGCTCTTTGACATCATTTTGATTAAGAGATAAAATCTCACTTGGCCAGTTGCCTTCTAAAATTTGAATTTTACCAAGATGAAGATCAACACTATGATTGGCTAAATTATTTGCTACCCGATTTCCTTATCTATAAATATGCTTACATTTCCAAGAGATTTCCTCCAATAATAGATGATAAACATTAGCAATAATATTATTTTTTATCCAATCCCCATATCCATTTTTGTTGATAGCATTAATGATAATTTGTGAATCCTCCTCAATTGAAATATATTTCCATCCTTTTTCTATTGCAATTTTAATCCTTGTAAGAAGTGCCCTAGCCTTTGCATAGTTGTTAGTTGAAGTGCCACATAATTTTGAGTAAATGAGAAGACTTTTGCCTTTGTTATTTTGAAAAACGCCGCCTCTACTGACTTTTCCCAGATTTCCTTTAGAAGCACCATCAAAATTAATTTTGATAAACCCAATTTTTAGACATTTCCAGTTTACCCGAAGATCGAATCAGATCCTTTGTTTTAATGCCATTTTCGCAGATGACACTTCTATGTATGTTCAAATCTATGTTCAAATCTTGAAACCAAGTTGTTACCACCTCTTTTTCTGCATTTGAGACTTCCCATGTTGAGCACCATTATTGTAAGCATTTTGCAAGATGTTGAGATTTCCAAACATGGGCATGTTTTTGAGATTTATTTTTTAAAATTCTATTATTCCTTTCAAGCCATAAATTTCAACAAATAATGGCAGGGCCAATCCTACACAAAATAAATAATGCTTTAGCTCTGAAATAATTAATCCAATATGTCATCAACTCTTTTACTGTTGATGGAGCTACCCAATATATTTTCATATTTAAAAAAAAGTGACCCCAAATGGTGTGAGCAAAAGGACAATAAAAAAGTAAATGGTCTGATGTTTCTAAATCCTTCTCACACAAGACACATCTAAAAGGTCCATGATATCCTCTTCTTTGTAGACTCTCCTGTAAGAATCTTACTTTGAACTACTAACCAAAGGAATGTTGAGGCCTTAGGGAGAGCCTCTAGTGACCAAACATTCTTCCAAGGAAAATCTTTAGGAGTAGGAAATTTTGATTGCTCTAAATCCTCATTTCTCAACTTGACCGGGTATCCACCATCTTTTGAAAGATTTCAAGCCAACTTATCCTTTTGCGTAAAGTCAGGAAATGTAGCTCTTGAAGCATCTTTTGAAATTCATTTGCAATTTGTTTGAGTTCATTTCCTTCAACCAGGTTACTAATAGAAATCCATGATCTGAAGTTGTTTCTCATATTAATATAGTATTTGACCTTTGGATCTTTACAAGCTAGGCATGCTCGAGCCAATGATTATTGTTTTGGGTCAGAGATAAGAGGATAAGGCTTCAACCAAGGCATCAGACCAAAAATTTGCATAATTCCCCTCATTGATTGACCATCTAATATGTTTATTTATAAATTGCAAACTATCTGATATGAAGTTCCATGTTGAAGATCCTTTGGGTAGGGTTATTTTCCTAAATAATTTCATTGCATCAAGAGAACCTATATATTTTTGCCCAATTCTTTCCTTGGTCTCTCCACCCTAGCTTTGTCCTTAATGCCAAACTCCAAAGTCTGCAACTATGCAAGCTTGCTTCGCCAATATTATTTCCTTTGCAAACCTTATCCTATTTACAAAGAGGAAACCAAAATTATTCCTCGAAACCTTTCGAATGAAAGGCTCTTTGAATTTTATCAATTTCTAATGCTATACCTATTGGCAATCTTGAAAGTGACATCATATAAACAATGATGGATTGCAATGTAGTCTTTATGAGTTGTAGCATTTTTGCCATGGTTAAGAACTTACATTTCCAACTTGCCAAACAAACTTTCATTCTATTCAAGCAAGAGACCCAACGATCTTGTTTATTTCCTTAATGAAACAAAGGAATACCCCAGTAGATTGATGGAAATTTTCAATTTTAAACCCCAAAATATTCACAATAGTTCTTTGTAAATCTAGGGCAGTGTTAATGCAAAAAATCCTGGATTTTGTAGTACTAATTAATTGTCTAGTAGCCTTCTCATAGCATGATTATATTCATTTAAACTCCATGGCCTCATTGACTAAGGGATGGCCCAAAAGAAAAGTTTCATCAACAAATTAGAGATGAGATTCAAAGGGACCATTTTTTGCAACTTGAATACCTTTGATTTTTCCTTACATTTTTGCCTTTGAGAAAGCTCTCCCTAATGCCTCCGCAAGAAAAATGAATTAGATAAGGAGACAATGGATCACCTTGGTAGAGTCCACAAGATGACTTAAAGTATCCGGTAGGAGAACCGTTGATCACAATAGAATATTTTGTAGTGCTATAACAACGTTTAATCCATAGACGTCAATTGTAATCAAAACCAAACCTTTTGACAATATCATGTAGAAAACTCGATTAAACCTTATCATATGCGTTGTTCATATCTAATTTCATAAACATACCTGGTTTTTTCATGGAATGAAGAGAATGTATGGCCTCTTGTGCAATGATTATACCATCAAGAATTTGTTTACCATGAATAAAACCACCTTGTTCCTATGAGATAACAAAATTTAGAATGCCTTTCAACTTGCTTGCCGTCATTTTTGAATTGATCTTATAAATTATATTACAAAGGCTTATTGGACGAAAAATATCAAAATATTGTCTCGACTTTTATGGGAACCAATGTAATAAAAGTGGCATTTATCTCACTTATTATAGCCTTCCTTTTTCGAGCCTCTTCAACCACAACTAACATATCACTCTTCACTTGGATTTATCTTACTTATCATAGCCTTTCCTCATTCGCTTTAAAATTTGCCTCCCCATCTTTTTTTGCTTTAAAATTTGCCTCGTTATCTTCCTTTGCACTTTTAACTCCTTTTCTATTTGAACTTGCACATTGTACTTCCTCATACCTTGTGTCATTTTTTTCTTCTAATGGTTGATTTGATTGAACCATAATGACCTTTGCCATTTGATGAGCAAAGGGGTTTTTCTTGCCACTTACTTAGCAACGGAAAATCCTTGATTTGACCCAGCTTCTCCTATGATATGAGCTCCTTGTTTCATATTAAAGTTTGCCTCATGCCCAAAGTTTTCCATCTCCTTCTTCGTCATTTTCACTTTGCAATCTCTTGCCATGTGTCCAATTTCATGACATTTGTGACATTGTAATGCAATGTTTTCATAATCCATTTATTGATCCCATTCTCTTGATTCGGATTTAATCCTAATGGACCACGATAAAGGTTTTGAAATATCCATGGCAATACATATTTGAGTGTATACAACATGCCTTCTCTCCTTAGTAGTTGGTCCCACTTGGATGGACTCGTCTAGAGTATTGCCAATTCAAAATCTCCTTATTGATGAGTTGATAAGGAAGTTCAAAAAGCCTTAATCCACTTGGATGGACTCGTCTAGAGTATTGCCAATATTCTTCAAAATCTCCTTATTGATGAGTTGATAAGGAAGTTCAAAAAGCCTTAATCCACATCAGAAGCCTTTTAATAGTCCTTGACTCCACAGAAACATTCTCACTCCATGGTCTTAAACTTTGCTCCTAAACCAAGGGCCTCCATCCATTATTTTATCCCTTATTTTTGAACTAGAGAAGATAACGAAGAAAAATCTTTGCGGAAGTAAAGTCATGGAGTAATTTGAGTTCAATCCCCACTTCCACTTGATCTAATTTTGAATTTTAGAAAAACTTTGCCATTATCCATGGAACTTACATATTAACCCTTTGGTTTTAAGAACTGTTATATCATGCTCAATCATCTCATCCTTGATAATCACTTTTGGTGTAGTATCTGCTACCTGGATAGATTTTGCCATAGATTTGCTTTTCCTCTTATTGCTCACGCTTCCTCCTCGCTCTCGGCTCACACTCTTCAAAATCTACTTTTGGTTCAATGAATAATTTAAAATATATGTAATTAAAAATTAAATATAAATTTAACTTATATATTATAAAAAATACAAAGCATATCAAATGACATAAGCTCAAGTGGTTAAAAATATGGACTCTATTATGGAGATCTAGGTTCAAATCTTGAAAAGGATGCATGATGTATAATTGTTAGTTGTAATAACACTATATGGTTGGTTGAAATAACAGGTAATGCAATCATGATGTAATACAAGTAGGTCCTGTTTCAATCCCATATATATATATATATATATATATATATATATATATAATATTATTATAATAAATTTTAAATATTATTAGTAACATATTTACTTTTATACAATATGATATTTATAACATTAGAAGCCATATTAAAAATTGTAATTAATGTTAGCTTATATATATGGCTTATATTGGGGGACTCCCATTAGAACAACAAAACATTGCATTTACTATTAGGTCAATATGACCATATTTAACTTCCCTTTCTATCAAAAATATTTTTTGTCTCTCAAATTGCTGGTTTTCCTTTATCAAATTCTTGATATCATTTTCATCGAGAGATACAATTTCCTTCGGTTGATTGCCTTCCAAAATTTGACTTTTGCCAAGACGAAGAACAACCCTACGCTTTGCTAGATCTCCCACCCTATCTCCTTCTCTCTAGATATGTTGGCATTTCAAAGACAATGCCTCCAATAAGGGATGGACATCTAGAATAATGCTATCGTTTATACAATCCCCACATCCTTTCTTTTTAACAACATTAATTATAATCTGTGAATCCCCCTTAATTGAATTATGTATACATTCTTTCCATGGCCCTTTTGATTAGTGCAAGAAGGCCCTAGACTATGTATAGTTGTTTGTTGAAATTTCATATGTATTTTGAGTAGGTGAGGAGAAATTTGCCTCGATTATCTTGAAAAAAACACCACTTCCACTAACTTTCCATGGTTTCCTTTAGAAACACCATCAAATAAAGTTACGAATCCAACTTTTGGACATTTCCATTTTAATTATGAGTCGATGTAGATCCTTTCCATTAACTCCATTGTTGAAGATCACCCTTACGTGTATCTTCACATCCTGTAACCAATCGACTAGCACTTCTTTTTGCACACTTGAGACTTCCCATGATGAGCTTCATGCTTGTAAACATTCTGCAAGAGAGGCAACAATAGGAATCCAAACTTGGGTGTGGTTTTGAAAAATCTATTATTCCTTTCAAGACACAAATTCCAACAAATAATAGTAGGACCATTCCTCCACATAATGTTTAATGCTTTAGCTCTAAAACAAATTTTCCAACATTTTATTAATTCTGCTAATGTCGATGGAGCAACCCAATAGTTTCTCATTTGTTTGAAAAAATATCCCCAAAGGGTGGAAGCAAAGGAACAATGAAGAAGTAGATGATCTGAAGTTTCTACCACCTTATGTAAGGCATACCTAAAAGGTTTATGATATTCTCTCCTTTCTAAATTGTCACCTGTAAGAATGGGCAAATAGAGTTGTTGAATTAAATAGTTTTAGACTACTAACCACCATCTTTTGAGAGATTCTTAACCAACTCATCCTTTCACAAAAGAATGGGCAAATAGAACTATTGAAGCATATTTGGAGTTCATTTACTACTTGTTAGAGGTTCTCTCCCTCAACCAAATTGCTGATAGAAATCCAAGATCTGAAATTACATCTCACATCGTATTATCTTTTACTTTTGAACTGCAACAAGCCAAACAAACCCAAGTCAATGGTTGCCATTTGGATCAGAAATAAGAGGATAAGGCTTTAACCAAGCATCAGATCAAAAATTTGCATAATCCCCCTCATTGACTAACCATTTAATATGTTTTCGATTAATTCTGTACTCTTTGATATGTTGTCAAACCCCTTGCCAAGGTTCACTAATTTAACATTTTTATTGCATCCATAGGAACTATATATTTTTGGAGTAACATATTTTCCCAACTCTTTCCTTTATCTTTGAATAATCTCCATCCAAGTTTTGCCTGCCCCTCCAATTGCAAAGAGGAAACCTAAATTTATCCTCGCATCCTTTCCAAAGAAAAATCTCTTTAAATTTTGTCAAATTCGGATGCAATGCTTGTAAGTAATTTTGAAAGTGATGTCATATATGTAGGGATAGATTGTAATATAGTCTTTATAAGTTGTTGTTTTCCAGCCATGATTAGGAACTGACCTTTCTAACCCATTAGACAAGATTTCATTTTATCCAAAATTGGGTCCCAAAGCTCATTTTTTCATACCTAGATGTTGATGGCAATTTTCTAACTTCAAACCCTAAGATTCCTACAATAATCCCTTGTAAATCAAGGGCAGTATTGATAAATAAGATCCTGGATATGTTGTATTAACCATTCCGCAACCTTCTTATAGCATCATGGTATTGATTTAAATTGCATGGCCTCATTAACTGAGGAATAACCTAAATGAAAAGTGTCATCAACAAAATGAAGATGAGATTCAAAGGGATCATTTGTGCAACCTGAATACCTTTGATTTTCCTTATACTTTTGATTCACACCAAGGGGGGATCCATTGATCAAAATAAAATATTTCGAAGTGTTATAAAAACGTCTAATTGATTCACACCAACCTTGATTTCAACCAAATTTCTGAGAATAATACCACACAGAAAACTCCAATAAACCCTGATATGCTTTGTTCATATGCAATTTTACAAGCCTATCTTTTTTTCCTTCTCCCCATGAACCGAAGAGAATGTATGGCCTATTGGGCAATGATTATACCATCAAAAATTTGCTTGCCATGAAGAAAACCACTTTGTTCCTCGAAGATAATAGAATATAGAATGTTTTCAATCTATTTGCCATAAATTTTGAATTCATCTTATAAATCATGTTACAAAGGCTTACGGGACAAAAATTATCAAAATATTTTCTCACATTTCATGGAACCAATGCAATAAAGGTAGCATTGGTTTCACTTATTATAGACTTCATTTTTCTAGCCTCTTCAACGACAACCAACATCAAATTCTTCAACATTTCCCAAAACATTTTGAAAGAAAAACACAGGAAATCTGTCAGGAGCAGATGCCTTGTCAAGAAACATGGAAAGAAAAATCGCCCCCGTTTGATTCTTCGTCAAGATCTTTCTCATCAAGATTTCATTATCTCTTTTTCTGATGAATGATGAAATACTTTGCAAATATGCATGCTGACCCTGCTTACTCTGTCCAACTTCTTATAGGGATGTTAAATCTTTATTTGTCCATAGTTTATTGATGTTTTGGATAAATATTTATTTTTTTAAATGAAGAGGTAAAAATTTATTGATAAAAAGTCTGGATTACAGAGTACAACTGAGCTTCCAACCATGACTCAAATAAACAGCCAAACAGGCTAAAACCACTAGACTAGAATGATACCCGGAAAAGACAACAAGAACAGACCACATTAAGTCTGTAGGAGGAATCTTGACAAAAGAATGCAAAGATGGGCCTCCAACTTGCTTAAGGTGCAAAACATTGAAGAAGAGAGGAAAGTGACCATGTGTTGTCAGTTTAAACCCTTGGCGCTCCCCCAAATTTTGTCTCTACGGCTCAATCATGGCTTCACTATTTCATTGTTATTGTTGTTTCATCTGATATATTTATGACAAAGGAAATAGGTAATTGTTTTTGGTCTCTATATACTATAATTCAAACTTGAAAAGCAGTTCAATGATAGAAATTAGTTGAGCTTTCCTCTCACTTTACACAGCCATGCTATTCTTGTGTCAAACCAACATTTATAATTGTATTAAAGAAAGTTTTACTGATATAATGTTCAATGTCAATGTCTAGTTGTCTCTGGTGGGGAGCATGTTGATGTGGTCATTGGAGCTGCAGTGGCGGATGGCAAAGTAACCCCAAAAGTGCAGTCATTAATCAAAATTCTTTTAAAATATCAACACACTGAAGACTTCCGTGCAATTGTTTTTGTGGAGCGTGTTGTAGCTGCCCTAGTCCTTCCAAAGGTTTGTATAGTTCTGCAGTGTATCAGTTGTTTGCTTCATATTTGTTTGTCAAATTTCTTCTAAAATGCATTTTTCTTTGTAGGTATTTGCAGAACTACCATCATTGAATTTTGTGAAGTGTGCAAGTTTGATAGGGCATAACAACAACCATGATATGCGGACAAGGCAGATGCAAGAAACAATTGCCAAATTCCGAGATGGTCGGGTAAGCTAATACATTTTGTTTATTTGTTTTATTGCAACATTAATGTCCTTTTCTGCTTGACCTTCATATGTTGCATTTTTGCAGGTCACCTTGCTAGTTGCAACCAGCGTTGCAGAAGAAGGATTAGACATTCGGCAGTGTAATGTTGTCATTCGCTTTGACCTTGCTAAAACTGTCCTGGCTTATATCCAGTCAAGAGGCCGTGCTCGGAAACCTGGTTCAGATTATATACTGATGCTTGAGAAGTAATTTTATGAAACCTTCTTCACAGTCTTTATCTGTTTATTCTGTATTATTACTCATATGTTTGTAGCCTGTCTAGAGAAGTGAAGACGATTGGTTTATTGAAATTTCATTTGTGGTTGAGTGCCTATCTGTTTTGTTTCTAATGCTTTCTTTTGTCCTAATTTAACTATGTTATGATGGACCCTTTTTCTTTAAATGTTTTTATTAATTTCTAATGTGCGACATGTATGAGAGTTACAATTTGTAGAGAAGTGCATAGCTACTTTCATCAATTATTAAGTGAACTGTAGTCACTAGTTTTGGCGGAACTTGATAAAAGTTGCCTGTCCCTGAATCGTTTGAAAAGAAAGAACTAAAGCATATCAAAGACAAAAAGTCATAAATTAACCCATACAGGTCATCATAGCATGTAAACTAAACATAAACATTAAAGTATTTTTTTCAATGAGTTTACAAATGTTTTAAAGTATTAGGTTACAAAATCATCATCAATTTTCTGACCTGTTCAATTTGTTATCATCCTTCAACAATGGTGCTACTGCATACAGTTACCTACTTGAATTTCTTTTGGAATGTGAGTTTGGGCCACAGAATTTGCCCACAGTTTCTTTGACATATCTTTTACAATTTAGCAGCGGGTATGATTTAGGATTTTTACTTTTAAAAGTTCTCAGTCTCTATTTCATCATTTATCTTTTCATGTTTTCGTAAATTGAAAGAAAAAGGCTTACAAAGTACAATGAGTCAGCTCATCAAACACATGAGAACAATAGCAAGGAAGGTGATTTGTACACTTTGAGGTCTACTACTTTTATAGTAAAAAGACAAATTACTCTGTACTTTGTGATACAAAATGGTTTGCTGCCACTGCCATTGCTCATGACAAGGAGTTGTAAACATACCTGGCACACCTCCTTTTTATCCAGATTATTTGACAACCAACCTTTGTTGTGTATTCATAGGAGGGTTGACTCTATTGTAAATTCCTTCCAAGGGCTTTATGCGTGTGGATATTTATATATAACATCTGTTGGCAGCTTGGTTGCATAACGCTTTTTAATGGGCACATTTTTAAGATAGGCATGCATTGGAAACATGAGACGCAAATTCCTATGGAAACAGGGAAATAGTGGGCACTTGTTGATAATTGTTCTAAAAGAAGTTTTACCAGGACATTATCTGTTAGCTTGACACTAGAAATCTCTGCAGAGATGTTGAAGTAGTTCATCTGTATTTTATTTGGATTCAGAAAGGCCCTGTTGGACAACACAATAAAATGTGGAATCTAAGGTTTTATAAGCAGAAGTAAATTCAAGTCATCATTTGTAAATAACTAACAGAGTGCAGAAAGGGAACATAGAACAATTCAACAATATTAGCAGTAGATCTGAACGACAATTTTAATCATATGATAGTTCTGTACAATACTTTAATGCTATCAGGAGAGATGTAACCTTATGCCAATATTGTCTCCCCGGTCCCTTAAACACATTTTTTTGACAAGCTATGTACAAGTAAGAAATAACAATGATTGGTGGAAAGTGGTATGATTCATCTTCCTAGAGTTTAACAGAAATATTGGCATGACAGTCAGGACTTTTGGCACTAGGTGGCATTCTAAGTTTGCACTTGTAGAAAACTGGTGATGACTCTTGACGTTGGTAATGAGGTTGGGGTCAGTGCATGTTCAATAGACTTCCGTGTTGTGCTGCCACCTGGATCCGTTTTGTGCTATGTTCCATGGGGACTTGACCTGGGATTTGGGGGATGTCTGAGAGACATGTTCCACTGTCCCAAAATGTGTCCTGCCATCCCAAAAAGTTGTTCCACTGCCCCTGTCTCAGAATTTTGTGGAACATAGGCTTTGTACCTCTCTTTTTAAATGATTGATGTCCTGTCAAATGCCCTTGCATGATGGTTAATGACTTCAGTGGGCAGCTTAACTGTTATTATCAATTGAGCCCCAAAATCCCATATCTACATGTGTCCAGTTACTGTTTGAGTGCTTCTTGGAATAGATGATGAAGTTTTGAATGAATTAACAACAAATCTCCATTTTCCTGGCTTAGCTGAGTGGATGAGAAAGTAATAAAATCTAATTGCATGGAAATGGTTGGAAATGCAAGTGCATGAGAGTAACTGTATTAGGTCCATTATGCTATTTTTTTGGCTGAATATTCCTGAATTTATGGGGAATCAGGGAGGGTACAGAGTTTGAAGAGATCATCAATGAATTATTACCTATGCCCCTGACATCTCCAATTTGAAGCGATGACTAGGGCATTAAGTGTTTGCCTTTCATTGACATGTATGTAGTTACTGTAGTAGAGGCCATAGTAGGAAAATATCGAAGAACTGAATTTATTATATTTTGAACTTTTGAAAATTTGTAGCTTGGATTATATTATAGTGATTATCCTTTTATTATGAAGTTCAAATTTAAACATATTTAGTTTTCACTCTTGAACTTTTGAATCTGGATATTCTTTTTGTCTATTGAATTTTAAAATTTTGGATGATTGAGTGCTTATATAAAATTCTAATGGGGCATTAAGTAAGCTTGGGAATATGAAAGAAATGGAAGATAGGAAAATGTTAGAACTTCAGGTAATCTTTTTGTAATATTTATATACATATTTGTAGGCAGATATGACTAAGCCAAAATGGAATCAGTCCATCTAGGTAATCATTTAAAATATTGGTAATGTGCAATAAAGCGGAATTAGAGACTTAAAAACTTCAATAAATCTATTCTGAAGTCTTATGCAAACCATAAGTGGTTGGTGGATGGTTTTGTGGATTCCATCCCTTCTAACGCTATTTTTCTCATTATATTGAGGCCGGAGAAAAGGGTATCGATTGTTGTTTTAAGTTTTACGTTTCTAGATTTTGAAACATTAAGGAATATTTTGGAAGAGAAGGTGAACTCCTTAAATATTTATAAAAGTTGCAGAAAACAACTCACATGGTAATAATTTATGGGTGGTTTGATTTCCCTGAGTATTGTAGTCAAATGCCCTTTAGATATAATATCATGAAATCCGTTGATAAAAGAAACTGACTCTAGAATTCTCAGCATGTGAATTGAGTTATGGTGCTATTCCATCTAAAACTCTAAATGTCATCTGAGAAAAATTCCCCACTGTTATTCTGGGTTGGCTTCCTTGTAATGTTTGAAAAAATTGAATATTCTTGGAAGGACAAAGTGTTATATTTACAGGTAAAAATTAAGAAACCATGGACTGCAATAACTTTCAAATTTCTAGATGTTATTTTCTACGAAAGATTATGCCAGAATCCATGTAATTTTCAGATATGAAAACAAAAAAGATATGCCAAGAGATGCAATAGAAATTTACTTCCCTAACTTCTTATGATTTTCGTCTAATTCAACACTTGAATATATAAAATCTAAATACAATGTTCTGATCTATTTAAATAACTAAGCAAACACAAAAGTCGACACCAAAATCTGACAAAGAATTAAAACATTGGAGGATTAAAAGCTCCCTCCAAACAATAGAAAATGCAAGAATGTGATAAAGAATGAAAACATTAGAGGATTAAAAGCTCCCTTGAAACAACAGAAAATGCAAAAATTGTATGCATCACTGTGGTGGTCTATGTAAGACGTCAAACCAACTCCAAAAGCAGTGCCAAAATTTGACATAGAATGAGAAATTTAGGGGACTTTATCCAAATGTGCAAGGTAAAGCAGGATTTTCAGGAACTTAAAAGTAGATTCTTTGTATCTATGCGACCAATTGGATCGATTAATACAAAATTTTATCCACAGGTTTTCATTAAGATGTTTTGAATTGGAGGATTGAACCAAATATTATGCCCTTTTTGGCCTTGGACCACTGAATAACTCTAAATTGCCCTTTATATTCCAACATGTTTGTATGAATACTTAGCTTATTTGGGTTTGTCTCTGCTGCTTTTGATGACAATGGTGTTTCTAAAAATCTCTGGTACATAGTGATGTGAAAGGAGGAGGGGGGATGTATTTATAGTATGTACCTAAATTTCCCTTTATTTTCTAACATGTTGATACGAATATTTAGTGTGTGTTTGGATTGTATTCTTTAACACTGTTATTTCTAGAATTTCTGATATGTGGCGATGTGAAAATAGGAGGATGTGTCTAGTATTTTTGGGTAGACATCCCCAATTTCAAGGGATTTTGGAGGGGATGTTGACTTAAAGATATATATAAAAATTATTTGTCTGTACAAAAAGGAGTAGTAAGCTTAAATTTTGATGTGGATTCATATAAATAAATTGTGCCAAGTTTTTCCAAGTCCCCTATCGGGTGGACGGTGAAATAGGTTAGTGCAGAAGGGGGATGAGTTGAAGACACCCCTAAATTTTGGCAAAAATCGATGGCAAAGAGGGCTATATATAAAGTTTAAAATTATAGAAAATATTAGAAATAAAAAATTATAAAATGAAGCACCTCTAGTTTAGACTGATTGACAACACTTGTACTTTATCATGATTTTAGTTGAAGGGTTGAAACTCATAAAGGTACACTATTGAACCAAAGGGTTGAACCAATAATATAAGGTAAAGCAATGTTCTGTATCATTCAGAAAGGTCCACTATTGAACTATAATATAAGGTAGAGCAAAGTTCTGTATCATTCAGTTCAAAAGATGAAATTCTGTAGGATTTTTTACAAATGAAGTGTTGTTTATAGCACTTGGAAAGCAAACATGCTTACATTTTTCCAAGTCTTTTGACATATTGCCTGCTTTATTTTTGTTTGATTGTTAACTTGACCTTTAGATTACATTGTTATGGCTAAATTTGCAAGTTTTTTGAAGCCTAGAACTGAAGACTAAAGCTGTTCTATTTAATAATGTTCTATTTATTTTGGTTTGTCTGTTTTTCTATGTGAAATAACATGTTTGTTCAAATATTGTGTTTGTATCTGGACTGTACATAGTACATTGGTAACAATGCAGTAATGTTTTGCTTCAAGTATTAGATGAATACATTTGGATTTTATCCATGAACCAAGATAAATTCTCTCAACTTGGCTTAGAAGTGAAAAGAATTTGAGAATTGTTTCATTCCATATTTTGTAGCTAATTCAGTAAACTAATTGCATATTCTAATAATAACTGGAGGGTTAACTGTTATTATGATAGCAGGCCTTATCTTCATTTTCTGCCAATTAGATTTGACTAATGTAATAATTATTTTAGTTGGTGTTAAAAGTAGATATTTGTTATTAAATGGCATTAGTCCAACCAGTTATATTCCTCAACTTTCAAGAAGGAGACCAAGGTTCGAATCTTGTCAAGCAATACATGCATAATTGCCAAGTTTGTTATAATATCACCTTGTGGCCATGATGTAAATAAGGTGGGGCCCGTTTCAATACCATATAACCAATTAAAAAAAAAGACATTTGTTGAAAATGTTTTCTAATTAATCTAGCTGCTCATTGCCAGGGGCAATTTGTCTCATGAAGCATTTCTTCGAAATGCAAGAAATAGTGAAGAGACATTGCGCAAGGAAGCAATTGAGAGAACTGATCTCAGCCATCTTAAGGACTCATCCAGGTTGGTATCTGTGGAAACAACACCTGGAGCTGTATATCAGGTGGCCACCACAGGTGCCATTGTAAGTTTGAATTCCGCTGTGGGACTGGTTCATTTTTATTGCTCCCAGCTGCCAAGTGACAGGTATGACCCGTGTCAGTTGCTTATGATATCAATTAAATTACAGATGATCTTAAAATGGTTTCGTATATGTAGACTGTAAATATCAAAGCCACTAGAAGTACATGCTGATATTTCTTCTATTTGTTTTCCATTCAGATATTCAATATTGAGACCAGAATTTACCATGAAAAAACATGAGAAGCAAGCGGGATCCATTGAGTATTCGTGTGAGCTGCAGCTTCCTTGCAATGCACCCTTTGAAAAGCTTGAAGGACCTGTCTGCAGTTCAATACGCTTAGCGCAACAGGTATGTTATATTTGGTAAATTGTCCATTATCCATTGTGCACCATACTCTTTGATATCAATATACTTTATCTCACAAGTATAGTTGTAACTTTTGCAGGCAGTGTGCTTGGAAGCATGCAAAAAGCTGCATGAAATGGGAGCATTTACGGATATGCTTTTGCCTGATAAGGGTAGTGGTGAAGAAGGAGAAAAGGTCGATCAACCTGAAGAAGGAGAACCTCTTCCTGGAACTGCCCGGCACAGAGAATTCTATCCTGAAGGAGTAGCAGATATTCTTCAGGTATGTATGTGATGCCTCTAATTTTTATATGATATGGTTCAGAGTACCATGTTGCATTGAAATGCATTCAAAAAGCCTTTCCAGAAGATTTCTCTTCTCCAGAATGAAGACCGCTTATTTATGTTCCTTTGTCTTCTGTTTATTCATGTGCTTATGCCTAAATGTTCATTTCTTCCCTTTGTTGCAATCTTGTGGTATTATTTGTCTTAGTAAAGCTCTTTGCTTTATCAAACATTGTGGCATTTTTAGGTTCATGTTAAGTTTGTTATGTTAGATTTTTGTTTTCCCCTTTTTTAAGTGGTTATATGGGATTGGAATGGTCCACATCTGTATTATATCATCATTGTGTTACCACAGTATTTCAACAAACCACGTAGAGGTATTACAACAAAATCATATTGTCATGACATCACATACCACCTACTGAGATTTGAACCAGGGTCTCCCAATTTGGAGCCCACATTTTAACTGCTTGAGGATAAAATATTTAGTTTTACCACATAGGATTGGAACCTTCGCTTATAGTGGGAAACACTTTGCTCTCCACCACTTGTCCCAAAAGCATGACCCAAAATGTTGAGGTTTATCCATGGGGTTTGAACCTTGGATTACAATATTTAAGTTCTCACTCCTTGTCGCTTGTCCTAGACCCCATAGACTTAATGTTACGGTTCACCAATATTGGAACATGTTGATTCGGGGAAGTGGACTGAATTCTATTTTAATTCTCGCGCCCCCAAATTTGAGTTTCAACAAGGTTGGACGGGTTTGCCATAGGCTTCCCTCGACCTTTGAATTTAGGTTGTCTCCCTGCTTTTCTTTTTTGGACGTCTAATCTATATTAATTATGCGAAAGTTTAGAGTGTGAGAGATTGAAGCATATATGGCTGTTACATTGTAGCAAGGATAGCATGGAATCAATCGACACATGCGAATCTGAATAATATCATTGTTTACCCATTCGTTTGACTATGAAATTGATAAGCGAATGACAAGATGCGCTAGAAGGGCTGTACCCAACTGCTGCACACTTGACAAACCATGAGGACAATGCCTCTAGCAAGATGAACAAGGACTTGCCAATTTCTTACAACCTCATGAGTACAAAGCACAATGTGGGTTTCATAGAGTGTAGCTCTAAATTCTCATGGCCAAAAGATGATTACAATGAGGGACTAGGCTCCTATATAGAGCAAAAGTTTACCCTTGAGTGACCTAGGGTGAAAATCAATCACTCCTAGTAAGAGTAAAGATTTGGGGTCAACTTTAGCAAAATGTTACTCCAAATGTTACATTGCTCTAATTATGACTCTAACAGGCTTAGGAGGCTCCAAAAATGCTTAGTGTGCCACAAATTGCCATAAATCTTGCTTTTTGGAAGATTTTCCTCAAAATTTGTGTTGATTCTCACTTTTGCGCCTTGTTCGAGCGGTTCACTTGGTTTGTCGAGCAACTTGCTTGCTTTTTTGAGCGAATTGCTTGTGTTAGCAAGTGGAGCGAATTGCTCCCTGAGCAATTCGACACCTTTGTTGCGGCTCCTTTGAGCCAATCGATAGGTTTTGCAAGCAAATTGCAACTTCTCTAAAATATTGGCAATTTTTTGAATATTGAGCATTTTCCTGTTTTCAGGTCTCCATTTGTTTTTTCTTACTTTCAAAATGTGCAAAATTTTGCGAAGGTAGAGTTGAGGTACCACAAATCCTTGTGAAACTCTCCACTCCCCACCACTTGCTTCAACCCTAGTGGGTAGTTTGATTTGTTAAATTAACAACAATATAGGTTTGTGCTTTTGAGGAGGGTTTTGGTGATATAAGTTGCAGGCAAATCTAAGAACTCATTTCATTCTTTATGTTATGGTTGCTACCATGGGAGCAAATTCTTTCAAGTGTCAATGGTGTGTTCTTGTTTATGGGAGCATTTGCATCTAATGCAATGAAGTGATTTGTCATAAAAGGTTGGATTTTTATGCAAAAGCATGCTTAAACCTGGTGTTCTTCATATCTATATCTGACAAGTAAAATTACGACATCTTAAACATAGTGCAATGAGTTACAACAATTATCGAAATGGAATGCAATCGGAGAGAAAATATAAGATACCCATGGATTGGGTGTCAATTAGCAATGTTTTAGCAAGAGAAGTTTCTTGCAAAAGACATTTGTATTCTTTTCAATAAAGCCCCATTCGATCTTGATTACATAGTCTTCAATTACCCGATGAATTGTAAAGAAACTTCTCGTAGATGAAGAAATTAAAATTTTGGTTGGTAAACTAGGCTTCTATATATGTGAGGCTCTTCTATATGTATTGTGTGTAGAAAATAACAAACCAATGTTATTAGGTCTATTGTTGAACTCATCCCCACAATGCAAGAGAGACAAAAATAAAACATATCTTGAGGATGATTTTTGCAAGATAAGATAATTCTATTAATGTCGATAGATGGCCAAAGTAGTCCAGAAGGACTCATTGAAAAGAGTTGTTACAAATTACAATGCATTGTAGTAACCACAAAGTACTAACAAAATAAACCAGCCTAGAGTAAATATTCTAGTGTAAACTAGTCTAAAGTGGAACAATTTTATGATATAGAATTACATCCTCAAGGGTTACCCAAAATGTATAAACCCTAACATGCTAAAAGTAATGATTAAGAGAGAGTTAGAATTCAGGGTACAATTGAGATAGAAATGTGCTTCAGTGGATCCAAGCTCCAACATTGATTTATAGTGGGATGTAGGGGCATAATCGTTGTTGTCATCAACTATCCCAAAAGGGTTAACACACGATCTAATGATGCTCACAAGAGAATGGCCAGGACTAAGAGGCCTTGGTTGGATAATCTTGGGAGGACATGAAGTTTAACCCCTCAAGTCTCGTATAGCATCCATGGTTGTGAAACCGAGAGAAACTAGTAAGGTGTGCTTGTCTACAACTTGCTATGTGAGGGGTGGTCAAAACCCGAAGCCAAAGAATTGCAGTCTTGTCTTGTCGTAAGCAAGAAGAAAAAAATGAAGACCTAGTGGCCACTCTTGTGTGCAAATAAGGGCGCATAAATCTATCATTAACATTTTGGATAGTTGTACCTTTAAACTAGTGCTTATTACTCTTGACTATAGATATAGAGTGAAAGAATGAGGTGATTAGTCAAGTACAGCTTGTCTCCCCTGTAATAATTGATTTCTAAGAGTGATAGCTTCCTAGAGGTGAAGAGCCAAGCACCTTTGGTTAGGATAGCTGGAAAAAGTGGCAAGTGATCCACCTGAATCTCTATACAAGCAATGGTACCTCCTTTGAATCTTATAATAAACAGGACACCTAAAGATGAAATGTTCTTTAGTCTCAACCTCTTGAATAGAGCAAAGATGACACACCCTCTCCTGTAGAGGAATATGGTGGTTTGTCTCCACCCAAAACTAATGTGAGCATACTCTGAGTTGACCAAGAGGGGAATGTTAATGTTTTTTGTCCAATGCCGCTTGACATAATTAGGACGAGTAATTATGCCATTCTCAATCCTTTTGAAATGCTTAGTGTAGAAGGCCAACTTAGGACTAAGAGGCTGAGATGGAGCAACCCAAGTGATCTGAATATATTGTCGATAAACATCATCTCTGATTGCTTGATTAATTACTCTCTTATCAGGAAGAAGGCAGGGATGAGCATTTACAAACTATTTGAAAGGAAGTAATTGATCTATCAAGATGCCAACCGACTGAAGAAGAGAAATAACTTCTGAGTACCATCCACAATAACAACAAAAAGAGCTCCTAGAGGTGATGCATTTTGAGAAGCAAGCACCAAATATGGTTATATTTCTTGCTTGAGGTGCAGTCACCCATAGATCTAAGGCAATGAAGCTAAAAAATAATTCTGAAGATGCTCTCAAGGTGAAGAGGATGAGCACCAAACTTAGCCTGAACAATAAATTGGGGATTTTTTCTCTTACATCGTATAGATCACTAAAGCAAGATAGGTTGGGCCCTATCAATGCAAGCCGAACCAACAAACCCTAGACTTGGACCCCAAATCTCCAATCCATAAAGGACTATGGGTTTGATGATTCAATCAAAGAGGTGCATCCTTGTAGGTATGTCTTGAAAGTGTTGTTGGAAGCATTGGTGTTTCAAGACTAAGAGAGATGTGTATCCCTTGAAAAGATGTGATTGTAAAGTTGGTTGAAGATTAAGGGAAGGACCTATAAATTGAACCCCCAGGTAGGTGTATGCAGTGGTGATCTTAGTGGACTTGCCATTATAGAAGAACTGAAACTTGGATAGGGTACTTATTGATGTTTTAAAGATCATCACCTTAGTTTTGCTAAGGTTAATTGTTAGCTGTTTTAAGTCACAAAAGCAAGCAAGAGCATCCAATTGCCTTTGTAGGCCCTTAGGAGTATGAGCAAGAAGGCCAACATCATATGCAAAAAAGCAATATAGCTATCAATGTAGATCCCAAAGAGTGAAGGAGAAAGATAATAGCCTTGTTTGATGCTAGTGGTGCTTCGAACATCCTTTGAGAAACCAAAAGCTGTCCGAAAACAACCAACAACTACCTCATATAGTCTCTTGATGATAGTGGTAAAGAGCTTCGAGATGTCAATGCCATGTAGTCTTTGAAATAAAAGATGCCCAGGAACAGTTTCAAAGGCTGTTGAACTCGTCTCCAAAGTCCACAAAACAATAGAACACGTTATAAGACCGTTGGCGAGCCTCGTCAATAATAGCCTTGAGAGTGAAAACATGATCAATAGTCTAATGGTCCCTTCTAAAAACGGCCTGTCCTCTCACTCTAGCTTTCTATGATCCAACAAATCTGAGAGTTTTATATTCAAAATTCTTGCACAAAGCTTAGCAAATGTGTGCCCAATCATGATAGTTCTGTATTTATTTGGATCTGAATAGTCCCGACTTGTGGATGGGGTGGATAATATTCTGTGACCAGGAGTTAGGGAACCCAGAACAAACAACGTCATTGAAAAATTCTGCAATGGGATAACCAAGAGCCTCAGCACCGTACTACAAGAACTTAGTCTGAAATCCCTCAAGATTAACAGCCTTGCTAGTGCTTAATTTCTGTATAGCTCTTTTGATGTCCGCTGAAGAGAATAGGTGGCATGATTTTGGGGGGAAGAGATATAAATGGTGGACTGGCTTGGGATATCATATAAATAATTAGCACGAGAGACCTAGGACTTGTCATTGATGCACATGGGATAGGACTTCTTACGAAGAATAGTGCTCCAAAAGGCTTTGAGAGAGTGAGGAAGAGCATCTAGAAGCTCACAACGTCTAGCGACAAGAAACTCTCACTTATTACGTCTTATGAGGCCTTTATATTCCCTTCGAGTGGAAGATGGTACTGTAGGCTCATGAATAAAAGCAAAACGGAGCTTCGGATGCATGGACTTACATTCCTTTCATACCAACGGTTCACGGGGCAAGCACCAATGTGACAAACAAACTTTGGTTGAGGAAAAGTGTGGGAAAGGAGTCAAGGGCTGCATCCGATAATGTATGAGGCAAAATTTGTATTTGGTTGTTGCTGTGGTTGAATTAAGAGATTAGTATTGGGACATCAACTAGGAGAGACAAGCAGCATAATCATTGGCCAAACACGGATCTGAATGAAACATGGGATTCTTGGTAGGATTGGGTGATGGAGGAGGAAAAGGTGGAGAGGTAAAAGAGGAGAACTCAGGGAGAAAGTCAACATTGCATGATGAGCCAAGGGAAGCTAACTAGATACGTGAAGGCCATGAATATCAGAAAACAAAGTCTTATTGGTGATGATATAGTCAACCACACTTGCACCTCCTGCATGTGGAAAACAAGTGAACCTTCAGGAGTTAGGAAACTGAAGAATCCCATTGACAACCAAGAGGCCATTTGACTTGTACAACTGAATCAAGTGTTTTCCATACATTGTAATAGGATGCTTCTTATCTGCAGAGGTCGTAATGAATGCAAGATTCTTGGGGTGGAGTTTGAAGAGACAGAACTCATCCTCTGTAAGATCATCAGAAGGTGCTTGGTGGGTCCTAGACTCTAGTATGGGCATTGAAGTCACCTAAAAGACTGGCATCACCCACTGATGAATATGTAGAAATCTTTGGGTAGTGATCTAAGTATGGGTCACATTTAGAGTGGATGGCAAAAGTTGATGATGCTGGAGGAAAATAACATTCTGCTATGAGTTTTCTCTAAAAGGGGGTGGGCTCCTCTTGATCTGAAACCCACATATATCTGGAGTGCTCATCTGATATGACCAATGACACCTGCTGACAAAGGCAGTCCCAATGAGGCAAGAGAAATCAAAATCCTTATTTTTTATATTCTACACATGATGTACCTAGAAGAGCCCTACAATTCGTACTGTGAAGGCATAAAAACCCATATTCTTGTTTAAGGCATTGACCTAGCATACGTAATATTACATGTATAATGTAAAGATTGTAGAGGATGCCAACAAGCACCTTTACATGCAAGTCTCATGATTGTAAATGGATTTACAATCAATGTTACTAAAGGTCCAAAACTGTGAAGGACAATTAATTGAAAATGATCCCAAAAAGACAGACCTGTAAATAGTGGAAAAAACAAAAATATTGGGATAAGATTGGTGACGTTTTTTTTTTTTCAATTGGTTATATGGGATTGAAACGGGCCCCACCTGTATTACATCATCACCACATAGTGGTATTACAACAGCTTGGATATTATCCATGTATCGCTTGGCAAGATTCAAACCTGGGTCTCCTCCTTGAATGTTGAGGAATCTAACCGGTTGAGCTAATGCCATTTGATAAGATTGGTGACATTTTCTAAAGCAAACTATGATGAATTTTTTAAATATAAAACTGGGATCTTACAAAAGCCACAATCGATAGGAGGAATGCTATTTGGAGAATTTGGTAAGCAAGCTGAAAAACAAACAAAAGGAAGTATAGTACCAAATGCTAAGCAATGGATGGTGGTACAAATCGTAGCCTTTTATTCATGAACTTGTTCAAGGCATTGACCTGGCATACGTTATTTTACATGTATGGTGTAAATACTGTAGAGGATGCCTGCAAGCACCTTTACATGCAAGTGTCATGATTGCAAATGCATTTGCAATCAATGTTACTAAAGGTTCAAAACTGTGAAGGACAATTAATTGAAAATGATCCCAAAAGACAGACCTACGAATAGTGGAAAAACAAAAATATTTGGATAAGATTGGTGACATTTTCTTAAAAACAAACTACGATGAATTTTTTAAATATAAAACTGGGATACTACAAAAGCCACAATCAATAGGAGGAATGCTATTTGCAGAATTGGGTAAGCAAGCTGAAAAACAAACAAGAGGAAGTATAATACTAAATGCTAAGCAGTGGATGGTGGTACTACCTTTAGAGATTGTGCTAGAAATGAATGCCTTTTGGGATGCTCCTGGGATGGATTGACATTAATTCTGTGCTTTTTTTTCTGACCATAAAGAGAGTGCTTTCATGTTTTTGATGTCCTACATTTGGCATGTTATCAAATTGGTTCATATATGGTTGTAAAATAAAATTTTCTGTGATCTAAATGGGGGAGATATGAAATATAAATAGTATGTATAATGTGAGGAAAACTTAACATCTTTGAGTCTTTTGTTTTTTTGCAGGGTGACTGGATTGTGACTGAAAATGATGCGCAATGCAACGAGCCAACATTAATTAGGTTGTTTATGTACAAAGTAAAATGTGAAAATGTGGGGTCTACAAAGGATCCATTTTTAACTCAAACTTCAGATTTTGGAGTGCTTTTCGGCAGTGAGCTAGATGAAGAGGTAGTTTTAAATTTCCCTTTTCTGTTTGACTCATTATTTTCCGTGAAGGAGCCAGACATAATTTAAATATAGTATCTAAAAGTAATGTTAAACATATTATTATCCCGACAGGTATTATCAATGGCAATGGATCTCTTTGTAGCTCGTACCATGGTCACCAAAGCTGCTCTCCAACATCGAGGACCCATAGATGTATCCGAAAGCCAGGTTTACTCTAGTTCGTTTCTCCAGTTGTGTTGGAGACTCTAGTAGGGACTTCATTTTGTTGTGGTTGTCTAATGGAAGTTTTTTGATTGTTGCTTGTTTTGATACTTTTCTGCAGTTGGAGTCATTGAAGAGTTTTCATGTGAGGCTCATGAGTATTGTGTTGGATGTTAATGTGGAACCTGCTACTACACCATGGGACCCTGCTAAAGCCTATTTATTTGTACCGGTGATGGCTAATAATATTTTAGACCCTATGAAGGAGATTGACTGGCTTCTTATTGATAAAGTCTTGAACACCGATGATTGGAATAATCCGCTCCAGTGTGCTCGACCAGATGTTTACCTTGGTACTGATGAACGAACCCTTGGTGGTGACCGTAGAGAATATGGCTTTGGAAAATTGCGATATGGAATGTCATTTGGACATAAGTCGCATCCAACCTATGGAATCAGGGGAGCAGTAGCACAGTTTGATGTTGTAAAAGCCTCCGGATTAGTTCCTTCTCGTGGTGAAATTGAAACAATGCAGGATGAGGCTCCGCCCCCTGGAAAGTTGGTAATGGCAGATGGATACATTGAAATAGAGGAACTTGGGGGGAAAATAGTGACTGCAGCACATTCTGGGAAGAGATTTTATGTTGATTCGGTTCGATTTGAGATGAATGCAGAAAGTTCATTTCCCAGAAAAGAAGGTTACTTGGGTCCATTGGAATATAGTTCATATGCTGACTACTACAAACAGAAGTATGTGCAACATTATTAGTTGCAAGTGGGATTGGATGTCTTTGTTCATATATATTATTTTAATGATGAGAGTGACATGCTATATTTTCTCTCTATCTAGCCGATTTCCTAAATACTTACTTTGTCTGCACAGAAATTAAGTCTTGTCATCTTGGAAGTTAAACAATTCTATAAGTGCAACTATGCTTGATTGTACTAATGTTTGAAGAATCTTACAGTTCAATATATCCTTGCCATGCCAGGTATGGAGTTAAATTGGTTTACAAGAAGCAACCTCTCATAAGAGGACGTGGTGTCTCATACTGCAAGAATTTACTTTCTCCCAGATTTGAATCTGCCGAGAGTAAGCAATATTTTGAAACTGGCAAATCTATCATCTATTTTGTTATAATCTGTTGATATAGAGAAAATTTATGAGTATCATACCTCTAAGTGTGGGGAAACCACCATTGATGGTGCAGGCAATGCAGAGGAGAAACAGGACAAGACATATTATGTGATGCTTCCACCAGAACTTTGCTTGGTGCATCCATTGCCAGGTACCCTTGTCAGAGGTGCACAACGTTTGCCATCAGTCATGAGAAGAGTAGAGAGCATGCTTCTAGCTGTTCAGCTTAAGCATGAAATTAATTACCCAATATCTGCTTCCAGGGTATTGTCTATTACTAAAAGACTACTGTACAAGCTAAAACATTCCCAAGAGTCTTTTCTTTCTTTATTTATTTATTTTATTTTTAACCCAGATATGTTTCCTTTTCTATGGAACTGACTTTGGAAAAGTCCCTGACAGATCTTGGAAGCATTAACTGCTGCCTCATGTCAAGAGACATTCTGTTATGAAAGGGCAGAACTGTTAGGGGATGCATATCTGAAGTGGGTTGTTAGTAGATGTCTGTTCCTTAAATACCCTCAGAAACATGAGGGGCAGCTTACTCGCATGAGGCAACAGACAGTAAGCAATGTTGTCCTGTATCAATATGCCCTGAGTAAAGGACTACAGGCCTATATTCAGGCTGATCGCTTTGCTCCCTCTAGATGGGCTGCCCCTGGTGTGCTTCCTGTCTTTGATGAGGATACCAATGAAGCAGATAATGCAGATGGGTTGGGTGAAGTGGAGCGCTTCTCATCTAATGGAACAGGCAAGCATCAAAATACATGTCTTGAAGATAGCGATGATGAATCAATGATGGAAGAGGGTGAGATTGAAGGTGATTCCAGCTGTTACAGGGTTCTTTCAAGCAAGACGCTAGCTGATGTTGTTGAAGCATTGATTGGAGTCTATTATGTGGAAGGGGGAAAGAAAGCAGCTGCACATCTCATGAACTGGATTGGTATTCCAGCGGAATTTGACCCTGAAGAAGGAGAGCTTGCCAGGAGAAGATGCAAGGTTCCTGAATCTGTGACGAGGAGTATTGATTTTGATAAATTAGAAGGTTCATTAAATTGTAAGTTCAATGAAAGAAGTTTGTTAGTTGAAGCTATTACACATGCTTCAAGACCCTCATCAGGAGTTTCTTGCTATCAGCGACTAGAGTTCATTGGTGATGCAGTTTTAGATCATCTCATAACGAAACATCTCTTCTTTAGCTACACTGACCTTCCACCAGGGCGCCTTACTGATTTGCGTGCTGCAGCAGTAAACAATGAGAACTTTGCACGTGTTGCAGTGAAACACAGTCTTCATATACACCTTAGACATGGATCGACTGCGTTGGATGCACAGGTGTTGTGTAATTGTCATGGTGAATCTTTATCAAACAAATTGTCAATGTGCCTTCTTTTTTGTGTGTTAATAATTTCAATGTTCCCATTGCAGATACGTGACTTTGTAAAGGACATTCAAGCCGAACTTGATAAACCAGGAGTCAATTCTTTCGGTCTTGGAGATTTCAAGGCTCCAAAGGTCCTTGGTGATATTGTGGAATCCATTGCTGGTGCAATTTTTTTGGATAAGGGACTTGACACGGCAAAAGTTTGGGAGGTATGTCCAATCTAGTTTACACTATTTGGGGATCAATTTTTTAGAATACAATAGCAAACAATATAAGGGAACTGCATTTCTTTATAACATGTCAGGGGCAAAATGAAATGTGGCTTGATTTGGTTTGTCTGTTTTCAGATATTCCAGCCATTACTACAGCCTATGGTCACTCCAGAGACACTTCCCATGCATCCCGTTCGTGAACTTCAAGAACGCTGTCAACAGCAGGCTGAGGGCCTCGAGTACAAGGCTTCGCGAGTAGGGAATTTGGCCATAGTTGAAGTTTTTGTTGATGGTGTCCAGATTGGTGTTGCTCAGAACCCACAGAAGAAAATGGCACAGAAACTAGCAGCTCGAAATGCTCTGGTTACCTTAAAGGAGAAGGAAGCACAGGCTAAGGCTAGTAGTGTGGATAATGTAGATAAGCAAGATAGTAAAAAGAATGGAACTCAAACTTTTACACGACAGACTCTCAATGATATTTGTCTCAGGAGACAATGGCCTATGCCACAGTACAGGTAAAACCTTTCTGTTAGTGCTGTTCTTATTCAAGTATTTTAAGAGAGCATTTTTAGCTAATAAAAAATAATCTTTTTACATCATTTCTTGCATGTTCATTTACTATGTCAAATTCAGAGATGTCATTTTCTCGTAACTGCAAAGTCTATATGCTATAACATAAACAGACTTGACAGCAATGTCACTATTATCCAGTGATATATGTTTTTCAATCTCAAGCCCACCAGACAGGTCAGAAACCACTTGTTTCAAATATAAGTTTTTGTAGATGGAAAATTGAGAATTGATTATCAGTGAGATAAGATGATTTTGGATTTGGGTTCCACGGCAGCACCACATGCTGACTCTGAGCCCTGTCAAGGTACTAAAGGTACTTATTCAGCGATAGCAGCTGGCAAATCCAAAGAGAGACTAGGATTGTGCAACCATCTTTAAAGCTTCCTTGGGAGACTAAAGTTACCTATATTCATTTGCTTGATGTTAACTGCCTGCCTGTCATCTGCTTTAAATTGCTATCATTAATTGTTCTTGTATAAAGGTGCGACCATCGCACCTCCCTTACCGTTGTCTCACTGTTCATATTTGTATATGGCTATGGGCATTCAACTATTAACCTTTCATAATAAGTATGTTATCTACATGGACATAAGTAAATGCTAATTGTTGCCTGGGCATAGGTTATGTTAACTTCATAATGACTTAAATTTGAAAGATATATGTCAGGGTTCAAATTTTAGACACCTCCATTTTTCCTCTTCTTCAAGGACAGGATTATTTATTAATAGAACGTTCTGCATATTGCTTGTTGGAGTTGGATCCTTCACAGAATTCTAAATTTCACAATATTTTCACATTTAGACCCATTATTTTCTGCCTGTCATTGAGAGACTGAGTCTTCCTACCTAGCCTTACAAACATTTTTGAAAGGAAGAATTAAATTGAGTATTTGCTTGGGAAATAAATTGGATTTGAGGTTGATTAGGACTTTTTTGGGATTTTACTAATCTGGTAAAACTTCTATATATTGTAATGTAAACAACTATCAATCCCACCAATGCCAAATATATTACAAACGCCAAACCTTATTACCAATGTGGATTTTGATTTTCTTAGGAACATGCTTCATTGAATAGGAAGTTCATGAATCTAATGTTCAGGGATGATTAAATCTTATTACTTTTTAATCTTTTTCAATTTGCAACTTGAGTAATTAAATTTCTCTAGAGTTCAAGGGATAAAATCTTTAGAAAAAGGGAATAAATCTGTGGTTCAATCCACCTATAGTAATTAAATTTCTCTAGATTGTCATGACTAGTTGTGGATACTTAGGCACATAGCTCAACTTCACTAGCTTCCTAAAATCTTTGTCATAAATGAGATAAATCTGTGGTACAATCTATGCAGGCTCGTTAAATTTATTTAAATTACTGGGGCCAGTTGTGGAGTCCCTCTGACTTCCTTTGCCCACATTCAGGCATTAACATGCTTTCGTTCTTTGAGGAGAAAAGTTTCCCACACACTATTCTCTCATTTTCTTCGTTACAACCATCACACGTGTTCATCTCCTAAAAATATCATAACTATTTCAAGCTCTAGATATATCTTGAAACATTCCCACAGACAGTTGCTTTTAATTTGGAAAGGTTTCACCCAATCATGAATTTTTTTTCTTGGGGATGTCATTTTTTCAATTGCGCTTTTCTTCATCAAGACTAAGGGAATTAGCCAAAGGGGATTTTACAAGATATTGCTTTTAATACATGAAAGGTTTTACCCATTCATGAAGCAATTATTTTTGGGGATTTCACCATTTCAATTATTTTTTCTTCGTCAAGACTAAAGGGTAATTAAGCAAAGAAAGGTTGCCTGAATTGTTATTAATGCCCTTGACTATCAATCTTCCTTGAACCAGATGAGCTCTCTCTATCACACTGAATGCGGTCTCCTAGTTGACATGCTTTGACCTAAAACAAGTTGGGGGTGATCAGATCGCTTTTGACATGGAGTAGAGTGTTAGGTGTGAAGTTCGTATGGCCACTAGACGTCTGGGCTGGCAGACGTCTAGGCCAGACGTCATGCCAAGAAGACGCCAAAGAAGCAAACGTCTAGGTAGACGTACGCGGAAGACGAAAAGTCTTGGGAGCGGAAGATGAAACGAACAGTCTTTGGAGGCTTGCGTTGGAAGATGAAACGAACAGCTTTGGAGTCTTCCTTCTGCTCTATAAAAGGGATGTGATCCCTTGCATAATGTAATAAGAAAATGGTTGAAAATGTCAAAGGACGTGAATGTAAATTTTCTGAATTTAATAATAAGAGAAGTTTCCATTGTCCCATGGTTTTTCCCCGCACATTGCAGGTTCCCACGTAAAATCTCTCGTGTCACTTGTGTTATCGTTTCCGTGTTCTATATTTTTGTTATTGTGCTTCCTCTTGCAAGTGTGGAATCTTGAAGTTTTTCCTAACATCCGGTATCATAGCTAAGGTTTTGTGCGAGTGGGAGCTGCAACAATGACAAAAGGTGTAACCAAGTTCGAGATTGAGAAATTTGATGGCAGGAACTTCGCTCTATGGAAGATGAAGGTGGAGGATTTGCTGGTTCAGAATGACCAAGCGCAAGCCTTGAAAGGGGTCGCGAATAAACCGAGCGACATGAAAGATGAGGAGTGGACAACGCTCGACAGGAAGGCGGTTTCTACAATCCGTCTCTGCCTAGCGGACTCCGTCTTGTTCAATGTAGCTGAAGAGAAGACCGCGGAAGCCCTTTGGCAAAAGCTTGAAAAGTTGTATGAAACAAAATCAGCAACTAACAAGGTTTTTCTGAAAAAGCAGCTTTATAGCTTGAGGATGAAGGAAAGTTCATCCCTGGTAGATCATTTGAATGAGTTTAATACTCCGATCAAGAACCGGTTTCGATTAATGTGAAGATGGAGAATGAAGATAGAGCTATCACCCTACTTTGTTCTCTCCCGGACACTTGGGATCATATGGTGATGACCATCAGTAATTCATCATCAAGCACTCTCAATTTTGATGATGTGGTAGCCGCTTTGTTGGTAGAAGAGTTGAGGCGAAAAACGTCTCTAGAACCCTCAACCAATGAAGCCCTATCCGTGAGAGGTCGATCTTTCGAGGGGAGTAAACAAGGTAGAAAGCAGTCCCGATCTAAGTCTAAAGGACATAAGCGTAAAGGGAAGTGTTGGCATTGTGGGAAGCCAGGACACTCCAAGAAGGACTGTTGGCAATTAAAGAATGGTGAAAAGCAAAATCAGCCATCAACTGAAGCCAATGCAACAGATTCAGGAGAGACGGCAACATGTGAAGCCTTCTGTATCAGTAACAACAGATCAGTTTTATATACCTGGGTTTTGGACTCAGGTGCATCCTTCCACATGTCTCCCCACGGAGACTGGTTTGACAAATATCAGCCATACCGTGGTGGAAAGGTCTATTTGGGTGATGATCATCCTTTAGAAATTGTGGGAAGAGGGGATATAAGGATCAGGTTGGACGATGGTAGAGAAAGGATGCTATGTGATGTGCGACATGTGCCCGATTTGAGGAAGAATTTGCTATCAATCAAAATGATGGATAAGCTAGGGTATTCTCGTCACCTTCTCGTAACAACTACTCGCAAGATTACCGGAGGAGCTCTTGTAGTAGCAAAGGGAGAATCTTACGGGACCTTATACCGTTTATGCGGTGATACGGTGACAAACCATGCAACAACAAGAACTTCTGTTCAGGATGCAGTAATGCTATGGCATCAACGCCTAGGCCATATGAGTGAAAAAGGCCTGAAAATTCTGCATGACAGAGGTATGCTTTCTGGGATTAAGTCTTGCAATTTAGACTTATGTGAGCACTGTATTTTTGGTAAACAGAAGAGGGTTCGGTTTATCGCAAGTCCTGGTAAGAGTTCTGATTTTCTGCAACTTATACATTCGGATATATTTGGACCAGTCCCCACTCAGTCCTTGAATGGCGCCATCTATTTTCTGACTTTTATAGATGATTATTCTAGGAGAGTGTGGGTGTATTTTCTGAAGAAGAAGTCGGAAGCTTTGCAGAAATTTAAAGAGTACAAAGCACGGGTAGAGAAGAGTTTGGGCAAGTCAATTTTGTGTCTCAAGTCAGATAATGGGGGTGAATATTGCTCCAAGGAATTTGATAAATTTTGTATGCAGGAAGGGATTAAGCACCAAAAGATCGTACCATACACTCCACAAAAAATGGTGTGGCTGAGCGGATGAATCGCACAATCATGGAACGTGCAAGAAGCATGCTTAGCGCAGCCATGTTGGAGAAAAAGTTCTGGGCGGAGGCTGTTAATACAACTGTTTATCTTATTAACATGTCACCTACAGCTGCATTGGATGGACAGATTCCGGAGGAGGTTTGGTGTTGTAAGCCAGTTGATTACTCTCATTTGCGCACTTTTGGCTGTGACGCGTTTGCCCATGTACCCAAAGAAAAAAGGTCCAAGCTTGACCCGAAGTCAAGCAAATGTGTTTTTCTCGGCTATGGAGATATAGTGAAGGGGTATAGACCGTGGGATCCTACTGCCCACAAGGTAATTATTAGCCGGGATGTAATTGTTGATGAAAAATCCATGCAAAGGAAGGAGGTACAACAAAATCCTAATGTTGTACCTGTTGAAGTAGAATTGAGTGAAGATGACTATGAAGATGAACATGCTGAAGTTTTTGATCAGCATGCAGAACAACAAGTAGAACAGAAGTAGAGCAGCCACAACGGTCACAAGACCAAGAGCCGGAACCGACAGATCATTGGGTTAGAAGATCTACACGTCCACAAAAGTGTCCGGAAAGGTATTCTCATGTGTATCAGTCCTCTTTTGCTTTGTTAATTGATGATGGTGAACCTAGTTCATTTCAAGAAGCTAGAGAGTCCCGAGAATGCAGCAAAGTGGAGGAAATCCATGGAGGAGGAAATCGAGGCACTTCGAAAGAATAAAACTTGGGAACTTGTGGATCTCCCACCTGGAAGAAAGACTGTTGGAAACAAGTGGGTGTACAAAGTGAAGAAGAACAACAACGGGCTGTTGGAACGCTATAAAGCTCGCTTGGTGGCAAAGGGCTATGTGCAGAAGTCAAGTGTTGACTTTAATGAAATTTTCTCTCCAGTTGTGAAGATGACTACTATTAGAGTTCTACTTGCACTTGTAGCCGCACAGGATTTGGAACTGGAGCAGCTTGATGTAAAGACTGCTTTCTTGCATGGTGATCTCGAGGAAGAGATATATATGGATCAGCCCGAGGGCTATGAAGAAAGAGGCAAAGAGCATTTGGTTTGCAGACTAAAGAAATCACCGTACGGGTTGAAACAGGCGCCAAGGATGTGGTACAGAAATTTGACACCTTCATGAAGAGCTAAGGTTTCAGCAGGAGTGAAGCTGACCATTGTGCATACTACAAGAGGTTTGACGATGGCAGTTTTATTATTTTGCTGTTGTATGTTGATGATATGTTGGTTGCAGGCCCCAACATGAAGAAAATCATTGATCTTAAGGCTCGATTGGCTAGGACATTTGAAATGAAGGATTTAGGAGCAGCAAACCAAATTTTAGGGATGAAGATACACAGGGACAGAAAAGGAAGAAAGATCTGGTTAAGTCAAAAGTCATATGTGGAAAAGATTCTGCAGCGCTTCAATATGCAGAATGCTAAACCAGTTAGTACCCCACTTCTTCCACACTTAAAGTTGTCTTCCAACCAATGTCCTAGAACGGAAGCAGAGAAGACAAGCATGTCTCGTGTACCGTATTCATCAGCAGTAGGAAGCCTCATGTATGCCATGGTGAGCACCGGACCGGATATTGCCCAAGCAGTGGGAGTAGTCAGCCGATACATGGCAAATCCCAGTAAGGAGCATTGGAATGTGGTGAAGTGGATATTCAAATATTTAAGAGCCACTTCAGATGTTGCCATTTACTTTGGATCGGTATATTTGCAAGTTACAGTGTTTTGTGGATTCTGATTATGGTGGAGATAGAGATGGGAGAAAATCCACTACAAGATATACCTTCACCCTTGCTGGAGGAGCGGTGAGTTGGGCTTCTAAGTTGCAGTCTGTTGTGGCCTTATCAACCACTGAAGCATAATACATTGCAGCAACTCATGCCAAAAAAGAGGCAATTTGGCTAGAGCGATTGTTGGGTGACTTCAAGGTAATGCAGGAGAAAATTACGCTGCATTGTGATAGCCAGAGTGCTATTCAGCTAGTGAAGAATCCAACATTCCATGATCGCACGAAACACATTGATGTCAAGTACCACTTTATCAGAAATGTGGTGGAAGAAGGTAGGATCCTCGTTGCAGAAAATCGACACTGAAGTGAATCCTGCAGATATGCTTACAAAGCCGGTCAAGGTAGAGAAGTTTGAATGGTGCAGAACTTCTCTGGGCTTGCTGAAAAAGTAACAAGGGCAGCATTGGGCAATTGGCACTGGATGAAAATCTTTTGGCAGAAGAGTTCCTGAATACTGACTTCAAGTGGGAGAATGTTAGGTGTGAAGTCCGTATGGCCACTAGACGTCTGGTCTGGCAGACGTCTAGGCCAGACGTCTGGGCTGCCAGACGTCTAGGCTAGACGTCTCTGGTCTGGGCTGGCAGACGTCTAGGCCAGACGTCTGGGCTGGCAGACGTCTAGGCCAGACGTCATGCCAAGAAGACGCCAAAGAAGCAGACGTCTAGGTAGACGTACGCGGAAGACGAAAAGTCTTGGGAGCGGAAGATGAAACGAACAGTCTTTGGAGGCTTGCGTTGGAAGATGAAACGAACAGTTTTGGAGTCTTCCTTCTGCTCTATAAAAGGGATGTGATCCCTTGCATAATGGAATAAGAGAGTTGTTGAAAACGTCCAAGGACGTGAATGTAATCTTTACTGAAATTAATAAAAAGAGAAGTTGCCATTGCCCCGTGGTTTTTCCTGCACATTGCAGGTTTCCACGTAAAAAATCTGTGTCACTTATGTTACTGTTTCCGTGTTCTATATTTTTGTTATTGTGCTTCCTCTTGCAGGTGTGGAATCTTGAAGTTTTTCCTAACACAGAGGGAATTATCTTTGCATGCAGTAGCATTCGCTTGCTTGCATATGCCATATCAGTCTACAAAATTACCAATCTTCCAAAGTTCACTGTTTGTAATCCCTAGATGCAACAAAGAAATGCAATGAAATAGAGAGAAATATTAGATGCTGACAAGGACTTCTCTTTTTAATTTTAATTTGTTCTGCTCCACTTCCTCCACACCAAAACCAGCAAACGTCTGTTGGTGTTAGTGCAATACTTGAAGCTTTTAGATCTGATTACGTGGGAGTTCCTAAAAACTCTTTGTGCAGTATTGCTTCTGTGAATGTTGGATAGACGGTAATTTTCATGAATACATATAGGTGTTGAGATATGGTTTCAAAAACTTCTCTTACTGGTTTTTGAAACTTGTTCTACTTTCTTACATTCTGCTTCACAGCAGCTTACCTCCTATAAAATACTTATTATGGATGCTTCATTGACATAGTTCCTGGTATTGAAGTCCAATGCTGCAATCAGAATTAGGCTTTTCAGAATAGAAAATTCAGGCTTAGATTTTAACAATGTGAAAGCAATATGCTCTTAATGCTCAACATTGTCTTTTTTATTCTTGTTATTGCCAAGTCCATAAAAATCTATAGAACTAGCTGATTAAGCTACTTTATCTGCAGGTGTGTAAATGAAGGTGGCCCAGCTCACGCAAAGAGATTCACGTATTCTGTACGTGTTCATACAACAGAAGGATGGACTGAGGAGTGTAGGGGTGAGCCTATGCCTAGTGTAAAAAAGGCAAAGGATTCTGCAGCCATGGTGCTCTTAGAACTGCTGAAGCAAGGCGCTATTCAATGAAGAACTCAATTTTCCACAATCTTATAGCTTGATTTAGTCAAATCCATGGGATCTGGAATTTGCATTAAACCTTTTTCTGAAACGGGAAGGGGAAGGATGCAAATTAAAAAATCAATATATTATTGGCGAACTTTTTAACTCTTGAAATATGTTACTAAAAGAATAAATTATTTTTTGTTTGATTGATTTTTATAATAATTAAAAAGTCAAATAATTGGAATGTAGCTAAATATCACGTATTTCTGTATCCTCAAGAACATTGATGCTTCGTGATATAGTAAATTTGGTTTAGCATCTTGGCTTTTGGTAAGTTTTTGCTCTTAGAATAGAAACCAATCGGTATTTTTTGGTGGGGAAATTTGACTCCCGTTGGCCAATTTTTGTCATATGTGAACATTAATAGAATTATATTAATTTAATTGGACATCTGATCAAATTAAAGACCTTCTCATCATTCATACGTATTTGACTATTTTGAGAGATTGAGTATTATACAAAGGTAGTTTGCCTTTATTGAATCTAATGCAGAAAAAATTGAAAGACGCCTCAAGAATTGCAGGTAGAGTTATGGTTTACTCTTTAAAGCATGGAGAATAGAAAACATTTTCATATTGCAATGACAATGTGCTTTACATAATGTGACGGTGGTTATAAGCAATTTGAGGGACGGATTGATGATATGGTGGATAAACGTAAAATAATGGGCAATAATTAGAGTGGGAAAAATGGTTAAAGTTAAATAAATTGTAAGTTATTAAAGATTTAGTTTTAATAAGTCGAACATTGTTGAAATGTAGTATATAAGAATACAGGGGCAATACATAAGAGAGATGAATCGAATATCCATTACTTTTACATTTTATTAAAATATATATATATATTTTTTGGCATACGCCTTGCTGTTTTGGTCTTTCAGATGAGAGTCCAAAGTTACTATTTTGGTCTTTCAGATGAGAGTCCAAAGTTACTATTTTGGTCTTTCAAATGAGAGGCCAAAGTTATAGTTGTGTTCTAGGCATACACCTTGCTGTTTTGGTCTTTCAGATGAGAGTCCAAAGTTACTATTTTGGTCTTTCAGATGAGAGTCCAAAGTTACTATTTTGGTCTTTCAAATGAGAGGCCAAAGTTATAGTTGTGTTCTAGGCATACACCTTGCTGTTTTGGTCTTTCAGATGAGAGTCCAAAGTTACTATTTTGGTCTTTCAGATGAGAGTTTCAGATGAGAGTCCAAAGTTACTATTTTGGTCTTTCAAATGAGAGTTCAAAGTTATAGTTGCGTTCTACAAAGATAAAATATTAAATCTTATTTATTTATTTTTATTACAAACTTATTTACGTACTTTATACTCTACCAACCAACCCATGGTTCGATGAAGATTGCAAAAAAATGCGAAGATTACTAAATGAACCAAGGGGTAAAACAAGAGCAAACAAAAAAGCATATGAGAAACTGGTAAGGGCAAAAAAAAAATAATACACTAGAACAAGGAGGAAAGAATTGATTTATTTAGAGAAGCATGAACCAAAGAAATTTTGGAAAGAATTAAGCGTGAAAAGGATGCAAACTGAAAATAACATAACAATTAATTAGTGGTTGGAATATTCAAAACAATTGTATCAGCGTAGTAACCAGCAGGAGACACCCCCTATTATCATTGTCAAGAAATAACTTTTCATAATAGAAGACATTATTCAAGAGATAAAAAAGTTTAGCAACTGGTAAAGCCCGTGACATAGACAATCTTCAAGCAGAGCATATAAAATGGGGGTAGATATCTTGGCACCGCAAATCAAAATTTTTTTCAATGAGGTCATACAAAATGGCTTCCCTACCGAGTGGACAACTAGCTTGATCATTCTTTTGTTTAAAAGTGGAGATGTAAATAATCCCTCAAACTATCGAACTATCATGATCAACCCTCTCTTTGCAAAGTTGTTTGGGAGTATGATAAAGCGTATGATCAACATATGGGCCGAAGAAAAGGGAAAGAGAGCAAAGGGGCAAGCAGATTTAAGGCCCAAGCACTCAACTATTGATCACTGTATCACACTTAGACACAGTGGAAAAAATATGGGACAAAAAAGAGGCTTTTTGTTGTTTTGTAGACTTCAAAAAGGCATTTGACACAGTGCCAAGGAAAACATTATGGAGCAGAATGGAAGAGCTAGAGGTTCCAATTCACTACAAGGCAGCGAGTTCACGAGACTATATGAGCATGTAAAGGCTATAATCGAACATAGGAAGGATTATCTCGAATGTTTTGGTAGTGACATAGGTGTCAAACAAGGTTGCCCTCTATCTCCGACCTTATTTGGGGTGTACATTGACAAGTTAGAAGAATGGATAAACAAATTTGGGGGAGAGGGTGTGCATTTAGCCAAATATGTGGTAAAACTCCTCATGTATGCAGATGATGTAATTCTTGTGGCCAAAACAACCAAAGATCTAGAAGATCACCTTCAAGCTCTAGAACTCTTTTGTAAAGAAGTTGGGATGCAAGTGAACACGAGCAAAACAAAAATTATGATTTTTTCAGCAAAAAAAAGAAGCAACAACTCAAATTTTAGTTTGCAGGAGAACCACTTGATGTAGTAGTAGAATACAAATACCTTGGCATAGACTTTCATGACAAACTTAATTGGAATACATGTAGGATGAAAAGAACTCAAAGTGGCTGGAGAGCACTATATGCCCTTCAAAACAGGTGTAGGAATGTCGAGTTGTGGGACTGGAAGACCACCAAGGTCTTATTTGGCCTACTTGTTACACCGGTTTTGTTGTATGGTTGCGAGGTGTGGGCTAGTGGCACAACAAATGCAAAATGGAGGCAAATAGAAAGGATTCAAAAATATCTAATCACAAACTTTCTCAAAATTAAGGCCACAACCCCTTATGAAATTATTCTAGCTGAAACTGGAATGTTCCCTTTAGAAACAATTGCTATGACCAAGCTGTTATGTTACTTGAAAAAACTAGAAAACATGACAAATGATAGATGGCCTAGGGTAGTTAGGGACGAAGAGTTGCATATGCGAAAGAATACGTGGATGAAACAAAATTAGAAATTGATGAAACGTTGAGAAATCAACATAAATGAATGCCCAAATGTCAACAAAGACAAAAAATTATGTGAATGAAAAGTTCAGAAGTGGAATGTGGAAAAATGCAAGCAGGAAAAGACAATATTATATTGCAAATTTTAACCCAACGTATGACCACAAGGAAAAAACGTATATAGGCGCTGAAATCAAGTGGAAGGAAAAAATACTCATTGCTCAGATAAAGACAAAGTTCAGAAGTGGAATGTGGAAAAATGCAAGCAGGAAAAGACAATATTATATTACAAATTTTAACCCAACGTATAACCACAAGGAAAAAACGTATATAGGCGCTGAAATCAAGTGGAAGGAAAAAATACTCATTGCTCAGATAAGGATTAGCTCTCATAGGCTTAGATGTAAAACAGGGAGATGGACAACGCCCAAAGAACAATGGGAAGAAAGGATATGTACTCTATGCAACACAAGGGCAGTAGAGACAGAGAAACACTTCATCTATAAATGCCCGAGTTTTTCGGATATCCGTGACAAATACAAAGAAACACTTGGGAACGAGTTTATGACAGATTTATTTGAAGACAGTAAAATAAAAAAAGTTGGAGAATTGCTAACACAAATCAGCGGGAGAAGGAACAACCTTCTCAAAGATATAAAAAATCATATGATATGATTTGAGTAATTGTACTTCCATGTTTGAGGTCTCATAGACCATATTTGGGTCTCGCGGACGTAATTAAAATCTTTCATTTCATTACCGCGGTTTTAAATAGAGCTCAAAGTCCTACCAGTGTGACAAACATTAAATCTCACGTAAATATGTAAGCGTTGCTTGAAAGAAAGGGAAATATTAAAAAAAAATTAAAAAAATAAGCAATAATTAGTGCACGTATACATTAATGAAAGATAAAAAAGTAGTGAGAAGGACGGTTACCTCTCTTTAGTATTTCTCAGAGTCCTACCAGTGTGACAAACATTAAATCTCACGTTAATATGTGAGCGTTGCTAGTGTGACAAACATTAAATCTCACGTTAATATGTGAGCGTTGCTTGAAAGAAAGGGAAATATTAAAAAAAAATTAAAAAAATAAGCAATAATTAGTGCACGTATACATAAATGAAAGATAAAAAAGTAGTGAGAAGGACGGTTACCTCTCTTTAGTATTTCTAAGGGTTTTTGTACACAGATTGTGACAACGAAGGCACAAGGCCAAGCCATATTACACTTTATTGGAAGTACCGCTGAAGATGTTTATACTTCCTTTGTAGATGTGATGATAAGGTGGAAGGAGTAGAATTTTTGACGCGAAAGGTGGTAGTGCTATCTCGAAACTTGCAAGGAGCATTTATCACAGGACATCATGACATCATGAAGGATTGTTTCCTTCTGGGTTTGGATCTTATTATATCATTTATTTTGTTTCCAAATAAGCATAACTTTATGAGTGTGGTATCTCGAAACTTGCAAGGAGCATTTATCACAGGACATCATGACATCATTAAGGATTGTTTCCTTTTAGGTTTGGATCTTATTATATCATTTATTTTGTTTTCAAATAAGCATAACTTTATGAGTGTGGTTTACCAGTAGTAAATGTGTATAAAAAGTATTTACTAAGTAAGAATAACTTTAAAGTAAACAAATGTGTGCATGGCTTCATGTAGGGAATGTGGAGTGGTTGTGGCAATAGAGGTTGGCGTGGTTGTGGCAATAGAGGTCAGAATACTGTAATGGAAGAGTAAAGCAAATTTAAATTAAACTTAAAATAAATTGAGAGTAGTAACGAAACTTACAAAGAGTAGTATTCTTCAACCTAGATATTATATTTTATCTATATTTTTAGTAGCATAAAATTGATATTAAAGGTATTTCAAAATAACAATAAATTCATCTTATAATAAATAGTAAGATTTTACATCAAATGAAATTTAGTTCAATTAAGAAGAGATTTAAGTTCGAATCTTGCCTAATAATATATGCATAATTGCGAACTCTTGTAATACCATCATGTGATTATGATGTAATAAGGATGAGGTCTATTTCAATTCCAAATAAAAATGTATCCCTCTCTTCCTTTCTCTATGTATATAGATATATTACAATTTAAGGTATATATTATAACTTAATGTTTTGCCCTTAAGTTATGATATTGTTGTTAGGTGTTTTAAGTACACTAATAAGACTATTAAATAACATATATATTAACCTACAAACAACAAAAATGGAAGCAAGCATAAAACACTAAAACTAGAGTTGAGGGAGTGGATTCTACTATTCAAGGACCATAGATCTTAGAACATTGGAAATGCAATATGCTTCATTATAACAACAATTGTATTGTCTTGAACTTTCTTGCAAGCTTTATTAGGACTGTACACATTGTTAGGAACTTTACAATCTTATTATTTTTGACATAGATATAATTTGAGATGAGTATAAAGTTTAGTACTCTTGTTTGTCGTTTTCATAGATCTTACATCACACACGGTTGTATGCTATTGAAGTGGGTCCTATTCATATTACATCATCCTTGTGTTACCATGGTGTTTCATGTTGGCATTACAACATATTGCCAGACAAGATTTTAACTTGCATCTCCCATTGGAAGCCTATATTTTAAACCACTTGAGCTCATGCCATTTGATAAGCTCATGCCATTTGATAAGCTCTTGCATTATATTAAGTGTCTTGTTAATTTTATTTAAAACTAATGTTTTAATTGCATGTTTTGATTGTCTAGGGCACAACCATGGACTATAAATACCAATAAAAAAGTGAAGGTTGTGATTGGTGAGATAAATTAACAAAGCATAAGAAATAGTTAGGGTTTAAAATAAGTCATTGCTAAGCATTCTTTGTCCTTAGAGTATGGGAAGAGAGGTATGAATTGTAATGGAGGAGTAAGACTTGCACAAACTTTTCTTGTTCAAGAAACATTTCCATTTAATTAAATATTTAGTATTTTGATGAGAGTGGAAAGAGTTGGTATGCTTTTTCAAAATTCCTTCTGACTCTAAAATCAAATTACCTTCCTCATCTAAGATAGGAAAATCAGTCTCAACGTAAATAAGAGCACTAGGTTTTTTATTCAAACAAGGAACATGAAAAATGTCATGGAAGGTTAAGGGCATAAGCAATTAGATCGATTTTCTTGTAAATGTAATAAGGACTATAATATATGGAAGATAACTTCAAGCTCTTCTTACCAACCTTATAGGAGGTGGGTTTGTTTGGTTGAACATAAACTTAGTTGTCCTCTTTAAAATGAATGTAACAAATGATGCTCTATTTGCATTTTTGAGCTCCAATTTATACTGATTTACAATTTGATAATGAGATGGTGTTGATAAAACTAGATCCTAAAAATCTTAACAAATTATTCTTGAAAAATTGTTGCAACAAAAATACAATAATAAAAATCCCTATCATATCTAACTATTCTAACACCACCCCTTAATGACTAACCTGGATACAATCCCAAGCTTATACCTAATTTCTACAATTTTCTCTACCTAAGGGTCTGATCATTACATCAACAATCTATTTAGAGACAATAATTTAGGCAAATTTCTTCATGTTGTAGGATATAGTGATGATGAGCTTCAATATGTTTTGTTTTGACATGATATATTGGGTTATTTACTAGCGTGAGCTTACTTTGGTTATCACAATGAAACGATGTTGATATTTGATCTTTTTGAATATCATACAATATGCATTGCAACTAAACAACATTACAACCTACACTACATGTTGCCTTATATTCTGCTTCAAATGATGACAAATCAATTGTATCTAAAGTTTGCTCTGCCAAGAAATAACCCTTGATTCAAGAGCAAAGATATAGTCAATAGTACATTTTCAATCAACAATTGATCCTACCTAATTTGCATTTATGTATCCAACCAGCTAAAAATCATTAGATTGTTGATACAATATACCACAACCAAGGGTACCTTTGATATATCTGAGAGTAGGTTTTGCAACTTGTTGATGCTTTCTTTGGGGATTTGACATGAAACAAGACATAAATACTACAAAACATAAATATGGTTGAGTGGTTGTAAGAAAAATCAAGTTGCCCACCAATCGACGATATAATGACTTATTGACCAAAGATGAAATAGATTGGGTTGGCAATTTCAACCCAACTTTCATAAGTGTAGATATCGGATTACAATTTGTCATCTAAAATATTTCCAAAAGTGTTATGGCATACTTGCTTTGTGATATAAACATGGTATGTTCAAGTTGCCAAAATTCTACACCTAGGTCGTCATTAAGGAGCCCTATATCTGTCATATTAAGAACCAAACACAGCTCTAATTTTACTTGTTGATTCAATTGGGTTCCACTAATAGTAATATCAAAGTCATTAACTTATTAAATAAGAATGCCTATCATTACTTATAGTTTTGATATAGGGATTAGGATAAAAAAAAGCTTTGGCTTAATCTTGAATCTCTAACATGTTGATCAATTTTGAAATATAAGGCTCAAGGAGCCTACTCAAGTCTTTATATAGGGACTTAACCAATCTACAAAGCATATGTTCTTTTTCTCGTACTTGAAACCCTTGTGGTTGCACCATGTAGACTTCCTCTTCCACATCTCCATTTAAGAAGGTATTCTTAACATCCATCTGATATACCTATCAACCAAATTGTACTGCAATAGAGATAACTAAAAAAATCACTATCTTTGCACTTGGAACAAATATCTCTGCATTGTCTATAGCTTCTAGCTATGTGTACCCTTAAGCAACTAGACAAACTTTAAAGATGTCAACTGAACCATCTGAGTCTTGTTGATTTTGTAAATTGAACTATCTGATTTGTATTTATCTTGTGAACCCATTTACAACTAGTGGGTTGCTTTCCATGGGGTCATTCACATAGTTTCCATGTTTTATTCTTCACCAAAGAGTCAAATTATGCCTTCATGACACCTTCCAAATCTAGTTTACTTTTGGACTCTTCATATCTGTTGGGGTCAACACCTTGTGAAACTAATGCAAATTTTTCCTGCTCATTAATGTCTAGGATATTTTCTAGCTTGCCTAGATCACCCAACAACTGCTTTTTCATCCTCGACATTTTTCATCGTTTGTGTGTACCATTTTGCTTGTTCACATGGCTCTTGATGTTGATAATTTTTTCTTGGGTGTGTACCTCTATCAAGCTTTGTTCCCTAAGGTCATCCCAAAGTGGATTTTCAACACACTAATGTAACTGAGTCTTCACATATTTCTTTTCATCATCAATATTTGATGTATTTGAATCCAATTGAACTTTGCTATCTACTATAGTAGTATCAATAGTTTTAAAACATACATAAATCTCATTTGGTTTACCATTATGAGGAGAAAAGAGTCTTCTCATGTCCAATAATATCTTTGCTAATTACGATCTTGTTAGTAGAGACATCAAGCAATATGTATATCTTTGATTGTTCACTATAGCTAACAAAAATGAAATTTTTGGTTATTAATATTACTTTTTTCTCCTTAGAAATTAATGCAAAAGCTACACATTTAAAATATGAAAACAACTTAGCAAAGGTTTTCTTCCATACTAAGCTTATTCTAATGTAACATTTTGCATAGCTTTACATGGGCACTTGTTGAGAATAAAGACTGCAACATTTATTGCTTCTGCCTAGTAATAATATGATACATTCGGCTATGCACCATGCATCTAACCATCTCCATGATTGTCTTGTTCCTCCTCTCTACTACCCCATTTAATTGTGGAGTGTAAAGAGTTGCATATTATTTGTGTATATCCTCATGCCTACAAAATCCTAAATCTATTTTGAGGTAAACTCACCTACATTATCTGACCTCAAGACCTTGATTTACCTTCTAAATTATTTCTCTAAAAGGGCTTTACAAGTTTAAAAGTATGATAAACATTTAGACTTATACTTGAAGGAAATATACCTATATTTCCTTGAATAATTATCAACCATCAACAAAAAAATATTTTGCACCACAAACCAAAGGTGTATTCATTAGACCGTACAAACCAATATACACTACATTCAAAACATGTTATTCATGCCAAGACTTACTTATCTTAAATGGTTGAAAACTATGTTTTCCAAGTTGACAACCTACATATAAATGTTGCTACTTTTGAATGGACGACAATCCATGAACCATGCTAGTGAGAATTGATAAGTACTTATAATTGAGGTGATCAAACCTATCATGCAAAAGAACATAATTATTGTCTTCAACTGCCAAGGCAAATGGCATGGTCGACTTAGCATCAACTAACGTATATAGTCTCTTCTCACCTATACTAAGAGTAATGAGTATATTTTATCAATATGCATCACCTCACATTTGTTTTTATGAAAATATACAAGTTGAGAATTCTTGGTGATTTCACTCATGGACAAAAGATCTTTGTTCATATTAGAAACATACCTAACATTCTTGGTGTATGTAATATTGTTGTTCAATGTCACACTAACATCACATCACCATTCAATAAAATATAATCTACCATCACCAAGTGAAAGAAACTCATTCTTACTTAGATCTTCAATGATATTAACATAGTGCTCTTTTGGACATGTATAATGTTTGGATGCTCTAAACTCAAGGTACCACTTAGTAGATTGATTAGATGAACTCTAAGTTGTTATAAAAGTAAACTTTTCTTTCTGATCTTCTATTTCAACAACATTTACTTGTTTCTTCCCTTGCTAACTTTGTTTATTCTTCATATTATTGAAATCTTGTTTGAGATGACCATGTTTCTTATAGTTAAAGCAAATGACTTGGGATTGCTTTACTTTAGAAGCCTTATGTTACTTGTGATTAAATCATGAGGAGCTGGCATTTTGATTGTCTTTGTATTTGGGTTTAGTAGTAAATGAACTCTCTATACTTCCTAAGATGGATACTCCCTTCTGTGACTGTCTCCTCTCTTTTTATAAAAATAAAGACATCTTTACAAAATTAAGAGTTTGAGTTTCAAGAAGCAAATGCAAAGACTCAACAAAAGACTCAACGACAAAGTCAAACCTCCAAAAACAATGTTGACAATGTTAGAAACATAGATAAATTGATCTCTTAGATCCTTGAGATGCATAAGGTACTCTTCAACAAACCCTCCATCTAGGAAGAATAGTGAAAATTATTAAAAAAACAAAGCATGTACTGCGTTAGATATATGATACTTATTCCACAACTTTATCCATAGTATTGCTGCATTATCCTCATTATGAACTTTAGAAATTAAATCATCTATAACATACAATTTGAAGCACAAAAGCTTATTTATATGGCTTGTTGAAGTGATCAACATCATCTTCTAGTCTATTTTATTTCTTGAGTACTATGGTTGTTAAGTCTAGATATTCGTAAATTGTATCTTATGGTTCCATACGTTGTAATTTCTTCTTGTCAATTTTTGTGTATCTAAAACAATTGAAGTCTAAATATTTCCATTCTTCCAATAATGACAAACCTAAACAAGTGCATAACATCATATCCAAACAAGCCTTGAACACCAAACTTGAAGCAAAGAGTGCCAAATTCTACACTTTTCTCCACCCAATTTTAAATCTTGGGCAAACTCCAAGTTGCACGCTATCACAACCTAGCCCAACTTTGAATGTTGCAAGTGATAACTTTATCAAGTCATAAGAAAGCTATCAAATGCCAAGTATCAAAACACCAGACATCGTTTATCAAATCTGGAATATTTAAACATTACGCAAGAGAAAACCTCAATTGAAAATGCACCAATAACAAAATTGATTGTAGAGTAACAAGTTATAGAAGCATTGATGCCAAAAAAAATTACTTGGCTAAAATGAACAATGTGAGAAAAAATCCTTCTTTCTTTCCATGTCTTTGATACAATAAAAGAATGTAACATAGGATGCTCTATCATATTTTTGAGCTTCAATTTATAACGATTTACAATCTAGTAATTAGTTGTTGATAATAAAACTAGATCCTAAAAGTCTTAACAAGTTAACCCAAAAATTCTCAACAACATATCCCTAAAAAAATGTTAAAACAAACAATTCAAGATTATAAATCCCTATAATATTTGTTTATTCTAACACTCTTGAATCTTTGGCTTAGAATAATAAATATTAGTGTGTTGTTTCATTCTTTTAAACATGCTTCAAGTTATTCTTTAGAGTGTTAATGATTGCTTGGTATTCTACCAAGTAATTGCATATTGTCGATATTTTAACTTGATTATACATGAAGTCTTTGGGTCTTGGAGGCTCATAGCCATATAAAGCTATATAGAGAGTCATTTTAGTAAATGTGTTAAGTGTCATACCATTCATTAGCCACAAAGAACCATTGATACAATTATTGGGGTTTATGTCATATACATAAAGAATAAGTAGACTTCTAGACATTTGTTAAATATCTATTTCACCATCAATTTGAGGGTGTTATGTAGATCTCATAGTTTCCAATATGCTTATATGCACTAAAATAAATTTTGTTGACTTTTGAGCTAGATTTTCTTAATCCCAATGTTTCGGATCTTTGAGTAGTCTCAAATATAAGAACAATCAATATATAACATGGCCAACATAAATAATAATAATATTCATAAAAAATGACAAATATGAATATAAATGACCAAAAATCATTCATGCAATAACATGAAGAATACTTACAATAGAATTGCTCAAAATATGCATACAAGCTTCAATATTCATGCTTGAATGTTTTCATACATTTTCCAGATATATTTCATGGAGCTTTGTCTCTATTATATAACCTTAGAAAGGTGACTCTTCAATACTTGACTATTGCACTCCTCACATATTTGGGAGTTGTAACCTTTCCTATTCCATACATAAGATAAATACTCACATGTCCTTTGGCTTCTTATCTTGCCACTTGTATACATGACTCTTGACTCTTTACATACTCTAATACATGACACTTGTGCACATTTTGCACATAGACACTTACATAAAAGAGAAATATAAAACATGTACCAAATAATGTAATATTCTCTAACACCCCCTTGTATTACATTATTTGGTATGAATAATTCTTGATGTACATAGATGATTTTGAAATATTTGATATTTGTTTCGACCAAGAGCTTTTGTAAAGATGTCTGCAATTTGATCTTTAGTAGAAACATGTTTTAACTGAATATGATGATCTTGAACATGATATTTGATAAAGTGACATTGAGCTTCAATGTGTTTTGTTCTTTCATGAATCATTGGATTTTTGATTAATTTAAGAACTCCTTGATTATCACAATTTATTATTGTAGTTCTCTTTATTCCCATATTTGACAATATGTACTATAACCAAAGTGCTTCACATACTAGATCTTTTGTGGCATTATATTATGCTTCTAATTATGAAAGTGCTATTGCATGCTATTCTTTACTATACCAAGAAATAGGCCCTGATCCAAGATAGAAAACATACCCTAATGTAGATTTTCTGTCATCTATAAATCCAGAATAATCAGAATCTGAATATCCCTGTAGATAAAAATTGTCATCATATTTATTGTATTTTAGTCCATATATATAGTTTTGTTGATATATTGTAGTATTATTTTTGTGGTTTTCCAATGACTTTCTCTGGGTTCTTGCATAAATCTCGAAAGATAATTTACAACAAAAATAATATCTAGTCTAGTATTTGTTAGATATAGTAAACTTCTAATAAATTGATGATAGATAATAGATGAAACTAGAGGTGTTTCATCATATCTAGACAATTGTAACCCTTGTTCCATAGGTGTATATTTAGATTTACATTTTTTCATTCTATACTTTACAAGTAATGATTTTGCATACTTGGTTTGTGTTATTGTGAAGTCATTTTAATTTTGACAAATTTTCTAACCAAGACTATAATGAAGTAGTCCTAAATTTGTCATTTCAAAATCCTTTTCCAAGTCCCTTTTAACTTCATATATCAAGATTTTTGAACTTTATGTAATTACTATATCATCAACATATACTATAAGTATTATTCTTTCTAGTCCAACCTTTTTTTTTTATAGAGATTTTGATCTAATGTACTTCTTTTAAAATTATGCTATAATAGATTATTAATTTTTATGTACCATGCTCTAAGAGCTTGTTTTAGACCATATGAATATTTGTTCAACTTACAAACCTTCTGTCCCTATCCTTTGATCACAAATTCCTTTTGTTGTGACATATATATCTCTTCTTCAAGATCGCCATTGAGAAATGCACTCTTTATGTACACACCTTAAATTAGTAATTTTTACAAGCATCTCAACCCATCTCTACATCAATCCACCCAACATCCCTAATTGCCACTAAACCATCACCAATTGCCCAATCTCCCAAATCCTCCCATAATCCTGCTTACCCACTAATTAAACTCACATTTCTTCTCAATATTCCACCTAACACCCACATTAAATGCATAAACCCCCTTTCACATCCCCATGTGGTTTAAATTCGAATTTATTTGAATTTTAAGTTCCCACTAGTTGCCTAGATCCAAGAACATTAAATGCCCACAATAAATGCCAAACCTCTCCGCACCCTCCATTTCATCATTTCACACTGCCACATCAATACTTTTTGAATTTAAAATTACCTCATATTTTCCAAGGCCACTCATGTAGGAAGGCCACTCATATTTTCCAAGGCCACTCATGTAGGAAGGCGCTCATTTCCCCAATAAACCCACATTAAAGGCCACAAGGGATTTTATTATATAAAAATGGATCCATTTATAATATTATAATATATCTATTTGTTTCATTGCAATGGTGCATTTTCATGTTACACTTTACATCCATTTGATGAAGTTTCCATCCAAGTTGTGTCGTTAATGCATAAATTGTTAGAATAGTAGTCAATCTTGTTGTTGGTGCAAAGGTTTCTTCATAATTTATTCCTTCTATTTGAGTATATCCTTTTGCAACTAATCAAGCTTTGTATTTATCAAGAGAACCATCTACCTTGTATTTTGTCTTATATATCCATTTACATCCTATCACTTTTTTTCCCTTGTGGTAAATCAACAAGATTTCATGTTTTATTTTTTTTATTAGTATAGCATATTTTAAATCCATAGTAGCTTTCAATTTCGGAATTCTTAGCGTAGTTTGAGTGGTTGCAGGTTCTGCTACTAAACTCATTAGTCTTATATTTATTCTTGTTAAGCTATGAGTTTGAGGTCTCATACTGATAAGATCTAACATTTTCTCTAGTTTTGAGTCCTAAAGTGTATATTTTTACCATCTTGGATCTTGCTTGAGGTGTTGATGTGATTTTTGTATCTTCAACTTGCTCATTATATAATTCTGATTATGATTCTTCACTTGAAGATTTCTCTTCATCTAAAAGACTTAGAATTGGTTGTGTATCAACTTTTTGGTCTTTAATAGCATTTTTGTTCCCTTCATAAAAATTACATCTCTAGTTATATGATTTTTCTTTGTAATTGGATCAATTATTCTATATCTTGTTGAATTATCATCATAACCAAGAAATATCCCACTAATGTTTTTATCATCCAATTTTGTTCTTATTCACTTTGGAACATGCACATATGCCTTACATCCAATTTTTTTGTATTGTTCTATTGTTGGTTTTTGTCTTGACCATTCTTCTTCAAGAGAAACATTTTTTAGTATTTTTGGAGGTGATCTATTTTGTATAGACATGACTATTTAATAACTTCTGCCCAATATTGATGATCAAGATGAGCTTCTTTTAGCATACAATAAACCATTGTCATAATAGATCAATTTCTTCTTTCTACAACCGTTCTGTTAAAGTGAATATGTTTTAGTAAGCTACCTTTTTATACCATTCATTTTTAAAAAAGAATCAAATTCTTTTGATAAAAATTCTCCACCTCTATTTGAATGAAGATTCTTGATTGATTTTCTTGTTTCTTTTTCTACAAGTTGTTTGAATTGTTTAAAGTAACTAAAGGCTTCAAATTTGAATTTCATGAAATACACCTACATTTTTCTAGAGTAATAATCAACAAAATATTAGAAGTATTTGTCCTCCAATACTAGTAATGTTCATTATGTAGACACCTAAAAAGTTTCAATTTTATGTTTACCTAAGGTTAAATTTAATAAATTTTAAAATCCCAAATAATTCTAAAAATTCCCCAATCCCACTTTATAACCTTACAAAAATTAAAAATTGCTCTCCCGAGCCCCCTTTTTCCCACGTAGCACTCTCCTACACTAAACCCCTAGTCACCATGTGACTTCTCCATCCCCTTTTCCTATGTGCACACCCCCCTAACCTACCCACTTGGACCTTAACTTAGGTCCACATCATCCTAGCCTAGTCTACCCCTACCTTCCACATCCCCATGCACCCTCACCTTCCCCATACCTCTTAATGCCACTTGGAAAGGGTGAGGATCCTCCCCACCTAAGTGCATTTATGGAGCATGGTGTGCACATGCCACTTGAGTGGGGTGAGAACTCTCCCCACCCAAGGTAATCAATAGGGTATGGTGCACATTTTCTTTGACCACCCCAAGTGGAAAATTCTAGATTTTCCACATCCCCTCACCCATGCCACATAGCTACCATGTCATGCCATGTCACCTCCAAGTCACCACCCCCTCTCCCTTGCAAAAATTCTATAAATACCCCTTCTTTTCCTTCATTTGCAACAAGAATTGAAATCATAAGACAAAAATCTATCAAAATTTCTAATGAGCCTCTTTTGTGTACTCATCTCCTTTTGTAATCATCCCTCTTTTTGTATGCAAATCAGCCATCAAAATCAATGTATGCTTTAATACGCATGTATGTTGTTTTTAAAATTGCTCACATTCAAAGTGTCAAACCTACTCCAAACTGCCACCAAAGGCCATTGACATCACGTCTATGGGCCATAGAAAGTTTTAGCTAGATATGAGTAGCAAAGGTCTCAGTCGTCAGACCCCAAACAACTTGCAGTCATAGTTGTTTGACCCTAGACGACTCACAATCAAGGTCATTTGCCCCTAGATGCTTAGACTCCAGATCTTGAACCAAACACAACATCAACAACATACATACAAATAAGATAAGAAAGGTATGTTTCTTGTATTTTTGTGACATTATGATGTTATGTTCTTGCTTTAATTAAGTTTTATATCATTTTTATTACTTGCATTTATGTTAATTTAGGCCTAATCAAGGTAGGCCCATTTGATGCTACTGATTATTTGTATTTGGTTGTATGTAGGCACCATGGAGATGCATACAACCTAGGGTGGTCAAGCAATTGAGGTTCCAAAACCCACCCATTATTTGAGGTGGCTTAGAAGATTATTTGAGTGTCATTTTGTAACCTTTTGTAAATGGATACTTTCCATCTTGTAAATCCCTATTGTAAGATCGAGAGGGCATTTGTAAAAGATCATTTGTAATATCTTTATTAATCAATGAAAATGGTGCATCTTGTATTCCATATTTTTGGCGACCAAAGTGGGACCTAAACCCTACCCACACTCGGCATTTTTCATTTTGTAGGCAGTAGAATTAGTCACTTTCTTGTTGTTTTTTATTTAGCACATGCCTTGTGTGTTCTTTTAAATATTTTTAGGATTTCTTGCTTACTTTATTACATTCTATCTATTTTCAAGCTTGAAACAACATGAAAACAATCCTAAAATTAGTCAAATCGAAACCCATATGAGCTGGTCTCTCATTGTCTGCACTCAGATCAAACTGTTTGACCTAGGATGGTTTGTAGTCCTAACCATTAGGGCCCAGACAGTTGGAAATTCAGCTTGCTGTTACTCTAAGTCAAACTCAGTAGTCAGGTAGCAGTCTCACACAACACGTCACAATGGTATTCAGGTGTGTATGAGTCCTTACCACCTTGTCATCAATCAATTTTGGGGTGTTAAATGTACATCACCTTTCCCGTTCTTAATCATTCTCACTTCTTTGTTTATGTCTTAGTTTTCCTTTTAAATTAAAAATTTTCTGTTAGTTAGGCTTATTTCTCATTAATAGCTTGCAAATCATATTTTTGTACTTTTGCTATTTGTTTTCTTTGTTAAATTGGCTTCTCATTTTGTCTTTTCATCCCCCTTTGTTTTTAATTGTAAAATTACCTTCTACTCATTCTATTTGTTCTTGTTTTCTAGGAAAACCTCATAGACTCGTCTTTGAACCTCAAAAAACAAAATTCATTAGACCCTATCATCCATACACACATCCTAGGCTCAGTCATATGGGGTAGGAAGGTTCTATCTATGAATCGCCTAGGGTTTGATGACTATAGTCCTAGAGGAATTTTTAACCATAGAAGTAGACCCATAGACTCATTCAATATCCAACCAACGTAGGCCCTTAGGTAGGAGGATCTATCCTCTATTTTTAGTGTGAATTTTGTAAAATATAATTACATTTTAAGGCCTTGTTTTTGTTGATTAATCTTCATTAATCTTAAGCCTTCATATTAAAACAAAAGTAGTTTTCCCCACCCGTATGCTCTCCTATCGCATCCAAAATGTGATCTTGAGAATCCAAAGGGAGGAGGACACTTTTGGGGTCAAGGAATTTACCGTTGTTTTGTAATATTTTCACCTTCCATTGCTTTTTGTATTTTACATTAAGTAGGAGTCTTATCCCTACATGTGCTCTCTCGTCGCACCCTAGGGTGATCTTAGAGATAAAAATTAGGCCATAGATTCTAAGGCAACAAAAATCACTTCAAATTTCACATTAGGAGAAGGTAGACCTTATATGCTCTCTCCATGCACTTTAGGGAGATCTTGGAGATCTTTCCAGGTTAAAGAATATCATTCTTGCACAAGCATTTCATGTTAAAAGGGTTCCGTATTACATGTATGCTCTTCCCATAGACCTTGTATGCTCTCTCCTCTCACCTTAGGGTAATATTGAATATCAAAAAAGTGTCTATCCTTCTAGGTTAAAGAATATCATTCTCGCACAAGCATTTCACGTTAAAAGGGTTCCCTATTCTGTGTATGCTCTTCCCTTGCGCTTTGTGTGATCTTGGGAATCAAAAGTGGATAGGCCCCCAAAGGTTAATGAACCTCATCATCATTATCATCATATTTTGCATGCTTGCTTAGAGTATATTTCATTCCTTATTCTTTATTTCTTTCTTAGAACGATGTTTTATTTTAAGTACTTTCCTTGCTTTCCTAGAGTAGAGTTTCCTTTTATGAACTTTTATTGCTTTTTAGTGTGGGCCTTTACATGCTTTATTAGTATAGTTTTAATTTTATGATTTGTTTTCCTTATTAGATTAATTTTTTTCAAGTCATTTATTTCTTAGATTAGTTTAATTTTATGTTATTTATTGCTTCCCTAGATTAGTTTTGTTCCTTGCTTTTATAGCTTTCATAGATTAGTTTCCTTTTATGTTCTTTCTTGTTTCCATAGATTAGTTTCATTTCCAGTATTTAATTTCTTTCATAGATTAGCTTTTTATTTCATGCTTTTATTTCTTTCATAGATTAGATTTCCTTTTAAGTCTTTCATTGCCCTTTTAGACTAGTTTTCTTTTTCATGTATTTTTTCTTGCTTGCATTTAGACATAGACTTCATTTTTGCATTATCCTTTTGTTTACATTAGTTTAGATTTCCTTTCTTGCCTTGTCATTTATTTTTCTTAAAAATAGGTCTCATTTCTTTGAAATTCATCTTCTCTAGGGTTATGCATAACAACGAAAATTCGCCATTTGGGCGAAAAGTAGCATTTTTGAAAATTCAAAATTACAAAATTTGGGGGACCCGAACGTCGACCATTTAGCCAAAAAAATTTGGGACAAATAAATTTTAGGTGTCGGTTCATCGTGCTTTGATAAGAGTATCATGGTTATTTTGAAAAATTCACAAGCAATCCCGCCTAAATAGAGTACCATTTTCATCCTAATATTTTAAAGTTTCTAAATTATCCCGTCCAACTCGCCAAGTATACCTCTATATATAATTAACACCTAAGGATACATTTTCATTTTTGGACCTTGTTCTACACCTAACAAATATACTGACCCAATTTTGCATAAGACCAGAACCTATTCTGCAACCGACCGTCACCAGTTCTACAATCGGACAGAACCTGTTCTATAATCGACTAGAACCACTTTTACAACTGGAACCTGTTATGCAACCATTCAAAACCACTTTTGCATCCAAAACCCGTCTGCAACCAACTAGAACCACTTCTACAATAGGAACCTATTCTGCAACTGGTCGGAACCACTTTTGCAGTTGAACCCTTTTTTGCAACCGGATAAAACCATTTTGTAAGCGGACCCTGTTATGGAATTGACCGAAAATTGTAATCGAAAACTGTTCTGCAACTAACCGAAACCATTTCTGCAATCGAAACCTATTTTGCAATTGGTCAAAAACATTTTTGCAACCAAAACATTTTTTTAACTAGATTTGTTCCGCACCGGACCTCATTGTACACCAGGTTCTCTATAACTGCTCTGCTTTCCATGTTCTGCATGTTATCCCCTATTTTCTCTTTTTTTTTTAAAACTATTTGATTCTTTATGAATAGGTGAACCAAAGACATTGTGATTCTCTATTTCTAGTCCATTTTATACCATAATCTTATATTTTTTGACATGTATCTTTAATAAATTTTTAATCATTTTTTGCACCACACCAATATCCGAGTCCTCTTCTGCATCCAGATGGTCATTGCTCTATTCCCATGTTTTCTCTGTTTTACCCTGTTCTAAATGTTTTAAAACTCTTTGATTCTTAGTTTATATTCAGATATTTTTTTCCTTGCTAAGATTATACATGTGTAAATGCTTTGGTTCTCTAAAGACATATTGATGCTCTATTTCTCTAAAGATATTTTGATTCTCTGTTTCTAGACCATTTTGTGCTATAATATGATATTTTTTGACATACGTATCACCAATTATTTTTTGCATAAAGAATATTTTTCTTAAATTGATTTCAATTTGAATGTTAATTACCTTTGTGCTCTTGTCAGTTAAAGTGCTTTCACCAGAAAATGAACCAGTGATATAAACTGATAAAATCACAATAAAGCATGGTAGGAAACAAGTATGTATAATCTACCACCCAAACATTTGTTTATTCTATTTACAATATTATCTTAAGGCCTATCGAAAGTACACCTTCTTCAACATTTTATTATTCTAATAAATTGAAAATATTTTTATTGCAAGTAAAATGTCACCAAGTGATGGAAAGAAGAGGGCCAAATATTTTGCTGAAAAGAGTATCCTCAAATATTTTAGCCAAAATTCGAAATGCAATGAGCCAACGACATCCGTGCAAATTCAAGGTACAAATGATTTTTGACTTCCCAGTATGTGCTTGATTGACGATATGAATATTTTTTCTATATATTTTTTTATCCAAGAATGATAAAAAATATTATGGTATGCTACTATGCAGAATACCCTATCGATCCTAATATAACTCCACTTGAAGATATTCCCCAACAAGAGATGACTTCTAATGAAAATACCCTTGACAATGACATCCAACAAATACTTGAAGACAACCATCAAAATGACATTACAATTGAAAATGCAAGTGATAACTCAAAATCATTACAAGCTTCATATGAATCTTCAAGAAAAAAGCCTAAAAAAATGAAAGCATCTAACTGGATACTTGGAAGGGGATTTAAGAATGAATGGGCAGAAGATTTCCCTGGCTTGAGCCTGTACTGACTGAGGATAACCAAATCGATGAAAAAGAATGTACATGCAAAATTTGCAGTTGGAGACTTGGTAAGGATCATAGGCTGCAAAATAAGATTGATGCAATTGAAAAACATGCTGGCAAAGCTTATGTAAAAGTTATAAAAAGTAATGGTGAAGTTAGTAAAGAAGTTAAGTAGAAGGATGCATCAGAATGTATCCATTTAAGATATGCTATAGAATATGACAATCACTTAAAGAAACAACAATCTCTTGTTGAGAAAGGTGGAACAATTGCAACCCAATTTCATAAAATTTAGAAGACCATCTTACCTTCAAAAAGTATGCAGTTTGTCGTTGTTTATAATATTCTCAAGAAAGGTAGACCAATGTCTAATTTTATTGATTATAAGCAGTTATTACACCTATTTAATGTGTAAAACCTTCCTAGTTCTCATTGGCAGATCGAAGTGGTTGGGAAATGGTAAAATATCTATCTTTGATTGAGAAAGAAGACCTAAGGGAGCAAGTAAAACTTGTCAGATTCATTTCACTTTATATTGATGAGGTAATAGTTGTGGACAACACATCTTGAATTTGCATGCATGTGTACACATTTCAAAAGCATATTAGAAGGCCTATTTTGTTGGGAATTCATAAGATGTTGGAAAGTTCAAATGCAAAAAACATTTATAATGTTGTTGTCAATAGTTTAAAGAATATTGTAGGAATGAATGATATAGACATAACAACAAAGTTAATTTATGTTGGAGCTGATGGAGTTACTATTATGCAAAGTCATAGGTTTGGTCTTTATGTTCGACTCCAAACCACAGTTGCCCCATATATGATTCCCATTCATTGTATGGCTCATAGAGTGAATCTTGCATATAAAACCGTGAGCACATTTTCAAATGTTGCTATAGTGGAAGACCTTATCCATGAAATTCGTTCTTATTTTTCCTTAAGTCCAAAAAGGTTTGCAGAGTTTCAACAGTTTGCACTAGGAGTTACAAAAGTAAAAAAATTGTTAAAATATGTGGATACAAGATGGATTTCACTGTATCAACCTGCTCAGAGAGTTTTTATAGAATATCAATTATTGATGGGGTTTTTTGCATGCAAATCATAAGATAGTTGATAAGGCAAAAGATATGTTGTTCCATTTGACTAACTTGGAAACACTTTTGACCTTATGTGGTATTCTTCCAATGTTACAAGAAATGAATAGATTAATTAAACTTGCACAAGAGAGATCCATCTATATCGTTGATTTTATGAGTATGAGAAAACAAATATGCATGTTTATTGATACATTATGTGTCTAAAGCAAATTTTACAGAACCTTTATTTGATAGTTGGAATACATTGATAAACATGAACAATCCAAAAAGCTTTTTGAAGTTTGACATCAATGATCATATTTGTATTAATGTTCATGGAAATATGGTACCTGTTTATTATTTGAAAGACAATCAAGTATAGTTGTGGAAGATTTTGAAGAAGTTCCTGTAACACACAATAGATTTCATGTTGTTGTATAGAAAACTAAGAGTAATTTGTCAAAAATAGCAAAATATTTGACAGGTGAGATAAGAGATCGGTTTCAGAGAGATGAGTTACTCGAGGTCATGGGTGTGGTTAACCTCATGTTTTGGGGTCCTTGTACTAAATACAATTTTGTAAATGATCTATTTATTAAATATATGGGTAACCTCATTAACCATTTTAGCACGAGTGTGGAATTCAATGGTGTTGAAATTAGAGGTATACTCAACAGTGATCTTTTGAAAGAACAATCATTGCATTTTGAAAGAAAAATGGTTGTGCAAACATCACTTATGATAGGTGTCCATGAGATTGGTTCCATTGCACATTTATGGTAAAAATTATATCCAAGTACAGTCTTACAAGATACAATAAGTGAATACTTTCGTTTATATGAATTATGTGAAACAATGATTTTGGAATTAGCCGAAGATGAAAGAGTTTTTTGTGCACTTTCTTTTGTTAAATCTAAACTCTACAACAAACTCGACAAAAATTTAGAAAATTGTTTAAGAATTTATGTGTCTTTGTATCAGTTGAATGAATTTTCGTATGACAGAGCTTTGGCACACTAGAGTTCCCTGGTAGACAAAAGAGGAACGAAAAATACAATTGATAACTATGATGATGATGATTTCAGTGATCATATGGTGGAGACACAAATTTCTGCTATGCTTCATAATGATTCTAGATAAGCTGATATGTTTCAGCTACCATAATGATAATTATTCCATGATTTCATTGACATTGATAAACACAATATTGTATTGATTTCATAAATTTCATAGCAGATTTCACAATATTGTTCTAGATTTATAAAATTTCACATAATTTTTGTTTTATATCACATTATTGTTTTAAAAATTACATGTCTTATATCTTTTTACGGTTTTTAAAATTGTATGTTTATGTCTTGGTGTCTCAACTCTCTTCATTGATAAATCTTTATGTTTCATGTTTTAAATATTATTATTGGTATATTAATGTTGATCTATAATGTTATCTATAATGCTTTTGTTGTTTGAGATGAACATAGTGAACTATATTAGTTAGAAATAAACTAAAATTGCAACACAAATTTATAAATGCAAGCAAATTATGAATTATAGAAAACATAAATTGAGAAAATGTCATTATCATTAGTTCGAATAGAAATATATTACATCATACAAAATTGTTGACTATAGTCAACTTGATAGCATATTACATTTTTAAACATTTGATTGGTACTTTGATGCTTCACTATCGGTTTGAGTTGTCGTTTCTTTTCATTTATCTACTTTTGTGACACTCTCTTTTGGTAGTGCTCCAACTCTGACCAGGTTTTCACATGCTTTCACAAGACTCACCACCAATGCTATTTCTTCTTTGTTTGGATCTTCAAGTATTGTTGGAATCGTTTCCTTTATTTTTTTAAGCACCATTTCTCGATCTTCTTTGAGTCTCTCTCCTTGATGTATTTTTTAAAATGATTATTTTATGTTATTTTTGCTTGCATTTTCTTTTTCATTTCCATTGAATTATTCAAAAATGTCTTTGCCCTATTAATATTGATGTCAATGCTCTTATCCGATGTTTTTAAGTATTCAAAATTTGACTGGAAAAACAAATTGAAAACATAATTCAAAAGGGTTATATTGAAATTATTAAATAATTTCAAGAAATATAAAAATTTCACTGCAATAGAAAATTAAAACATAAAAAACTTTTCTTACCTCAGCCATATCCCTTGTAGCTTCAGCAACTGTAAATTTATCTTTATCAGATACCCATTGGTTATAAAATGTTCGGGCTTCAGCATTAATGTTCTCCAATCTACCAACAACAACATTTAAAACATCATCCTCATAAATAAAATCAGACTTTACTGATCCTGATTTGGCCTATTTTAGCAGGCCATCAAGCTTTTATGGTTCAAATTGAACCAAAGAATAAAGAGAATCTCTTTTTACATAATTTTTATA